>JAANYP010004797.1:0-404172 GCA_020465985.1 Centrapalus pauciflorus | reverse complement strand
TCAAGCTCCTGTCTTTGACATCTGTCCCACCAAAAAGAGGAAAGAAGAGACTCTCAAAGCTGGGGCCTATGAACTGTACCACACAAGCTGTTGATCTGCAAAAATTGCTAACCTGCTGAAAGAATCAACAAAAACAGTTCAGAATGTGTTTCTGAGACCTTCTTCCAAAAGCACCAAAAAGAGAAAATGTTATAAGTGGGGAAGAAGACACTTGGCCAAGGACTGTCCTGATCTGAGGACATGAGGCCTGTTGCTCTGCTGTTTCCCTCACAGCTGTTACAAGCAGTGGTGGAATGACATAGTCCACTGAGGATGTATCAACTGATACCATTCAAATATGGGAAATTAGTGTGGACATCAAAATCCATCAACAAGTGTTGATGAAGTAGGAACTCATCTGTGTGATGAGTTCCCCTAAAAGATAACGAATAAGTTTTCCTCTCACTCTGCAGGAAAAACAAACCTTCCCAGGTTTGGTACTTGGACAGTGGCTGCTCAGGGCACAATGACAGGTTGTAAAGAACTGCTGAGTGATTCAGCCTGAAAAAGGGCCAAAAGTCACCTTGGTGACAATTTACAGGGACCACTGAGGGATGGAACCTTAAAGCTGGTGCTGCAGTGTTCAAAAAGGTAGCCTATGTGTGGTTGGGCTAAAACATAACCTTGTTAGCAAAGTCAACTGTGTGCTGGCTACAAGGTTAACTTTGATGAGCACGGGGTTACATATGGGATTCCCAAGCAAAGTTGTGCTGTGTGCTCAACGAAAGAAAGGTGTAGATGTGGTGGTATGCATCTGCTGATCCCCACCTGAAACCTGTTTTCTCACAAGAACCAACGCGGATCTAACTGGTTATGCAATAGAGAGTTCACACCTGAACTTCAAGAACAATCAAAACCTGTAAAAAGAGTTGGTAACAGGTTGGCCTTCTATTACTTTTGTCCAAAGTAGATTATGCACGCTTTGAGAAAGGGCAAGCAAGAAAAAACTCTTTGTAAACCAAACATTTCTCTATTGATACTCCACTCTTCTTAATCCATGGACGTGTTGGACCATTAATGCCCAATCTAATGAGAAGAGATACACTCTGTAATGGTTATGATTCTCCAGGTACACATGGGTGATCTTTTTGAAGAGCAAAGGAGAGGCTTGCGAGAGAGAAATTATTGGATTGTTAAAAGATGAATGCTGAACCTCTGCCCAAGTAAAGCAGCTTAGAAGGATCATGGTATGAATTCAGAAACATGACTCTTGAAGACTTCTGTGAAGAGAAAGGTAATCAATCAAAACTTTTCAGCAGTAAGAACCCTCAACAAATGGAGTTCTGAAAGGAGAAACCGAACTCTCATTGAAGCTGCCAGAACCATGCTGGGTGCATCAGGTTTGGCGTCATCATTTGGGCTAAGCTGTCACACTGCCTGCTTCACTCAAAACAGATCCTTAGTGGTGAAAAGAGTTCAACAAGACCCCCTATGAGCTGCTCAAAGGGAGAAAGCAAATGTCAGCTATTTCCATGTGTTTTGGATGTCCTGCTTCATTCTGAATCAAGGGACAGCCTGCGCAAAATTTGACTGAAAGCTGATGAGGAGTGTTGGTGGTTTTACTCTTACTATCTTCCAAAGCCTACAGAGTATCAACAACAAAAGAAGGTGAATAGATGAATCTATCAATGTCACCTTTGAAGAGTCCAGAGCCTCCACCAAAGCTGTTCCTGAATCAGTTTCAGGAGACCTCAACTTTGATGATCGGATGGCATTCAATCATGAATAGGACTCAAAACTTCCACACAAACACCCTGTGGAACTGCTAATCATAATGCGATGATGATTATGTCCAATACAACAACAACCCGGTGTGAATAAATGTACTGACTTAATTAACACTGCATGTCCAGAACCGTATCAATGCTGATTTCCCAGTTCCTCCGCTGCGGATATGTTCAACAGTGGTCAGACATGTGCACAAGTGAACAGCTCAAGACAACAGTGTGTCTGAAAATCTTGAGAGCTTGTTCAAACAAGGACCCTGCTGAAGATGTTAAAATTGGCCTTTGAGCTTCCACAGGTTTGGGAAACTTATTCCCAGTTGTCTCAGTTTGAGCAATGGCTTTGCCGTTGCCCCTACTGAGTTGTGATTTATGCTGCCTATCAGCATACTCACTGTGTTTGGTTTTGAAAAACTTATTTTCATTTAAAACCAACTCACCACCATGATTTGAAAACTTATTTGAAATCACAGCAGTTTTGTTTTCAACCTGAGACTTACCCTTGTTGAAAACAGGCTGCTTACTTTTTGAAAACTTATTTTCAAAATGTTTCGCATCAAAAGGATTAACATGCTTTTTACCAACAGCTTTGGGCTCTGAACTTGTTTTGTCAACAGGCTTAGCATCCACAGCTTCAGTTTGGGCATGTTTTCCTTTCTTCTGCTTGTGTGAGCTAGCAGAGCACTTAGCAGGCTGTTTTGGAGAACAGACTCCAACATCAGCTTTTGAGCTGAGTTCACACAAGCTGTCAGTATTTTGAGGCCTCCATACCCCAAACTGTTTGTTGAAATAAGTTTACATTCACGTTTTGGGAGAATGTAATGGAAGTTCACAAGAGTGGAAAATTCTTCTTTCCAATTACTCTTTCAAAGATGGAAGTGTGTGTCAAGATCCCCTCAAAGATAGGTTGGATTTGAACGCAGGGATCTGTTGCCTGAACAATGGCTGGACTTTGTGCAGATTGGCACCACGAGTCAATTCTCTTTTGAGCTTAGCATGCTTTTTTTTACTATTGTTCTATCTTTTCTTCCAGTAAAATGGAGTTGATGTGTTTTAATTCATCAAGCTCAGTTTCCAACTTATAGAAACTGTCCAGTTTACTGGTTTTAGTTTTAAGATCAGCTTTAAGCTTAGAGATTTCAGATAATAAAGCATCATGCTTCTCAACAGCAGCTTTCAGATCAACAAGCATGTATTCAAACATTTTAACTTTTTCTTCAGAACTGTAAGCCATAAAATTTTGTACCTTATACATCATTGTAGGATTCCAGTTCTCCAAGCTGCTGAAGGCTTCAGCTGCTGAAGGCTTCAGCTTCAGCCATGTCCTGTTTGAAACTGCTTGTTGATGGGACATCAGAGTTGGCCATCAGACACTGATTATCTTCTTCATCAGATGATGAATCAGATTCCTCCCAGTCACATGTCTCAGCCATGAGTCCCTTTTGGCGATTGGAAGACACAGAGTTTTCCAATTTCCTCAGCTTAGCCATGGCCATAAGGTACTTAACCCTATAGCCATCATCCCTGTTAGTCTTGATAGATTTGGATGACTGACCAACAGCTTTTGACACACAGTCAGCAGCTATATGGCCAGTTTTGCCACACTTGAAGCACTCAGCCTTGGATTTGTCAAATGCTTTCTTTTTGCCAGCACTTGCACCTCCTTGTAGCATACTTCTTCCAAATCTTCTCTTGCTGAACTTTTTGACAAGCATAGCTATCATTTGCTCATCATCTTGTTCAGTAAGATCTGCAGCCTCTTCTTCTTCAGACACCTCCTCCTTATCATCATCCTGTTGATCAGGTTGAGTGAACACATCACTCACCTGATTAACAGACTGTCTCACATTAGCCACAAAGGCAGTACCTCTTCTGGACATTTCCAAAGCATTCCTCTTTTGCTGCCTTGATTGTTCATCATTCAGTAAGGATCCATACAGATTGACCAGATCCATACTTCTGATAGTACCTGAGTTTCTTAGGATGGTTGAGAAATAGTGCCACTCCTCAGGTAAAATGTCCAGAAACTTGTTCACCAAAGTAAGACTGTCCTTGGTGATCCCAACAGCTTTGAGATCATTCACCAGAGCAGTGAACCTGGTGTAGGTTTCTGTGAGAGACTCCTTTTGTTTGGCAAAGAAGAGTTCATACTGTCTAACAAGATTGTTAATCCTGTTGTCCAGTGTGATTGTGGGTCCATCATAGACGGTACACAGAGTATCCCACATCTCCTTTGCAGTCTTCATCTTCTCAACCTGCTTGAACACATCATCAGGAAGAGAAATGACCAGGTTGTTTCTGGCCTTTGCATCCAGAGCTACCATTCTCTTGTCTTCATCAGACCATTGAGCTTTTGCTTTCTCAAAGGTCCTGATTTCAGGAGCAGCTCCTTCAACCGCTGGAGTTATTGTAGTAACAGAGGTTGGCACATAGGGACCCTCCATCACTATCTCTGGCAGTTGTACATCCAGATTCTCTAAATAGAGCATCATTCTGCACTTCCAACCAGAGAAGTTTTGATGATTAAATTTTGGAGGCTTGCCCATAGAGCCATTGTCATAGTAAGAAGAGTTTGCAGCACTGTTGTCCATGGAAACTTGGGATTATGAGAGATCTAGAATGACACACACTCTAAACTGCTCTGATACCAGTTGTAGGTCCCGAAAGGTTCCCAAAGTATATAGTAATAAACTGTAGAGGGGGGGGTGAATACAGTATTTAAAAACTACACACTCTTTTTCTCAATGTTTGTATGTATTATCAACAAATGTTAATTACAAACAAGCTTGACTGCGGAATTGTTCAAGCTGAGATGACAGAATACAACAGTATGGTTTCTAGTCTAAGACACACTCACACTAGATTACAATGAACACACTCACTAAGATGCACTCACTGTATTTTACAAGACTTTAAGGAACAGCTTTGGTAAACAGCTTAGACACACAGAAGCTTGTTTACAGAAGATTTGCATGCATGAATATCACACTTGCACGTTCACTCTTGGTTTAAGCACTTAGCTTTCTTCCACTTCTTTCTGACCTTAGAAGCTTCCTTTTATACTCACTTAGAGGATCTAAGAGAAACATCTTCATTGGGCAGAATGAAAAAGGAGAAGTCTTGTTTGAAAAGACAATATAACTTTTCTGCACTTTTCTGAAAAGCAGACTTGCCTTCTCTTGTGCAGAACTTTTGTCTTTTTACTTTCTACTGTTGCATTGCCTTTAACCATTTTAGGAATGTCAACTTTGCGTCTTTCTTCCTTGTAAAGGCCTATTTTGATATAAGAAAAAGGTCTGTCACCCTTTTTCAAATATCCGTTTGTCTTCATGTAACAGAACAGCTTGGGCAGGCTGAGCGGTTCTGCTTTCCACTTTGTCTTCAACTGTGTAAACTGATCTGGTAGTTAAAAACAATACATGATGACTTGGAAACAAATTCCATAAAGTGTTTAGCCTGTTCACAAAGAACAGGTTCTGTTCACAAAGAACAGAACACTTTAAAAATGCCCAAGCTGCTCAACAGTGTAGAGCAGCGTAGACAGTTTATGTTCAGCCTGATCAGCAGACTGATCAGCTTGGACAAACTGTCTTGGTTGCAACACATGCAACTTATAGAACAGCTTTAGACTGATATTGCAAATCATTGTCAGGTTTCAATAAGGCATATAACAGGCCTTAAATTCAACCTTCAAATGTATCAACAGGTTTGATTATAAAATCTCCCCCTCAGATGTAGAGCAGGTTTGACTGAGGCCTTTTTGTGCCTAACAGGATAAAATAAAGATTGAATCTTAATTTAATGGAATTTAAGAATTTGGTGGCTATTTTAAGGAATTAAGTAATTCTAGAGTTTCGAACTATTATTATTAAGTATGATGAATATAAATTTTAGTGAAGAGTAAATATAGATAGAGTTCCTTATTTTATAAAAATCAGTATTTTATGGAATTATATAAGTTAAGGGACTAATGGTGTCAATAGTTAAAAATTGGGAAATAAAAAGACACTAAGCCTCTCATTTGAATGAAAGTCAATATCTCTGTACTTTCTCTCTCTAAACTCTCTGCTCTTTCTCTTCCCAAAAGAACGTACGGTTCTTAAATCAGCAACACATCAAGAACTTCAAGAATTTTGAATTTAAAAGCTGAAAATTTGAAATCACGAATTGTTAGGGAAGATTACCAACGTTTCAACCTTGAATTTAAGGTAAATATCTATCAAAACTTGTAAATTTAAGGGTTAATGGTTCGGTTTTGGATAAAAACAGAATCAGAAATTTGAAGTTGTAGTTGTTTATGCATGTTAGAAATTCTTGTGGGTTTGTGTAAATCAAGTGATATAGAAGTTATTTACAAAAGATCAGGACTTGATATCAGCTACAAATATGATTTTCAAGAGTTAAAATCATGGGTTCTGTGTGTTGCATGGGTACCGAAACAACAATATGGGTACCGAAACCTTTAAGGTTTCGGTATTACCCCCTACCGAAACCCACTTATAATACTGAGACTATGTAGCGAAAAACACATAGTACCGAAACCATGTATATGCCTAGACGCTCCTATTGAAACTATATATGTACCGACACAAACTGGAGGTACCCACATGATACCGAAAGTCACATAGTACAGAAACCCACTACTGAAACCTTATATAACACTAAAACTCATTGAACTGAGGCCATATAAAGTGAGTACAACCTTAAAGGTTTCGGTATTCCCTTCTTTTCAAAAAGCAGTGATATATATAAATATATAAATATATAAATATATATATATATATATATATATATATATATATATAAATAAATACACACACACACATATATATATATATATATATATATATATATATATATATATATATATATATATATATATATATATATATATATGTATACATATATATATGTATATGTATTATCGTCTTGGTTGGGGATTGAATTGTGAAACTAAAAATAGAAACAGTTGCACCTCCTTTAATTCAGTTATATGATGATGATTTCCGGACATTTTGGCAATCTCATAAATTGGAGATTATACTAAAAATTTCTGATCACAATTCCAAAGGATTTACACGGTAATTTGTGAAACTTGATGATACTCATTATTAAACGAGAGATTGATGGTATTAATAAAGGGTTAATTGTCAATAATAAAACATCAAGTTTGAGGATTTAAACATGAGTTTCAGATGTTGGTTTCGAATGTTTTGGTACTTGAATTGTACAAACTCGATTCTCAGTTGTTAATAAACATATGTATGAAATGTTTTATTAATGGAATGTAACAGGTCCCTTGAGGTGTTGTTTAACCCACAGTGGGGACTTTGTGAGTCCGATTGAAATCCCGAGGGAAAATAAAATAAACTGAAGTTAATTAACGCACCCGCTGTGAGTACATATGACTTCGCATGTTTATATCTGTTGTATGTTAGCTATTGCCTGCTGAGACATGTTGTTTCACCTACATTTGGAATTCTACTAACTTGCGTAGACTTAGATGCACATTGTTGCTTGTTGCATGTCTGTTTCTTTGTTGTGCATCTTTCGATTGACCGGCAGGTCGCATCTGTATTCCGAGGTTACTGAACTATATGACCTGGAGCTGATCCCTTCGAGGTTCTAGTAGGCAGTAAGTCATCCCCGATGTTATGTCTATCTCAGATGGTTGGGATCGAAGGAGCTGCAGCTCTTGTGCCGTACTTTGTGTACGTAGAGAGCATACGACGTGTGTCGTCGGTGTTACTCTTGTGGCTTCATAAAGATTTATAGAAAGCGTAAATCTGTGTATTGACTAAGCTTTGCTCACCCCTCAATTGTTGAAATTTTTATAGGAAAAGGGAAATCCACTCCTGGACCTTCTAGCTAGGTCATCTATTGAAGTCTTTGAAGATATCTACTACTCATTTTGGTAACTAAAACATTTGATGTAATACATTTGGGATGTTGTAATAACTATTTAGTATGTAGACTTAGATTTAAAACCTTGTAGCACCATATGGTGTTTAAACATTTGTATTATTTTCATTTATGAACTTTAATGCTTCCGCAATATTATTAAGTATTCAGATAATTATGTAATAATGTGATTGGTGATTAATCCTGGGTTTATTGTAATGGTGTTTATTGTGGCAAGGGTGTCACAAGGTATGGTAACAGAGCAGTAGTTTGAGATTCAAGTGTCCGTGAGATCTTCGTCTCAAACATTAAGTTATGATATGTAGTGATTTTAAGTAATGATCTGAACTAAGATAGGTGTTAGGCACAAAAAGGCCTCAGTCAAACCTGCTCTACATCTTAGGGGAGATTTTTAATCAAACCTGTTTGATGAACTTGAAGGTATAATTTAGGCATGTTAATGCCTTATTGAAACCTGAAAAGTGATTTGCAATATAAGTAAAAGCTGTTTACCCTGTTGCATTCGTTGCAACAAAGACAAATTGTCCAAGCTGTTCTGTCTGCTGAAGAGGATGGACATAAACTGTCTACGTTGCTCTATTCTACTGAGCAGCTTGGACAGATTCTAAGTGTTCTGTTCTTTGTGAACAGGCCAAACACTTCATGGAATATGTTTCCAAGTCCTCATGTATTGTTTTGGACTACAAGATCAGTTTACAAGTCGAAGACAAAGTGGAAAACACAAACTGCTAAAGCCTGCCTACGTTGTTCTGCTACATGAAGACAAAAAAATATTTCAAATGGGTGACAGACCATTTCTTATATCAAAATGGCCTTAACAAAAGAAGAAAGATGCAAAGTTGACATTCCTCTTTTGGTTAAAGCCTTATGCAACAGAGACAAAAACAAAAAGACAAAGATTGTACCACGAGAAGAGAAATCTGCTTTATCAGAATGTGCAGAAAAGTTGTTTTGTCTTTGTGGAAAGACATCCCACTATCTCATTGTCCAATGAAGAAGCTTCACTGAGATTCTCAGTGAGAGTATAAAAGGAAGCTTTTAAGAATTGTGATAACCAAGAATTAGTTATTCAGATCGTGCATTGAAAGTTTGTTATTCCATGGATGCAAGTCTGCTTGAATAAAACAATAACGTGTGTCTAAGCTTTTCTTATTTAAGCTGTCCATCTGTGTCTTGTAAAATCAGTGAGTTCATCTAAGTGAGTGTATTCAATGTATCTAGTCTGAGTGTGTCTTAGATTAGTTGAACATCTGTTGTATCTGTCATCTCAGCTTGAACCTTTCCGCAGTCAAGCTTGTTTGTAATTAACACTTGTTAATAATATACACAAACATTGAGAAAAGAGTGTTGAGTTTTAAATAGTTGTATTCACCCCCCCCCCCCCTTTACATATTAGAACAAATCACTAGAGAAACCTTTTGGGACCTACAACTGGTATCAGAGCAGATAGAGCGTGTGTTAACTCTAGATCTCTCAATCTCCCAACTTTTCCCTGGACAATAGTGCTGCCAGTTCCTCCTCCTACTATGACAATGGTTCAAAGGCCAAACCCCCCAATTCAATCATCAAAACTTCTCTGGTTGGAAGTGCAACATGACGCTCTACTTAGAGAATCTGGATGTACAACTGCCAAAGATAGTAATGGAAGGTCCCTATGTGCCAACTTCTGTTACTACCATCACTCTTGCTGGTGAATGATCTGCCCTTGAGATCAAAACCTTTGAGAAGGCGAAAGCTCAATGGTCTGATGAAGACAAAAGGCTGGTTACTCTTGATGCAGTTGCCAGGAATAACCTGGTCATTTCTCTTCCTGATGATGTGTTCAAACAGGTTGAGAAAATGAAAACTTCAAAGGAAATGTGGGATACTTTGTGTACCGTCTATGATGGTCCCACTATCACACTGGATAGCAGGATTAACAACCTTGTTAGACAATATGAACTGTTCTTTGAAAAACCAAAGGAGTCTCTCATAGAAACCTATATCAGGTTCACTGCTCTTATCAATGATCTCAATGCTGTTGGGATCACAAATGACAACTTGACACTGGTGAACAAGTTCTTAGACATCCTGCCTGAAGAATGGAAATATTTTTCTACTATCTTCAGAACTTCAGGCACCATAAATGGTATAGATCTTGTAGATCTGTATGGATCCTTACTGAATGATGAGCAGTCAAGGCAACCGAAAAGAAATGCCTTGGAAATGTCTAAGAGAAGTGCTGCCTTTGTGGCGAGCGTGAGACAACCTGTTGGTCAGGTATGTGATGGCCAATACTGATGTCCCATCAACAAGCAACTTCAAACAACACCTGGATGAAGCTGAAGCCTTGAGCAGCTTAGAGAACTGGAATCCAACAATGATGTACAAGGCACAATACTTTATGGCTTACAGTTCTGATGTAAAAGTAAAAATGTATGAATATATGCTTGTTGATTTAAAAGCTGCTGTTGAAAAGCATAATGTTTTGCTGTCTGAAATCTCCAAGCTAAAAGTTGATCTTGAAATAAAAACAAGTAAACTGGACAGTTTCCATAAGTTGGAAACTGAACTTGATGAGTTAAAACACATCAATTCCATTTTATTAGAAGAAAAGAGAGAAACAGACATAAAACATGCAAAGCCTCAAATGATTGTTGACTCTTGGTGCCAATCTGCACAAAAAGTCAGCCATTGCATTAGTCAACAGATCCCTGCACAAATCCAAGCCTATCTTGGAGGGGATCTTGACAAAGCAGCTTCTATTGTTGAGATAAATAATCTAAAAAATGACTTATCCACTCTTGGTGAGCTTCCCAGCACTTTCATCCAGAAAGTGAATGGTAAGTTAGTTTCAACAAACAGGTTTGTCAGACATCAAAATACTGACAGCTTATGTGAAAAAGCTCCAAAAGCTGATGATGGAATGTGTTCTCCATCAAATCAGCTTGCTAAGTGCTCTGCTGGTTCACACAAGCAAACGAAAGGAAAACAATCTCAAGCTGCAGCTGTAGACTGTAAACCTGTTGACACAACAGGCTCTGAGTCTAAAGCTGATGGTAAGAGACCTGTCAATCCTTTTGATACTGACCATTTTGAGAAAAATCTTTCAGAAGGTAAGCAGCCTGCTTTCAACATGAGTAAGTCTCATATTGAAAGCAAATCTGTTGTGGTTTCAAATCAGTTTTTAAATCATAGTGGAAAATTGGTAATAAATGAAGGTAAGTCTTTCAAAACCAAAAGTAGTGATTATGTTTACAGGCAACATCCATCACATCTCAGTAAGGGCAAAGGCAAAGCCATTGCTCAACCTGAGAAATTTGGGAATAAGTTTCCCAAACCTGTGGAAGGTCAAAGGCCAATCAAGTTACTTGTATTTGATATCTGTCCTCCTAAAAAGAGGAAAGGGGATACAGGCAAAGCTGTTGCCATTGTGCCTTCAACCAAACTGTTGATTATTCCAAAAATAGTAATAAGTTTGCTAAACCTGCTGACAGGTTCAACAAAAATAATTCAGAATATGTTTCTGGAGGTTCTTCTTCCAAAAAGTCTAAAACGAGAAAATGTTATAAGTGTGGGAAGAAGTCACATATGGCCAAAGACTGTCCTGAAACTCAGGACATGAGGCCTGTTGACTCTGCTAGTTCCATCATTGCAAAAACAAGCAGTGTTGGAAGTAACACACTCAATGAGGATGGCATCGAAGCTGATACTATCCAAATAGAGAATATTAGTGTCGATATCACTGGTCCATCAACAAATGTTGATGAAGTAGGAGAAATCATCCCTATGATGAGTTCCCCTAAAAATAACTAATATTTTCCCATGACACTCTGCAGGACAAACAACCATCCCAGGTTTGGTACTTGGACAGTGGCTGCTCATGACATATGACAGGTTGTAAGGACTTGCTGAGTGATCTCAGGCCTGAAAAAGGGCTAAAAGTCACATTTGGTGACAATGTACAGGGATCCACAAAAGGATATCAAACTCTTAAAGCTGGTGTTGCTGTATTCAAAAGGGTAGCCTATGTGTCTGGGTTACATACTAGATCCCCAAGGCAAAGTTGTGTTGTGTGCACAAAGGAAGAAATGTGTATATGTTTTGGACATGAAATCTACTGATCCCACAACTGGAACCTGCTTTATCTCAAGAAGCAATGCTGACCTAAACTGGTTATGGCACAAAAGGATATCACACCTGACTTCAAGAATATCAACAAACTCTGTAAGAAAGAGTTGGTAACAGGTTTGCCTTCTATAAGCTTTGTTAAGGATAAACTCTAAACAGCTTGTGAGAAAGGCAAGCACAGAAAAACATCTTTTAAATCGAAGCACAATTTCTCTATTAATACTCCTCTCTTCTGAAGCTGTCTATACAGCCTGCTTCACCCAAAATAGATCCTTGGTGGCGAAAAGGTTTAACAAGACTCTCTATGAGTTAATCAAAGGGAGAAGGCTAAACATTAGCTATTTCCATGTGTTTGGATGTCCCTACTTCATTCTGAATCACAGGGACAATCTGGCTAAATTTGAACGCAAAGCTGATGAACATGTGTTTGTTGGATATTCTGCTATCTCCAACGCCTACAGAGTATACAACAACAAGAGAAAGGTGATAGATGAATCTATCAATGTCACCTTTGAAGAGTCTAGGAGTGCCTCCTCCAAAGTTGTTCCTGAATCAGTTTCAGGAGAGTTCAGCTTTGATGATCTTATGCATTCCATTCATGAAGAAAAGGACACAAAAGCTTCCACTACATCTAGAGTGAAACCTGTTAATCATGATGGCCATGATGATGACTATGTTGATACACCCTGTGTGAATAAGTGTACTGACATAATTACAACATCTTGTCCTGAACCAATCAATGCTGATTTTCCGGGATCCTCTGCTGATACGTTCAACAATGGAGAGTCATGCTCAACAAGTGAACAGGCTCAAGACATCAGTGTGTCTTAAAATCTTGAGAACTGCTCAACAGGACCTGTTGAAGATGCAAATAACTCAGGAGAATCTGTATTGAAGCAAGATCCTAAGTGGATCAGGTGACACTTAAATGATCAAATAATTGGTGACATCAACAAAGGGGTGCAAACAAGATGGGACAACTTAGGAAACTTTTGTATGTTTTCAAGCTTTGTGTCCCTGATGGAGCCTAATAAAGTGGATGAAGTCCTGAAAGATGCCAATTGGATCACTGCCATGCAAGAAGAGCTCAATCAATTTGAGAGAAACATAGTATGGAAGCTGGTCCCTGCTCCTAAAGTAAAAACAATAATTGGCACCAAATGGGTTTTTCAAGAACAAGATGGATGAGCAAGGTCATGTTTTAGAAATAAGGCAAGACTGGTTGCTCAAGGATATAGACAGGAAGAAGGTATTGACTATGATGAAACATTTTCTCTAGTGGCCTGGTTAGAGGCAATTCGTTTGTTTCTAGCCTATGCTGCTCATAAGAGCATGAAGGTATTTCAAATGGATGTGAAGACTGCATTTCAGAATGGAAAGCTACAAGAAGAAGTGTATGTCAAGCAGCCTCCAGGTTTTGAAAATGAACATCATCCAGGTTTTGTCTTTATGTTGGACAAAGACCTCTATAGTCTAAAACAAGACCCTAGAGCCTGGTATGACACTCTAACTGATTTCCTTATGAGCAATGATTATTCCAGAGGTAAAGTGGATACCACACTGTTCATAAAGAATGTGAAGTCTGATATTATGGTTGTTCAAATTTATGTGGATGACATAATATTAGGTTCCACTAATGAGCAGTTATGCAAGAACTTTTCGTTACTCATGAAATCAAAATATGAAATGAGTATGATGGGAGAACTTACTTTCTTTTTAGGATTACAGGTTAAGCAAACCTTAAATGGAATTTTCATAAATCAAAGAAAGTACACTTAGGATATTTTGAAAAAGTTTCAATTTGATCAAAGTTCTCCTATCAAAACCCCAATGGCAACCAATGTAAAGTTGGATGCAGATGGCAGTGGCAAAGCCGTTACAGTAACAACTTACAGAGGCATGATTGGGAGCTTGCTAAATTTAACTGCTAGTAGACCAGATCTTATGTTTGCCACCTGTTTATGTGCTAGGTTTCAAGCTGATCCTAAAGAATCACATCTAGCCGCTATGAAAAGTATCTTCAGATACCTTAATAGGTACACCAGGTTTAGGTCTTTGGTATCCAAAAGACTTAAGTCTTGAGCTAACTGGATATTCAGATTCTGACTTTGCAGGCTAGACACAGAAAGCACAACAGGTGGGTGTCAACTCCTTGGTGGTAAGTTTATAAGTTGGTGTAGCAAGAAGAAGAACTCAGTTTCTACTTCTACTACTGAAGTTGATTATATTGCTGTTGGAAGCTGCTGTGGGCATATTTTGTGGATGCAGCATCAGCTTGAAGAATATCGACTTGTATATAGGAAGACTCCTATTCTGTGTGACAATCCAAGTGCTATAGCCATCTCCAACAATCCAGTATTTCATTCCAGAACATAGCATATAGAAGGCAGACATCACTTCATCAGGGATCACATCCAGAAAGGTAATGTGAAGGTAAGTTTTATTCCAACAAATGAACAACTTGCAGACATTTTCACCAAGCCTCTTGATGAAAACAGGTTTAATTATCTTGTAAGCAAACTGGGCATGTTGAATAAAATTGAGTAAGTCTCCTAAATGTTGTAAGTCATTATATGTCTCACACTACTAAAGTTTCTCAGAACAGCTTACACAGAAGAGGCTATGCATGTTCTACACTTAGCCAATTTCTGAAAACTTGAACAGCTTGAGCGGATAACAGGTTTGACAATATCAGTTTTCACCTCAAACCTGGTTTGTTGATCAAACCTCCAAACTGCTCACTCTTTCAATCTGTCATACAAGACATTGTCTTGTAACCTGGTCAGCTATTGAACACAACCTGTTCTTGCATAGCTGCACAGGTTGAATGAACAGCTAGTGATGACCCTGCTCATCATAGGTTTGACCAACAGCTTAGGTCATCAGTTTAATTACCTTTCTTCACAATTAAGTTACTTAATTTTTGTATTTATTTAACTTAATTACTGTAGATAATGTGTGTTAACATGTGTTAGAGATTAAAAAGGGTTCAAGTGGTCTGACAACCGTTCTGACATGGACAACCGTTCCGTTTTTCGTTAAAGAAAATTTCAAATCAACCGTCCAAACCTTTCACTATCATACCCACTAACATTCGAATCCTATAAATACCTCCTCTACTATTTCATCTTCTTCTTTCTCTACTCTTACCATAACTTCCAAAGAACCCTAAAATCGACTAAGTGTCTTGTGCTAATATCTCCACTACTTTAACCATGGCTCACCAAAATAACCCTTTGCTCCCAGTATTCGTTAGTAAGGATGTACAGAAACATCCATCTATTACCACGATGCTAACACTAAAACCCACAGATTACATAGAAAACCTAACCATTACCAAAAAACTATGTGGCGAAAGGTTATCAAAATATGGTGGAGTTTCTTAAGGTTCACCCTCTGCACTACGCCATGATAGTGGGAACCATTCTCAATGGGACTCAGACCGTTGATAGTGGGAACCATTCTCAATGGGACTCAGACCGTCGATATCACTACTGGTCTTATCAGGGAAGTTCTTCATATCCCTGTGGCTGAAACTTATGACCAGCCACAGCCTGATAATGATCAGATAGGAAACTTGCTACGCTTCTTTGGTGTAGCAGAACCCAAGATTAGAGCCACCCTGTTCAGAAAGGTTCTATCAACTACTTACAGCTTCCTATTTGCCTCTGTGGTAATGTGCTTCAGCAGCAAAGTTGGTTCCTTTGACTAGCTCATCCGTGATGAGATCCCAATAGTCCTACACCTCGTAGATGGGACTACTATGAACATGTCTTGGTGGATTTTCATGAATTTAAGGTCATTGGTGCAGCAGGAAACACGTCCTGTTGCTATTCAATATCCACGGTTTCTGAGCCTCATCTTCAAGCATTCCTGTGGTGAGCATTTATATAACTCTCAGCCTATGTTACGTACTGCTGGTTTCCCAGTGATTGGGAATAGAGTTTTGTATACCCTTGTACTCCCAAATAAGCCTCCTCTATCTACACCAATGAGGAGGTTGCTTGGTATGGTGGAAGGACCTCTACTGTGAGGGTGGATCCAGTGACTCCTCCCAAGGCAAAATCCAAATCCCGGCCCAAAGTTGTAAAAAGGGTCCTGGGATCGACTCAAGCTGAGCCTGTCCGCAAGAAGGCAAAAACAACTAAGTCTTATTATGCCCCAACAGCCTCTGTGGTTGTGGGGTAGCAGTCTTCTCACCCTGGTTCATATGTTGAACCGGAAGCCTTTGTGGCTGGTGCCTCTGTGGCACCTGAGACCATGGAACAGGCTAACCCTCCTGTCTCTGACCCAGTCTCACCACCTGTCGAAACACAATTCCCAGCTACTTCTCCTCAATCCCCCACACTGTCACAATATTCCAGGAGAAAATCTCTAGCTAGGAAGAAACCACCTACCTAAACCAGCCCCTCTGACTCTTCCCAACAAGAGTCAGTTGAAAAAGAAGCCACCCATGCTACCTCTCCTATTTTGGGGGGAAGGTCCAACATCATTGGAGCAGGCTTCACTCCAACAAGAGTCCACCCTGAGTCAGACTAGGCCCTCTGGTTCCTCCCAACAGGAACAAGTTGTACATATGGAGACTACCACATCAACGATCCCAGCCTCCCAACAGGCTGAGGATATTTGAAGACAGGAGTTCACTCCACTCCACAATGAGTCGACACAGTCTTCACTCTATACTTCTCTTACACAACCTGAGTCTGCACGAGGTGCCGAACCTGCTGGATTAGACCATCCAGTAGATCAGCCTCAAACTTCTGCTCCTCATGATATAACTGTTGTACACTATACAGCTGCTGAAGGACCAACCTCCCAAGCTGATGAACCACAGGGAACAGACCATCCCTTTGGTGAGGCTGCACCTCAAATGCAAATTCCATTAGCAGGTTTCACCACTACTGATGTTGAAATGCACATCCCATCTCCAGATGATGAGGCACCTCTAAACCAAGGTGTTGCTGAGGGAACCAACCCAGGCTTTGATGAGGGTGCTGCAACACAAGCAGCATTTTAATGGCCACCATCTTCTACCCCTTCTCCTGATGAACCAGCTACAGCCACTGCTGAAGGACCCGTTGACCCTTCCAAGCTGGGCCATCTTTCTTATGCCCAGGCTATGGAACTTCTGTCAAAAGTAACCTTACCCTCTCCATCACATCATCAAACACCTGCCTCATCCTCATGCTCATCCCATTCTCATTCCTCACCATCTACACAATCCAAACAGTCTACCTATACACCTTCATCCCCCAAAGATCTTCCTTTGAAGGATCAACTTTCTTTGCAGACCAAAAAAGTTAGTTCTTTGGAAAATTCCATGACTTCCCTACCCTCAATAATCTCAGACTCTGTGTCTTCACAGCTCAAGGGATTCTTTGATTTGTTCAAGAATTCCTTTCCTACCACTCCCCAAGCTGATCAGTCCTCACAGCTGCTTGCACTCACTGCACAGCTGCAAAATATCTCCAATACTCTCTCTTCTATCCTTTCCAATGAACTGGACTCTGTGTTTTCAATGACAGCCATCTCCCAACAACTTTCCAATCTCCTCACCACTGGCTCTACTACCCTTCCTACTACATTGGCCAGCTTAAACTCTCTCATTGTCTATTTGTCCGATTTTGTGTCAGCAAACGTTGATGATGTGCAAGACTCTCTTGAGTTACATCTTGCACAGCTTCAAAGTTTGTTGTTCACAGCTTCTGACAGAGAAAACCTATTAAAGATGTCCTCCATTGCTGATTCTCAATCCTCCTCTCTTCAGATCTGCCTTACACAGCTCGCAGAGGTTATGGACAATCTGGCTTTCTTAGTGCATAGCCTGGTTGGCCCCAAGCCTGCTGCCAAAAATGTTGTTAAGCCTGCTGAATTGGTTTCTCTAGGCAGAACAATTGTTAAAGGTTTTGAGCTATCTCCTTCAAACGGGGAGAAGTTATCTGCCTCAAAGACTAAGTCTAAGGGGGAGAAAACCTCTTCTCCTTCTAAGGAGAAATCAGCATCGGTTGGTGAAGCAGTAGGTGCATCACAAACAGGTCACACTAATGATGTCTCCCATCACACTGAACCTGCACAAACTAAGGGGGAGGAATCCATTCATGAGGATAGGCCAAGGAGAAGGATACATCTGATTCTGAAAGAAGAAGAAGAAGAAGAAGAAAAAGAGGAAGAGGCTCTTGAAGATGTTCAAACTATAACAGCCAAAGGAAAGAAGAAGGTAGTTGTAGACCCTGACCACCTAAGAGCTGCACAACTAAAGTTTGACAAGGCAAGAGCTAAGGAAATGGGTGTTTCTATGGAGCAATACTACAGATACAGAGATGAACAGCTCCAAGCCCTTGAAACATTAAAGAAGGAAGAAGACTCTGCCAAAGCTGCTAGATTCTTTGCATTCAAAGAGGCAAGCAAAATTAAAATGCCCTCTTTGTATGTGCAAAGAAAGTTTCTTGAAGCTGCTATGGTGTCAGCGGTTGAAAAAGAAGGTGAGAACGAAAAGGGTGCTCAGGTCATAGTGACCAAGTCCAAGCAAGCATCATCCGCAAGAGCCCAGATTCACTTTGACAACTTGGCAAGGAAAAAGTTCTTTGATGTTGCTGATAGAAGACTTGCCAAGGAACCAATTGTCAAATCTGTTCCCATCTGAAGAAAAGGAAAAAAAGTGGAAGTTACAGATAACCAGATTGGGTAATACAGGCCATGAACTGGAAGCATATGAGTACACTAAAGATGCACAAATGGGATACAGAGAATGGGTGGAGTTGGCAGTTGCCCTGAGCCAGTCTAAGTCTGAAACAACTAAAACTATGAGGGCATACATCAAAAAGTTGATGGAGAGAGTGAGAGATCTTGGCCTAATCTCAGAAGAACTGATTAAGGGTATCTTAGTGGCTACCCCAAAGATAAAGGCTAACAGGAACCGAAAGGATACAGAGCTTGAGGAACTCCTAATAATGATGGAACAAGGTGATGTATATATCCGTGGAAATCAAAGGAGTAGACAACAGCCTGCCTAAAGGAGTGGAATATGAGGAAGGTAAGCTGATTGAAGAACCTGAGCTGGGGGTATTTTTTTGGATCCCCTTACAAGAAGTACTTTCACAGAGTATCAGAATTGCACAAGGTCGGTCTCAAATAGCTTATTTTATTCAGACATTCAAACTCCTTTAGGCAATCCATAAAATGGAAAGTAGCCATTTGGGATCAGCTCAGAGGCTTTTATGAAATAGGGGAGCTTCAACATCCCAGTTTCATGTTTCTCATAGTTGAAATGGAGGAATTGGATGATACCAGGGAACAACTTGAAGAGATGTTTGAAGAAGGAGTGCCACCACTGCCTTAAAGTCCATCTACATCTGAGTAGATGAAGAATGGAAGTTGTCCATCAGTTGGGCAGGTTTACCATTACTTGCTCCCATCATCAACAGTCCAAATTTTCGAATTTCTATGTATATTAGTTGTAACTTCTATTTTACATCAATTGTACTCTTGTAAAAACATGTGTTGTTTATGTAATCTAAATCAATATATATATGTGTATATATATATATATATATATATATATATATATATATATATATATATATATATATATATATATATAGATTTGGGTTCAAATGAGTACCACTAGTTTTACGGAGTACCGGAGGTACCTCGCTTAAAACTATTTTTTTTGAAATTTTTTTTCATAATCATGTTTAAATTGTTAATATAAGACTACTTGCAAAAAATCACACATAAACACACACTATAACTATGTGAAACGTGCAAGTTCACATGAATTGCACTGTTGTGAACGTATGTTCACAGCTAAGCATGTTCACATGAATTTTTCCACGTTCACATGACTTTTAAGAGGCTACGAAGTGTGAATGCGTGTAATTCTTTTACAAATATGCTTATATTATTTGTATCAAAATGAATATGAAAAAAAAATTAAAAAAAAAACTTTTTTTCGGATCATGTTCACATCTTAAACCCGTGTGTTCACAGGTACTCACGGTACTCTGCATTTTTTAGGTACTCACACGAACCATATTCTATATATATATATATATATATATATATATATATATATATATATATATATATATATATATATATATATATAAACTTATCTTTTACTTTACCTTGATGTTGTAATTTCTATTCAGCAAAATGTATTGTAAAAATATATAGTGAATATCGATAAAATCAGCTTAGACTGATTATTGCAAGTAGGGGGAGATTGTTAGGCACAAAAAGGCCTCAGTCAAACCTGCTCCACATCTTAGGGGGAGATTTTGAATCAAACCTGTTTGATGCACTAGAAGGTATAATTTAAGGGCTGTTAATGCCTTATTGAAACCTGAAAAGTGTTTTGCAATGTAAGTCAAAGATGTTTACCCTGTTGCATTCGTTGCAACAAAGGCAGATTGTCCAAGCTGTTCTGTCTGCTGAATAGATTGTCCAATATAAGTGTTATGTTCTTTGTGAACAAGCCAAACACTCCATGGAATATGTTTCCAAGTCCTCATGTATAGTTTTGGACTACAAGATCAGTTTACAAGACTAAGACAAACTGGAAAATAGAAACTGCAAAAGACTGCCTACGTTGTTCTGTTACATGAAGACAAAAGGATATTTAAAATGGGTGACAGACCATTTATTATATCAAAATGGCCTTAACAAAAGAAGAAAGATTCAAAGTTAACATTCCCCTTTTGGTTAAAGCCTTATGCAACAGAGACAAAAAGAAAAAGGCAAAGATTCTGCCACAAGAAGACAAGTCTGCTTTATCAGAATGTGCAGAAAAGTTGTATTTTTCTTTTTGGAAAGACATGCCACTATCTCATCGTCCAATGAAGAAACTTCACTAAGATTCTCAGTGAGAGTATAAAAGGAAACTTCTAAGGATTGTGAGATAAACAAGAGTGAGTAATTCAGATCGTGCATTGAAGTGTGTTATTCCATGCATGCAAGTCTGCTTGAATAAAATAGTAACGTGTGTCTAAGTTGTTCTTATTCAAGCTGTCCATCTGTGTCTTGTAAAATCAGTGAGTTCATCTAAGTGAGTGTATTCATTGTATCTAGTCTGAGTGTGTCTTCGATTAGTTGAACATCTGTTGTATCTGTCATCTCAGCTTGAAGCTTTCCGCAGTCAAGCTTGTTTGTAATTAACACTTGTTAATAATATACACAAACATTAAGAAAAGAGTGTTGAGTTTTAAATAGTTGAATTCACCCCCCCCCCCCCCCCCTACAGCTTATAACAATTCACTATGGAAACCTTTTGGGACCTACAATAGGTTACGATCTAGTAATCATAGGATATTGACTTTCATACGGGACAATGGGTGGTGTCTTTAAATAAAATGACATGTTACTAAACAAGTTACATGTTTTATATTTCAATACGTGTCTGGAGGAGGAATGACACCCGAAGAAACAAGAGAAATGATGCTAGGCATGATGGCTGAGCAGAATAATATGATTCAAGACCAGTTTTGGGATCGAGATGAGGCCGAAGCTAAGAGAAGGGAAGAAAAGAGAAAGAGGGTAACTACGATGATAACCAATATGACAATAATGGGTCATCAAACAAACCCAAAGGTTTTCGGTTTAAGCACTTTAAAGGGAACGAATCAATGGAATCTAACGGACTTGGAGATGCTGTTGCTGCTCTAGAATGGATAACGGTAACTGAACTGACATTCTGAATCAACAATTGTGCTGAGAAGGACATGATTCGATTCGCTACTGCTATGTTCATCAAAGACGCGGTCATGTGGAGAAATTCTATGGTGAATGCTTTATCACTCGAGAAGTTTTTGTAATGACTTGGGCTGAGTTCACTGAAATATTCACTCAGCAATATTGCCCGGTTGATGAGTGCCGAAGATGAGAAGCAAAGTTCATGACACTAATGCAGGGGACTAAGATTGTGTCCCAGTATGCTTTGGAATTCACGAGGCTGAGTTTGTTTGCGACTCATCAAGTTGATACCGAGGAAAGGAAAGCAACCAGGTTCGAGGCTGGTTTGGATATGGAAATCAGAAGGGTTATGAGTAATGTTCGCTACCCCACTTTTGCTGGCCTGTTGAAAGCTGCCAGAAATGTGGAACAGATTTTGCTTATGATGGGATACACAATCGGGTCTGCCGCCGCTGCTACTAACCCAACACAGTCGTCACCGCCGAAGCGCCAACGTGAAGGGGGATATTCTGGTTCCTCCCGTTCTTCGCAATATTCGCCACAACAATCTCATCGTCAATCAACTGGGTCTTCTGGTCGTGCTCGTGCATACTACATCAACACAGAACCGCGATATTGTAACAAATGACACTTGGAACGTTTCGGCAAGTGCACTAATGGACGCGCCTGTTTTTGTTGTTGAGAGTTGGGTCATTTTCAGAATGAGTGCCCAAGGAAAGATGACGTTTTTCATAAGTGTGGGGTATGGGGGCATTATAGCAGAAACTGCAAAAAGAATGCCGCTGCTCCAAATTCAACACGATCTTTTGGAGGATCAACTGGTGGTTCAATCAACCGCCGGAACCAGCCATAAAGGGAACCACTCGTGCTTTTTAGATAACAGCGGAGGAGGCCAAAGAAAACCCGGAAGCGGTTACGGGTTTGTTTATAGTTAACTCTTTACCTGCACGAGTGCTGTTTGATTCCGGTGCCAACCGTTCGTTTGTTTCTACTGTTTTTGCACAACAACTATATCGAAGTAGAACATGTATATCGAAACTGTACATTAGTGATTGAGGATGTAGTCTTCATATTGGACCTGATTCTGATAGAATTCAATGAGCTTGACGTGATTGTTGGGATCGACTGGTTGATCGAAAATGAAGCCCACATAGTCTGTAAGAAGCGAATGATAAAGATAACCACACCGGAGGGGCGTGAGATTTGCATACATGGGGATAGGAGAAGCGGGGATCTGTGTTTATTGACCACTTTAAAAGCCCGAAAGCTTGTTGCAAAGGGGTGTGACGCCTACTTGGCATATGCTATTGATGCCAAGGCTGAGAAAAAACTATGGGTGATGTGCCTTTTGTATCACAATTCCCGAATGTGTTTCCGGAGGACTTGTCTGGTGTGCCGCCTGAGAGACAAGTGGAGTTCCGAATTGATTTGATCCCTGGAGCTACACCGGTAGCTCGTTCTTCGTATCGCCTTGCTCCTTCCGAAATGCAAGAGATGATGAAGCAACTTCAGGAGTTGATGGATAAGGGCTTCATTCGACCGAGTTAATCTCCGTGGGGAGCCCCAGTACTGTTTGTTAAGAAGAAAGATGGAACGATGAGGATGTGCTTTGATTACCGGGAGCTGAATAAGCTGACTATTAAGAATAAGTATCCAGTGCCGAGAATAGACGATCTGTTCAACCAGTTACATGGCGCAAGTGTTTTCTCAAAAATTGATCTACGGTCAGGTTATCATCAGTTGAAAGTTCGGGAGGAGGATGCACCGAAGAAAGCTTTCACGATGCGTTACGGGCATTACGAGTTCTTTGTTATGCCTTTCGGGTTAACCAATGCCCCAGCTGTCTTTATGGATCTGATGAATAGAGTTTGCAGACCAATGTTAGACGAGTCAGTGATTGTGTTTATTGATGATATTTTGGTGTACTATAAGTCTGAATCGGAGCACGCTGATCATCTATGGGAATTATTGGAATTGTTGAGGAAGGAAAAGTTGTATGCGAAATTCTCAAAGTGTGAGTTTTGGTTACAACAAATTCAGTTTTTAGGACACGTTATTTCGGGAGCTGGGATTTCAGTAGATCAACCTAAAGTTGAAGCCATAAGAAACTGGGAACCGCCTCGTTAAGCTACGGAAATCAGAAGTTTTCTTGATTGGCGGGCTACAATAGGAGGTTTGTTAAGGACTTCTCAAAGATTGTAGTTCCTTTGACTGCATTAACGTAAAAGAATGCACCGTTTGTTTAGGAAACTGTGCACCAAAAGGCTTTCGAGGTCTTGAAAAAGATGTTAAGTGAGGCACCGATACTTGCTCTACCGGAGGGCAATGAGGATTTTGTGGTATACACGAATGCTTCAAGGCTAGGGTTTGGCGCTGTGCTGATGCAGCCTGGAAATGTAATAGCGTACGCCTCAACTGAGCTTAAGCAGCACAAGAAAGACTACTCGACTAACGATCTGGAGTTGACAGTTGTTACCTTTGCGTTGAAGTTATGGAGACATTATCTATACGGGACTAAGTGTCAACTTTACACGGATCATAAGAGTTTGAAATACATCTTTAGCCAAAAGGAGCTTAATATGAGACAACGTAGGTCGATGGAACTTATAAAGGATTACGACTGTGAGATCCTTTATCATCCTGGAAATGCTAACGTGGTAGCCGATGCTTTGAGTCGCAAAGCTTATGCTAAGGATTGTTGTTACATGATGACGTCTACGATGTTAACTTCCACGATTATTGACGATGTTAAAGCCGCTCAAGAGGATGCTTTGAAGGAAGAAAATGTTGTTGCCTAGGATATAAGGGTACAACTGAAGGTTATGGAAACAAGTGATTCAGTACTGAAAGCTGTATATGGAAGGATTTGTGTTAGTACATCCTGTGTGATGATAGCAGTCTAAGTATAGAAAGCATTTGGTGTAATTCAATTTACTTGATATTGAATATTAACAAGTGTTTGATATATATGTTCGATTATATATGTTTGATATTAATTGTATGCATGTTTGAACTTGGTGTAATGTATTACCATAAATTCAAACATTAGTTCAAAGATAAGTTCAAACATTAGTTCAAAGATAAGTTCAAACATAAGTTCAAAGATAAGTTCAAACATAAGTTTGAAGGATGTAATTCGAATTTGTCTAGGTGGACAAGTTTGAATAGGCCTTGGGCCAAGTTCGAATTTGTCCTACACAAAGTCAAACCAGTCATTATAATTAAGGGTTAATTCGATTAATTATGGGACTTTTGCAGATTTCAGAGAGTTTAAGCAAAAGGGCGATCTCGAACTTGCTAGCATTTGGAGAGTTTCGTGTGGAGAGAATCACCATGTTGGGATGATCCGTTGTTCCTCTATCACCGTGCTAGTCTCCGTGTGCATGGTCTTTCCGTCAAGCCTCTAACGAGGATTCCGCACTCGTTGGAAGGTGTCGCGTCCAGATAAGATCCGTAGAGAGCAGAACTTACAAGTGGTATCATAGCCATTGGGTGTTCGTGGTGTTCTTCGTGTTCACTAGAAACATCTGTGTTTTCTTGACGTTTTGGGCGGTCAAATCACGTTTTTGGATAGATTTTCGAGCTATACAAGCAAAATCATGGAAAATAGTTTGCATTGGTTTAATTTTTGGTCGAAATCAATATTTTTTTACTCTTAAAAACATTGGTTTAAACTGAAACCTTGAACAAAATCGAATTATTAGCCGTTTTTCGAACTTGCGTCGCTCGAACATCAAGGGGGTATTAGGGTTTACTCAAAATTCGAGTTTGTCAGAAAAATAGGCTCCTTTCGAAGTTCCTTAGGGTTTGATTCGAGTTTGTTTAATTCGAATTTGCTCAGTTTCGAATTTTCATCAAATTTGAATTTAGGATTTCGATTTTAGTCATTCCTTCGAATTTTTCCTTATTTCGATTTTAGTTGAAGTTCAAACTTAAGTTCGAATTTAATTCAAAAGAAATTTAAAATTAATTATATTCGAACTTCCTCAAGTTCGAAAAAGTTAATTTAAATTAATTTCGAATTAAATTAATTAAGTTTTAAATTCAAAATTTTTTGAAAGAATGACAAGTTTACAAAGGTTTATTGAGATGGACCATGAGGTCGGCAAGGCAAATTATCCACCTAAGTTGATGAAATTGGAGAATTATTATTGGTGGAAGGATAGGTTCGCCGACTTCGCTAGATTCAATGATATGAGAATGTGGATATGTATCGACGAGGGATACGTTCCACCTACAACAGAGGTTGAAGGACGTCAAAGAGTCTTGTCATATCAAAAGATGAAGGATGATGATAAGAAGCTTTATGAGGCCGAAAACCAAGCATTCTCGATTATTAGAATGGCTTTACCTCATGAGATCCTCCACACATTTCGCAATCAACAAACAACAAAAGAGTTGTGGGATGCTTTGGAGAAAAGGTGTGAAGGTAATCCTACAGTTAGGAATGGTAGAATGGAAATGCTCAAGCAGCAGTTCGCGATATTCAAGGCTTTGAAAAATGAAAAGCTGGATGAGACCATTACCAGATTCTATCATCTGTTGACTGAGTTAGACAACCAAGTTGTCGAGTATAGGGAGTCAGTGAAGATTGTAAAAATTCTAGATGCTTTACCAGCCAAATTGGAGTTGTATGTGGCGCTGATAAAGCATGATGAAGACAAGTTTGATACTCTCAATCTTGAAAAAGTCATAGGAACGTTGAGGGCCTATAACTTTGAATTATTGAAGAATGAACGGGATTATGACCAAGTATAGGATCCAGATATGTACGTTGAGGGCCTACAACATTCTTTACGGGTGAAACATCGACTCCGGTTGAAGTAGATGACTCAGGGAGCCGGGCTTTGTTAGGGTTCTCTAGACTGGAAGAAAAGCCAACTCAGTCTGCATCAACATCTCAAGGATACTCAAAGATGCCGATGAGCGCAAAATCTGAAGACCATCTAAATCTGTTGGCATCATTTGGGGCCGCTTATGGCAATTGCGTTCAAGAGAAAATCAACGATCACGCGCTATGGGATGAGGATTATGATCAGGTGGATCCTGATGATTTAGAGGAGATGGATCTGCAATGGCAACTGGCCATGGTAAAACGAGTTACGACATCAAGAGGATGTGCAGAAATCTCAATGTAAGCAACAATAAAATTGGGTTTGATAAATCCAAAGTTAAGTGCTACAACTGCCAAAGTTTAGGACATTTCGCTAGAGAATGTCAGAGACCGAAAGTTGAGAACCACCAGAACCAGCACCAGAATCAGTCTCAAAGGAGATATCAGCCGGGTATTTCAAGCAATCAGGCAAACATAGCTAGTCTGTTAACCAATGTCACATCTGACAGACAGCTCGATGGGACATATGACTGGACTACACATCCAGAGTCCAACGCTAGAGCTTTTATGGCTGAAGTAACGGAGACTGGAAGTGCTGGAGCCGAGGAAGAAAGAAGCGGCAAACACCAAAATGAAACAAGTCCTATGTTGGTAGAAAAGTCAGAAGATCAGACGATTCTAGAGTTCGCCGCACAGATGACCAACGTGGAATCTGATCACGCAAAGGTAATTCTAAATTTCTCAACATTCCAAGATTTATGTGCTTTGTGTACTACGTTTAATGATAGATTAAACTTAGTGCTACAATCACATCAAAATATTACTGCTCAAAATGAATCCTTAAAATCGGACAATATAGCCTCTTAGACATAAAGGAAGACCTTAGAAATAAGCTTAAGGCAGATGCAAAAGACGGCATAGTTCTAAAAAGACAAGCTGAGTGAGCAGTGTGTTAGAATAGAACTAATGTATGAGCATGTTGAGGCATTGACCAAAGACCTTAAGATCAAAGAGGTAGAGCTAGCTGAGTCTAAGGTTAAGGTAGCCGAGGTGAATAGTAAACTGGAAAAGTTTAGGAACTCATCACTAAACCTAGGGAAGATCTTAGATGCACAGCGTCAGTCTAAGAAACCTGTAGGTTTAGGGTATAATGAGAGTCCTCCACCTTTCAATGATAACTATGTACCTCAGCCTCAGGATAAGACTGATAAACCAGTTGAATCAGAGGTTGCATCTGAACCTGTGTCTGAAACTGTTAAGGATAAAGAAACTAAGGTGACTAGTAACAATGTCTTAAGATTAAGAAGGTTAAATTTGTGACATCCTGTAGTGATAAGCTTGTAGGAGAAGCCAAAATTGACTTTAATAATCAGCAAGAGGAAACAGTCACTTTAGTTGAGACAAAAGAACATGACACTAGAGAGACACCTAAATCAAAGGGCACGCATAAGAAGTCAATTGATAAAATGTCGTGTTTTAGATGTCATGAAAAGGGACATGTTGCTTCTAGTTGTCCACATAGGAAGGTAGAATCTACACCTAAAAATGGAAAGTCGGAACAACATAAACCTTCTCCAAGTGTAGCAAGCACAAGTTGTTCTCAAAACACGGAGAAAATTGTGCAAGCCACACCAAAAACTGCTGTGAAACAAATACCTGTGTCTGGTAGACCCAATGATGTGGTTAGGACTAATTCACCGAATAGAGTCCCTAATCAATCTAGGTCAGGACCACAACAAACTTATAGGAGTACTACACCTAGAAGAGCTTACACTCCGGTTAGGTCACACACTCCTGTAAGGCATCAGACACTAGGTAGAGCCCAAGGATATCATTCGTAAATGCCTTATAATTGAAATTATTCAAGGGCTCCACAGCAAATGCCTACACAAAGTCCGAGAGTGAACTTAAATCACTCTGCACCACAACAGGCTCTAAATAAAAAACCCAAGTCATCTGAAAGGAGAGATGGGTATTTGAAAGACTTCAAGTATGTGGATGAGAATGGTATTACCAAGTCAGTTATCGCTTGGGTTCCCCGTGATAACTAACCTCTTTTCTTTCATGTGCAGGAGATAACTACAGGTCCAAACAACAAATGGTTCGTTGACAGTGGTTACTCTAGGCACATGACTGGGGAAAGAAGTCTACTCGCAGACTTCAAGGGAGGGAATAGGGGATTTGTATCATTCGCTGGTAATAAAGGAGGAAATATCACCGGTACTAGAGTGGTCACTAATGTGACCATCAAACTTGATCAAGTTTATCACATTGATAAACTTGTTCATAATCTCATTAGTGTATCTCAAATCTATGATAAGAAGAACTCAGTACTTTTCACTGATACTGAGGCGTTTGTGCTGAAACCGGGATTCAAAGTACATGAAGAGTGGATACTGATGAGGGCACCAAGGAAGAATGACTTGTACATTCTAGACATGAACAAACCGGAATCTTCGATAGGACCAATATGTCTTCTATCTAAAGCTTCAGAGACAGAATCAGTTTTATGGCACAGACGCATGACACACTTGCACCTAAGAAAAATGAACTATATCACAAAAAATGGATTGGTGCAAGGTGTTCCAATGAAGTGTTTTCAGTTTGAAGACAAGTGTCTACCGTGCAAGAAAGGAAAACAACACAAGAAGGAACAGAAGTCCAAGACTCAGAACTCTATAGCTGCCACTATCGATTTGTTGCATATGGATCTGTTCGGACAAATCAACAAAAGGAGTATAGGTGGTAGTTGGTATTGTTTGGTTATTACTGATGATTACTCACGATTTTCATGGGTTTTCTTTTTAGGTACGAAGGACGAGACAACTGCCAAGCTAATCGGGTTCTTAGACCAAGTTGAAAACTCCTACGGGACGCGGGTAAAACGTATCAGGAGTGATAACGGAACGGAATTTAAAAACACGGTTGTTGGTGTATATTGCCTATCAAAAGGCATAGCGCATCAATTTAGTCCACCTTATGAGCCATAACAAAATGGGGTGACAGAACGGAATAACAGGGTTTTAATTGAGGCAGCAAGGACCATGCTCTAGGATTCAAAGCTTCCCACCATGTTTTGGGGGGAGGCAGTGAATACCGCTTGCTTGTCTTAAATCGGGTCCGTACTGTCAAATCATTAAACAAAACCTGTAATGAAGTTTTGAATAAAAGGCCACCAGTTTTAACTGGCTTCGAACCGTTTGGGGTACTATGTACGTTAATAAAAACAAAACATCAACCTAAGTTTGGTGAAAAGGCTGACGAAGGTTATTTCCTAGGTAATGTGTCGAACTCACCAAACAAACGGGTTTTTAACAAATCAAATGGTACAGTAGAGATTGCATATAACATTGATGTAACAAGTTATACACATGAACCCCAAACTGGTCTGGAATAGATTTTTGATTATGACAAACTGTTTGAATCATTTAACATTCCTTTGGATGGAAATGCAGGTACAATCAAACAGGACTTATCGTCATTAAATCTAAATGACGAGGGTCAAAGTTTTCCGATGACGACCTTTCCATCAACTTCCGAGCCTACAACAACAGAAGATAGATCTCCAGCAGAGAATGATTCTGAAATGCCTACAAACGAAAATCAGACAACAAGTTCTAACTTTGAAGACAACGTTCATTCGGAAGAAAATGTATAGTCTGATGTCGTTCCCCCATTAGGTGAGATAGGATCAAATTTAAGAGATAATCTTAGAGTTGATGAGATAGAAACATCAAGGATTAATACAGATCATCCAGTTGAGAGTATCATAGGAAATCCGAACGTTGGTGTGAGGACTAGGAGTACTTTCAATAACAACACAATGTTATTGTCGATGATCAATGCCTCCGAGGGTTTTCACACTTGCTTGTACTCATGTTTCATCTTGCAAGTAGAGCCGAAGAATGTGCAAATGGCACTGAGAGACAACTCTTGGGTTGAATCGATGCGGGAAGAACTGTCACAATTCAGGAAACTTGAAGTGTGGGAGTTAGTTCCATTACCTCGAGGAGAAGTTGCAATAGGAACCAAGTGGGTTTTTAAGTGCAAGAGAGATGATCGGGTTATAGTGACTCGCAAGAAGGCAAGACTAGTGGTAAAGGGTTTCAACCAACAGGAAGGAATCGATTACAATGAAGTATTAGCGCCAGTGGCAAGGCTTGAAGCAATCCGTTTGTTTCTAGCCTTTGCATCCTTCAAAGGTTCTAAAGTTTATCAACTTGACGTAAAGAGTGCCTTTCTTTATGGGAATGTGAAGGAACTGGTGTATGTGGAACAACCGCCCGGGATCCGAAATATCCAGACAGAGTGTATCGTTTACATAAGGCTTTGTATGGACCACATCAAGCACCAAGGTCGTGGTACGAGACGCTATCTACTCATCTTTTAGACAACGGGTTTGAAAGAGGGAGAATTGATAGTACTAAGTTTTTGAAGAGGAAGGGTGAACATTTCATCTTGGTACAAGTGTATGTCGATGATATCATTTTCGGGTCATCAGACGAGCAGATGTGAAAAGACTTTGAGAAGGTGATGAGGCCTAAGTTTGAGATGAGTGCCATGGGTGAGTTAAACTTCTTTCTGGGTTTGCAAGTTGAGCAGAGGAAGGAGGGTATGTTTATCCATCAGACGAAGTATGTCTACGACAATCTAGAGCGCTTCGGGATAGAAGGGACAATGCTGACTGCTCACTTCAACACGCCGATTCAAGTGAATGACAATCTCGGACTGGGTACAGAAAGTGATACCGATGTGGATCCGACTTTATATCGGGCAGTTATCGGGTCACTCATGTATTTAACTTCTTCTAAACCTGACATAATGTTTGCTGTGTGTATTTGTGTTAGGTTTCCAACTAATCCAAAAGAAATGCACATGAAAGCTGTGAAGCGGATTCTCAGATACCTCAAGTCGAAACAGAAGTTGGGACTTTGGTATCACGTGGATGGTGATCTGGAATTGGAAGCATTCACGGATTCAGACTATGGAGGATGCAGCTTGAATTGAAAATCAACAACTGGAGGTTGTCAGTTCCTTGGAGGGAGACTCGTTTCCTGGCAATGCAAGAAACAGACTTTGTTGGCCGTGTCAATGTGCGAGGCCGAATATGTTGCTGCTGGTAGTAGCTGTTCACAGGTTTTGTGGATACAACAACAATTGTCGGATTACGGTTTGACATATACTCACACTCCTATAAGGATAGATAACCAGTCTACTATTGCTATAACCAATAATTCAGTTAAACACAGTAAAACCAAGCACATAGACATAAGACACCAATTTATACGTGATTGTGCTGAAAAGAACTTTAATTAAGCTGGTAAAAGTGGCAATGGAAGATAATAATGCTGATTTATTTACCAAAGCTTTTGATAAGTCACGTTTCGAGTGGTTAGTTCAACTAAATGGAATGCGTAATCCAGAGTAACTTGACCTTAGTAGAATTTATTTCTTTTAATAGCAGTAGAATTTCTTTCTTTCTATTGCAAGTTTAGTAGCTTATTAAAATTTCTTTCCTTTTATAGTAAGTTAGTTGGTTAGTTTATTTTCTTTCTCTTATTTATGAAAAACAAAAGAAAAAAGAGAGAAACCCATAAAAAGCTAAAAAAAATGGATAATATTAGAAAATGAGTTAAGTCTTAGATACATAGGTTCAAAGTGACGAAAATTAGCACAGTTGATACAATCTCTAAGTGTTAAGCTTTCACACCTAATGCACCTTAAACTCTAAGTGATATACATTTTCTAGTTTGATGTGTTGGTAGGCATAATACACAAAGGGAATCTCAAAAGCTTATAAAATATTCAAGAAAAAGTCAGACGTGTCACTAACTTAGATGTATGACCAAATGGTCTTAATTTTTATGATAGAGACATACAGACATTGATTCTAACTGAGGTATGCAAAATTTCTATGGGATGTATAGCAACATCATATAGATCTTAAAGAAAAGAAAAGAATGAAAAATCATGATAGTGAATTCAGAGTCAAAACAAGTAACTTTGTTGTACGAAAGTACAGACCTGTTGCCTCTGGTTTGTCTCGAGTTAGCAAGATAAGTCGCTTTGTTGTATGTCAGTACAGACCTGTCACCGATGTCTTGCTAGCTTTAAAATAAACTTTAAGACAAACTAAGACACTCAGTTTTGTGTAAATACAGAACTGTGTCTGACGTTTGCCTTTTAGAGAAAATTTGCAATACCGAAAAGTTATAATCATTGTGTGTATGCCTTGATCATAAAAGTATGTCTAAGTATGACACACGTAAGTTAGTTTCTTGATAAATAAAAAGGCCAAGGGATATTACAAAGTGTAACATTTTTAAAGGGAAAATAATACCAACAATTGACTAGAAATGTGTGTCACGACAAACAATCAATGAATAAAAAATTCCTAAGTGTGAGAGTGTAATACTGAAAGTGCGTATCTGACACCACTATCTGATTGAACCTTTCTTTGACTTTCTCGTCATAAATATTATGTTAGCTTAGGATATAAAGTTTAAAAGTATTTTTGAGTAGTTTAAGATTAAATGTTATTCAAAATTGTACTTTATTTTATTTTATTTTATTTTATTTTTCTTTTTAGGAAAAAGGTCAAAATAACTAAGGATGCATTTTTAGTTGAATAAACATACATTGCTTGAAAATCTATCGCTTTGTGTGAATAATTTTGCAAAGTTTGTTTCGTTGGACGAAAAAGTTGAAAAAGTTGGAAAAGTTTGAATAAGTTGAATTTTATTTGAAGATTTTCAAAATTTTCAATTTTGTTCGAATTTAAGACAAACTCGATTTAATTTTCGAATCTGTCAGTAAATTCGAATTTAATGCATGTTCGAAGGTGGTTAGTATATAAAGGTCAATAGTGACTCGTTAATGTCACCTACCTTCGATTTTGTTAATTCGAACTTGCATACCGGCGATTTCGAACTTGTTCTCGACTTTACCGACTTCGATTTTTACACTATTTCTCGAAGTTTTGTCCACTTGTGTTCGAATCTACCTACAAATCTTGTTATAAACATCAGTATTATACATAATTTAGGTATCCTAGGACACATTTATAGCAAAAAATCGACAAATTTTGAAGTTTTAACGGTTTAAGCTTTGTGATTCAAAATTACATGTTTTAACCAGTGAAATTTCAAATAAATTACATACATCTTCGATTAGAACCTAATAGGACTAGTTAACACCTTTTTCTACGTCTAATGGGGTTAAAATCATGGATTTGTGTTCGAAAGTGACCGAATTTGAACATGTTCATCATGTTCGAATTTGTTAGGAAATTCGAATTTGTCAGGAAATTCGACTTTGTCAACAAACTCGAATTCAGTCAAATTCGAACATGTCATTCGAATCTATTACTTAAATTCGAAATGTTTACATAATTTTAAATTCAAACTTGTAGAAATTCGAATGTCTTGGGTTTTGGACTTACGTAAGTTTAAAATAAAACAAATTCGAAATTAAACAAGTTTTTATTTTATTTTTCACTTCTAATATATGTTATTGTTCAATGTGCAGATATGGGTGAAAGAGCATTTTTTCAGAAGCATAATATGGTAATATCGCCAGACAGAGAGCTTCCCGAAGCTCAGGCCTTTAGGCAGATGGTGGAGTTTTTGGCACACTCCAGGGTCTCATATGCACTATCTCACAATGTTCAGATAGTATTGCCCTATGTTAGGCAATTCTGGGAACACTTGCAAGTTGATTGTATAGTGACGCCTACTGTTTTGAGGACAAGAGTCGGTGGGCAGCAGATGGCTTTCTCTGCAGATATGCTCCGTCGAATTCTGCAGCTGGGGTCTGTAGAACAGGAGGCAGGGCCAATTGATTTTCTGTTGAGCATAAGGCAAGCAGCCTTCCTTCGCATGGGTTATGGATTGGATATTGCCAAAGCTTCTTACATGAAGAGTGGATGGATAGGGCAGCGGAGGTACTTGGCACACGTCATTATGGTGTGCTTCGCACCTAAAAAGCCGGGTTTTGACTATATAGTATCCAAGATGCAGTCGACTATGATTGCCTTGGTTTATAATAAGAGCTTCTGCTACTCTGAAATGTTTTTTGCGGAGTTTGTTCATCAAATAACGGCTCCAGCACGCGAAAGATTTTTGATGTATCCGCGCTTTGTGATGATGCTGATCCGTCACTTTTTGCCAAATCTGCCACAGCTTCCAGGTATTCAAAGTGTGGCAGTGATAGATAAACGTATTTTTGTTGACTTCAAGTCACACAATGCCCGTATGGCTGAGCAGATCAGACCACTGGATGCACCTCTCTTCGGTGCAGTGGTAGATCCAGAGTTTGTGGCCCCAGATGGGGAGAACTGGGCTAGGGAAGGGCGAAGCCGCAGCCAGTGCAGCAACAGCAACAACAGCCTCAGCAACAGCAAAGACCTCCACAGCAACCTAGCAGGAGGCAAAGAGCTCAGGAAAGAGCGATTCAGGCTTCAAGGCCAAGCTCAAGCAGAGATCAAGAGCCATCGGCAGCATGTTCATCGTCGGACGCTGCGGGCCCTTCAGGCGTGGCCCCAGTAGTTGATCCTCGAGTAGAAACTCTAGACAAAATTTGGGCACATGGTTCTCATGCACAAGAAGATTTTACTGCTGACGTAATTGATACTATCTTGGAGCCTCCAGCTGATTATGATGATCTTATGAGAGACATTGACCAATATCAACCTCCCGAGGATGAGGAAATGGAATTTGAGATCTAGGATCAATGAGAAGCTGAGGTAGAGGGTCAAGTGATGACCCCTTCAGAATCTGAGTCTGAGGAAGTCGAAGAAGTAGCAGTAGAATCGGTTGATCCATCTGTACGAATAGGCAGATACGGATCAAGGATTGTGGTCAGTGAAAGATAAGAAGAAAAGAGAGTGGCTAGAGAATCAGATGATGATGATTCTGATTATGAAGCATAAGATCATACTCCTCTCGTGCCAAGGCAAAGGGCGAAAAGACACAGATTCATGCAGGGAGCTTCATCCACTTCTGCTCCAGAGCCTGAGATTCTTGCTGTTCAACCATCAATCAGACCATCACCAATTACATCCGTTCCATCCACATCGTCCACATTCACTGAAAACCAGCGATTCACAAAGCTAAGGAGCAAAGTAGATTTCCGGACAGTCCAAATTTTCCAGCTTACCAAAGCAGTTAATGAACTTCAAGCGCATAACGCTGGACTTGATCAGGAGAATGCACAACTGAAAAAAAATGTTACTGATCAAGCGTCTGAGATTAAATCAATGAAGTCCCTCCTAGAGCAGTTACTGAAAAATCTTCAAGCTCAGGGGGAGACAAGCTGCAAAGAAGCTAAAGTGATAAGGAGAGAAGATGATGATGGCAATGATCCCGAGGCAAGAAAAGAAGGAGAGCTAGCAGATTTTCCGACTGCTCAGCAAGCATCAGTTCAAGGGGAGCCAGGTCACTCTGCTGCTACCAAGGAGCTTAAGGAGAAACTTCAATGTCTGTAGAGAGCGAAATGATTGAGGCTCTAATGGATATTGAAGAGGAAGAAATAGTTTTTGATTTTGAAGATGATGTCGAAGAATTGGAAGAAGAGGAGTTTGTGCCTGAAGACATAGCTGATTGGAAATCCGATGATGAGATCATGGAAGATGAAGATGATAACGTTGATGAAGTGATCATTCATTCACAACCAATCATAGAACTATACGTGCAGAACGAGCAAAATGTGATTGATATTAATGAGATTAAGTTGGCCTCTGTAGAAGATTCAGAACAAGAGGAAGCTGAGAAAGAACCAATCATAGCTGAATTGTTGGATCTTTGGTTCCGTAAGGAAGAGAAGAAGACAAAATTAAAATAAAATTTTGACCAAAAAAATTTAATCTAGACTTAAGCTATACTTAAAAAAATTTACACGCTAAGCTAAATACTAAACAAAATCTTTTTGATGAGTATAGTCTAAGAAAGGTTCAATCAGATAGCGATGTCTGATACTTACTTTCAGTACTTAAACTTTCACACTTAGGATTTTTTGATTCCTCTGATTATTGGTCATGACATACCCATTCAGCCGATTGTTGGTATTTTACCCCTTTAAACACTCTACATTTCGGAATATCCTTGGCATTTTTATTTATCAGGAAATTATCTTACGTGACTCAGACATAGACATACTTTTATGATCAAGGCACACAGACAAAGTTTCTAACTTGTTGGTATTTGCAAACTTTCTTTAAAAGACAAACATCGGACACAGGTCTGTATTTTCATACAACAAAGTGTCTTAGTTTGACTTAAAGTTTATTTTTAAAGTTAGCAAGACAGCGGTGACAGGTCTGTACTGACGTACAACAAAGCGACATGTCTGCTAACCCGAATCTAAACAGAGACAACAGGTCTGTACTTACGTACAACAGAGTTGCATGTTTTCGACTCTCAGTTTTATATGATATTTCTATTCTTTCCATTTTAAGATGTATTTGATGTTGCCATACATCCCCAGAAAGTTTGCATACCTCATTTAGACTCAAAGTTTGTATGTCTTGTACATAAAAATTAAGACCGATTGGTCGTACATCTAAGTTAGTGACACGCTTGACTCTTTCTAGAATATTTTATTTGCCTTGAGATTTCCTAGATGTATTATGCCTACCAACACATCAAACTAAATAAAGTATAACACTTAGAATTTAGTTGCATTATGTGTGAAAGCCTAAACACTTAGAGTTTGTAACGACTGTGCTAATTTTCATCACTTTGAACCTATGTATCTTAGACTTAACTCTTTTTTCTGATATTCTCTTTTTTTGTATTTTTATGATTTTCTCTCTTTTTTCTTTTTGTTTTCATAAGAAAAAGCAATAAAATAAGCTAACCTAATAACTTACTAAAAATAGAAACTTACTAAAAATAGAAACTTACTAAAAATAAAAACTTACTAAAAATAGAAACTTTCCTAAATTAGCAGACTACTGTAAAGAAAGAATTACTAAGACTCTAAAAGAAAATTAACTATTACTACTAAGGCCAATTTACTCTGGGTGGCGCATTCCATTCAGTTGAATTAAATACTCAAACCGTGACTTATCAAACGCTTTGGTAAATAAATCTGCATTATTATCTTATGTTGCCACTTTTACCAGTTTGATTAAGTTCTTTTCAGCACAATCACGAATAAAATGATGCCTTATGTCTATGTGCTTTGTTTTGTTGTGTTTAACTGGATTATTAGTTATTGCAATAGTAGACTGGTTATCTATCCTAATAGGAGTTTGAGTGTAAGCCAAACCGTAATCCCGCAATTGTTGTTGTATCCACAGAACCTGTGAGCAGCAACTACCAGCAGCAACATACTCGGCCTCGCACGTTGACACGGCTACCGACGTTTGTTTCTTGCATTGCCAGGACACCAGTCTCCCTCCTAGGAACTGACAACCTCCAGTCGTTGATTTGCGCGTCAAGCTGCATCTTCCGTAGTCAGAATCTGTGAACGCCTCCAACTCTAGATCTCCCTCTGCGTGATACCAAAGTCCCAGCTTCGGTTTCGACTTGAGGTATCGTAGAATCCGCTTCACAGCTTTCATATGCATCTCCTTCGGATTCGCTTGAAACCTTGCACAAATACACACAACAAACATTATGTCAGGTCTTGAAGCAGTTAAATACATAAGTGACCCAATCATGGCCCGATATAAAGTCGGATCCACATCGGTATCACTTTCAGTACCCGGCCCGAGATTGTGATTCACTTGAATCGGCGAGCTGAAGTGGGCAGTCAACTTTGTTCCTTCCATCCCGAAACGCTCTAATATGTCATAGACATACTTAGTCTGATGGATAAACATTCCTTCCTTCTTCTGGTCAACTTGTAACCCCAAAAAGAAATTCAACTCCCCCATAGCACTCATCTCGAACTTAGACTTCATCACCTTCTCGAAATCTTTGCACATCTATTCGTCTGATGATCCAAAGATGATATCATCGACGTACACTTGTACCAAGATAAAGTTTTCACCCTTCTTCTTAACAAACAGAGTACTATCTATCCTACCCCTTTCAAAACTGTTTTCTAAAAGATGGTTGGATAGAGTCTCATACCACGCCCTAGGTGCCTGATGCAATCCATAAAGAGCCTTATCTAAGCGATATACTCTATCAGGATATTTTGGATCTGTAAATCCGGGCGGTTGTTCTACATACACCAACTCCTTCACTTTCCCATACAGGAAAGCACTCTTAACGTCTAATTGATATACCTTAAAGCCCTTGAAGGAGGCAAAGGCTAGAAACAACCTAATGGCTTCCAGCCTTGCTACTGGTGCAAAAACCTCGTTGTAATCGATTCCCTCCTCTTGGTTGAAACCCTTTACAACTAACCTTGCCTTGTTGCGCGTGACTATACCCCGATCATCTATTTTGCACTTAAAAACCCATTTGGTTCCTATGGCAATTTCCCCTCGAGATAAGGGAACTAACTCCCACACTTCTAGTTTCCTAAATTGCGAAAGTTCTTCCTGCATCGCTTCAACCCAGGAGTTATCCTTAAGTGCCATTTGCACATTCTTAGGTTCTAGTTGCGATATGAAACATGAATAGAGACATGTGTGATATGCCTCGGAGTCGTTTATCATCGACAACAACACAGTGTTGTTATTTACACTACTAAGAGTCCTCACACCCTCGTTAGGATTTCCTATGATGCTTTCTAATGGATGGTTCTTGTTAATCCTAGAGGTCTCTATATCATCAACACTTAGATTATCTCCTAAGTTAGATCCTATTTCACCTAATGGGGGAACAGACTCAGCTTCTACATTTTCCTCCTCATGGACGTTTTCCTCAGAGTTGGAACTTGATGCTTGAGTCTGATTCTCAGCGGTAGGTGCTTCTTGATCAACAACTTCTGGAGATCTTTCTACAGTCGCAGTAGGCTCGGATGTAGATTCAACCGTGGTCCTCGGAAAGATATGGCCATCGTCGTTCAGATGCAACGTCGCCATGTCCTTTTCAATTGTACTTGCATTATCATCCAAAGGAATGTTAAATGACTCAAATAACTTATTATAGTCAAATATCCATTCCGGACCAGTTTGGGGTTCATGTTTATAAGTTGTGACTTCAATATTATACACAATAACCTAGGAAGTATCCTTCGTCAGCCTTTTCACCAAACTTCGGTTGATGTTTTGTTCTTAAAAGAGTGCATGGTACCCGAAACGGTTCGAATCCAGTTAAGTTAGGTGGCCGTTTATTTAAAATTTCATAGCATGTTTTGTTCAAAGATTTTACTGTAAGGACTCGGTTTAAAATATGGCACGCGGTATTCACTGCCTCCCCCCAAAACATGGTAGGAAGCTTTTAATCCGAAAGCATAGTCCTTGCAGCCTCAATCAATGTTCTATTTTTACGTTCGGCCACCCCATTCTGTTGAGGTTCATATGGTGCACTGAATTGATGCACTATGCCCTTCGATAGGCAATATACACCAATTACAGTGTTTTTGAATTCAGTCCCATTATCACTACGAATATTTTTAAGCCTTGTTCCGTAGGAATTCTCCACTTGGTCTAAGAACCCGATGAGCTTGGTCGCCGTCTCGTCCTTTGTACCTAAAAAGAAAACCCAAGAAAACCGTGAGTAATCGTCAGTGATAACTAAGCAGTACAACTACCTCCGATAATCCTTTTGTTGATTGGGCCGAAAAGGTCCATGTGCAACAAATCGAATGTTGAGGATATGGAGTTCTGCTTCTTGGACTTGTGTGTCTTCTTACGCTATTTGCCCTTCATGCACGGTAGACACTTGTCCTCGAACTGAAAGCTCTTCTGAGGTACACCCTGCACCAGTCCATTCTTCGTTATGTAATTCATCTTTCTTAGGTGCAGGTGAGCCATGCGTCTGTGCCACAATACCGACTCCGTCTCTGAAGCTTTGGATAAAAGACAAATTGGCCCCATCGAAGTCTCCGGCTTGTTCATATCTAACACGTATAAGTCGTTCTTCCTTGGCGCCCGCATCAATACCCATTCTTCAGGAATTTTGAATCCCGACTTTAGCACCAACGCCTCAGTGTCAGTAAATAACACCGAGTTCTTCTTATCACAGATTTGAGATACACTAATGAGATTGTGAACCAGTTTATCAACGTGATAAACTTGGTCCAACTTGATTGTCCCATTAGTGACCACTCCGGTACCCGTGATATTTCCACCCGTGTTACCCGCGAATGATACGAATCCCCGATTACCCCCCTTGAAGTCTGTGAGTAGACTTCTTTCCCCCGTCATGTGCTTGGAGCAACCACTGTCGACGAACCACTTGTTGTTTGGACCTGTAGTTATCTCCTGCACATGAAAGAAAAGAGGTTAGTTATCACGGGGAACCCAAGCCATGACTGACTTGGTAATACCATTCTCGTCCACATACGTGAACTCTTTCAAGTACCCATCTCGCCTTTCAGGTGACTTGGGCCTTTGAACTGGGTTCTGTTGTGGTGCCGAGTGATTTAAGTTCACTCTTTGCCTTGGAGTAGGCATTTGTTGTGGAGCTCTAGAATAAATCCTATTATATGGCATTTCGGACTGTGATCCCTGAGCTCTTACCGGTGCATATTGTCTAACTGGAGTATGAGACCTAACTGGAGTGTGTGACCTGCTAGGTGTTGTGCTCCTATAGACTTGTTGTGGTGCTGACCTAGATTGATTAATGACACGATTCGGTGAATTTGTTCTAATCACGTCCTTTGGTCCAACCTTAACCGGTGTGTTTTTCACAACTTGTTTGGGTGCGGCCTGCACAATTTTCTCGGTAGGTTGAGAACTACTGCTGCTTGCCACACTGCTTGAGGGCTTAACAGGTGTTGGGTTCACTGACTTAGGTGTAACGTCAGCTTTCCTAAGTGGACAGTGAGAAGCAACATGCCCTTTCTCGTGACATCTGAAGCAAGACATCTTATCTATGGACTTTTTGTGTGTTCCCTTAGATCTAGGTGTCTCACTAGTGTCTATTTCCTTTGGTACATCTATGGTGTCTGGCTCATCGACCTGATCAGCCCAAGAAATTTTCTGTTTTCCTGCAGGTGTTTCACTGGAGGAAGACACAAATTTCACTTTCTTGACCTTGACGGTTGAGTCAGCCCCCTTAGGTGTATTTTCTAATATAGGCTCTGGTGTCTGTGCAGGTAGTTCCTCTAAGTCTACTGATTTGTCAGTGTTCTCCTGAGGCTGAGGCACATAGTTTGCATTGAAAGGTGGAGGTATTTCATGAAATCCTAGACCTACGGGCTTCTTAGACTGTCTTTGGGCATCTAAGACTTTCCTTAGATTTAGGCTCGAATTCCTAAACTTCTCCAACTTGCTATTTGCCTCTGCTACCTTTACTTTTGTCTCAGCTAGCTCGATGTCCTTGTCCTTAAGACTTTTGGTCAAGGCTTCTACGTGCTCATACATTAGCTCTAACCTAACACACTGCTCACTGAGTTTGTCTTTTAGAACTACTACGTCTTGAGCATCAGCCTTAAGCTTTTCTTTTAGATCTTGCTTGATATCATTTAGGCTAGCATTTTCAATTTTTAAATTTTCATTTTGAGCAGTTATGGTTTTATGTGAGTCTAAGACTAGATTTAACCTATCGTTAGAATTAACACATAAAGCACATAATTCACGAAAGAGAGAATAAGTCAGACTAACCTTTGAGTTATCAGATTCCACGTTGGCCATCTGAGCAGCAAACTCCAGCACTGTCTGATCATTCGCCTTCTCTACCCACATCAGACTGTTGTCCCGTGTGGTCTGCTCATCCCCATCACATCCAGTTTCTGTGACTTCAGCCATGAAGGCTCTAGCATTCGACTCAGGATGTGAACTCCAGTCATAGGTACCATCTAGCTGTCTGTCTGAAGTGACATTGGAAAGTAGACCCGCTAGATTGGCTTGACCAGATGATGAACTTGGAAGATATCGTTGTTGGGACTGATTTTGGAACTGTCCCTGATGCTGACTCTGCCCCTGGTATGTCTCTACCTTTGGTCTCTGGCACTCCCTTGCGAAGTGTCCTAGTCCTTGACAGTTGTAGCATTTCACCTTGGACTTATCAAAACCTATCCCCTTGTTATTCATTTGCAGATTCCTCCCAGTTCTCTTAATGAATCTTTTAACCCTCTGGGTTACCATGGCCAGTTGCCACTTAAGATCCATTTCCTCAAGATCATCAGGGTCGACCTGATCGTAATCCTCGTCCCAAAGAGCCGGATCATTAATCTTCCCCTGAACACAATTTCCGTATGCGGCGACAAAAGAAGCAAGCAGATTCAGATGTTCTTCCGCTGACTTTGCGCTCATGGGCATCTTTGAATAGCTCTGAGATGACGATGCCTATTGTACTTGAGGTTGCGGTTCTTCCGATCTTCCTAACCCTAAGAGCGCGCGATTTAAAGTGTCATCAGACTCTGCTGGTGACGACGTTTCTCCCGTGAAAAACGCTGTAGCAGTCTTCGGCTCGGCTGTCACTGAAGATTTTGTTGTCTTTCAAAAATACATTGCTGGATTCTGGACTTGTTCGTAATCAGTCTCGGCCTTTAGTAACTCGAAGTGATATGCCCGCAACGTTCCCACAATGTCATCCAGAGATTGAGTATAGTATTTGTCCTCATTTAGCTTAATCATTGCCACGTACATAGCCCATTTGGCTGGTAGGGCATCAAGAAGCTTGTTATTCTTGTCAGTGTCAGTGAACTCAATCCCGTGACTTTCAAGTTCAGTCAACAGATGATAGAACCGAGTGATGATATCATCCAGTTGTTCATCCTTTAACGCCTTGAAGATTGCAAACTGTTGTTTCAACAGCTCTGTACGCTTTCTGCGAACCCTAGGATTTCCCTCACAACGTTTCTCTAGCGACTCCCAAAGTTCTTTCGACGTCTTTTGAGTCCTGAATGTGTGTAGAATATCCTGCGGCAAAGCCATGCGAATTAGCAAGAAAGCTTTGTTTTCGGCTTCATACAATTCTTGTCATCCTCCTTCATCATTTGGTACGACAAGACTTTCTGACGGCCTTCAACTTCTGACACCGGTGGAATATACCCTTCGTCGATGCACACCCACATGCGCATGTCGTTAAAACGTACGAAATTAGTAAATCGGTCTTTCCGCCAGTAATAATCCTCGACTTTCATTAGCTTAGGCGGTGCGTTTGCCTTCCCGACCTCGTGGTCCATTTCTAGGAATTTCTGAAGATTTGACATCTTTTCGACAGTAATTGAATTTACCTTAATTAATTTAATTCGAAACTAATGTGAATTAACTCTTTCGAATCCATTCGAATTTAGTCAGATTCCAATTTATTTGGGATTAAATTCAATTAAGTATTTTAATTCAATTAAACTCGAAATATGCCAGATTCGAAATGTCCTTAGATTCGATGGTCCTTAGATTCGAGGGTCAGCAAACTCGAAGTAACAGCAGATTCGAAACCGTAATAGAAACTAGACTAGACTCAAAGTAGACTCGAAACTAGGTAGACTCGAGACCCTATTCGAATGAAGCACAAACTCGAAACAGATTCGAAACCCACTGAAACAGACTCGAAAGGAGCAGATTTAGGTTAGACTCGAGACTAAAGTGTAACCCTAATTACCCCTATTAGATTCGAGCGCCGCAAACTCGAAAAACAGTTAATACTTTGATTTTTTAACGATTTTCAGATTAAACCAGTATTTTTCTAACGAAAAATAATGGTTTCAATCAAAAACGAGAAAAACCACAAAGTATTTGCTGAATATAAATTTGCTAAGCTCAAAAACTCGATTTTGAGAGAAAAACCGTCCACCTAGCGTCAAGAAACCTAGAATGTATTTGATGAACACGAAGAACACCAAGAACACTCTGTAGGCTCTGATACCACTTGTAAGGACTACCACTACGAGATCTATCTAGACGCGGATCCGTCAACGAGTGCGGAATCCTCGTTAACGGTTAGACGGAAAAACTCTCAACTACGAAACACGGAGACTATCAGAAGGCTGAACGAACGACACACGAACGATCCTACGAACTGATTCTCTCCTAAAGAACACGCACCAAGCTGATAAACTCGAGATCGCTTTAAGCTTAATTCCTCACGAATTCTGCCAAAAGTCTGATAATATCTCGAGTCTATCCCTAATTATAGACCCTGATTCGAGTCTGATGTGGGCCAAACTCGAATCTGGCCCAAGGCCCATTCGAGTCTGTCCGCAAAGACAATCTCGAATCTGGGCTCTTCGAATCTAGGCTACATTCGAATCTATCACAGATTCGAATGCCAAGCCTTGTATGATTCGAATCTAGCCTGTTACATAAATAGCTAAGTGTTCAAACTTATGTTATTACTTATGATTGATCTTATCTTTGTACTTTATGTTTGAACTTCTTGTAATACGTTACATCAAGTTCAAACATACAAACACTAATAAATATCAACCATATATATAAACATATATAACACACACTTGTTAAAATCACAATGTAGGATCACTTAGACTGCTATCGCCACACAGGATGTACCAACAAAAACATATTTCATCTAAAGGTTTTGTGAACAAGTCAGCTATCTAATTTTCAGTGTTTACAAAATGTAATTCTACGATACGTTCTTCAACATTGTCTTTTATAAAGTGGTAACGAATATCTATGTGTTTAGCGCAAGAGTGTTGTACAGGGTTACCAGTAAGGGCTATTGCGCTCATGGAGTCGCAATAGATGGGAATCCGACTAAGTCTGAAACCATAGTCTCGGAGTTGAGTGCGCATCCACAGCAGTTGTGAGCAGCGGCTTGTGGCAGCAACATATTCTGCTTCAGCGGTGGACAGAGAAACACTGTATTGTTTCTTCGATGCCCAACTTACCAATTTGTCTCCGAGGAACTGGATGTGACCCAAGGTACTCTTTCTGTCATGTTTGCAACCTGCATGATCTGCATCTGAGTAGGCAATTAGTTTGAAACAGGTTCCTTTCAGATACCAGAGACCAAGGTCAGGTGTGCCTTTTGAATAACAAAAGATTGATCGTTTTACGATAGCCAAATGTGACTCTTTAGGGTCGGCTTGAAATTGAGTACAGAGACATGTAGCAAACATTGTGTCTGGTCTACTAGCAGTTAAATACAACAAGGAACTGATCATTCCTCGATAAGCCGTGATGTCAGTGGATTTACTCATCTCGAACCTCGATTCATTTAATTTTTAAAATTGTTCACACAGTGAAGGTTTTGTAGATCCGAAGATAATGTCATCTACGTAAATTTGAACGAGTAGAATCTCATTACCTTTATTCCGTATAAACAGGGTTGTGTCGACAGTACCTTTGGAGAAACCGGAATCTAGCCGAAATTCAGTAGACTATCATACCATGCCCAAGGTGCTTGTTTCAAACCATATAGAGCTTTGTCAAGAGGATAGACATTATATGGCCTAGACTCATCGACAAAACCTTCGGGTTGAGAAATGTACACCTCCTCCTTCAGAATTCCGTTGAGAAACATCGTCTTCACGACCAGCTGGTTGACTGTGAAATCTTTTGGTGCCGCGTACGCCAGGAATATGCGAATAGCTTCAATTCTTGCAACTGGGGTGAACGTCTCATCGTAGTCGATTCCATCTTGTTGTCGATACCCTATAGCCACGAGTCTGGCTTTGTTGCGTATGACAATCCCGTTCTCGTCTCGTTTGTTATTGAAAATCCATTTTGTACCATTGATGGATCGATCCTTTAGTCGTGGGACTAACCTCCATACGCATCAGCGTTCGAACTGATGTAGCTTGTCATGCATTGCGTTCACCTAATGTGGATCTCGTAGAGCTTCGGCTATGGTTAATGGTTCGATCTTGCTCAAGAAAGCAGCGAAGAGGCATTTGGCGTTAGTAGCTCTTCTGGTTCGAACCGGAGCGGACTTATCCCCAATGATTTGAGATTCGGGGTGGATAAAGTCTATTTTCGTAGAAGCGGTACGAGGTCATCTGCGGATTGGGGTAAATCAGATGGGGTTGAGTCGGTTTGAGGAGCAATAACCGGTGTTGATGGTTCTAAGGCTATATCTGGGATCAGGTTAGGAATATTTGAACCGGCTGGGGATTTGGGAGATGTTGGTGTATTGTCAGTAGGTGTGGGAAAAGATATGTCAAGGGTAGGTGAGCTTAGACTGACTTCATTTGTATCTGCATAAGATTTAAGAAAAGAATTAGGACTAGACTTAGAGTGTGGATATAATAAATCAAATAGGGAGTCTAGATCTAGATCATCTTCTCCGATAGGCGTAGCAGACGTGGATGCAGATGACGTCTAAGTCGGTTCAGACGATTGTTGAGGAGCCGGTTCTGAACTGATACGCTCAGAAACGTTCTCGGACTCATCTAAATCATCGAATGTGATGTTCACACTCTCATTAACTATTCTAGTCTGTTTGGTGTACACCCGATAGGAGGCTGAGCTCTTTGAGTATCCTATGAATACTACGTCATCTCCTTTGGCATCGAAGTTACCGAGATTATCTTTGACATTTAGGATGAAACACCTGCAACCAAAAAGGGAAGTGTTTGACATTAGGTGCACGTTTATTAATAATATCATAGGGTGTTTTGCCAAACCGTTTATTGATGATTAATCGATTTTGGGTGTACCACGCAGTGTCCATGGCTTCAGCCCAGAAGTGAAGAGCCAACTTTGAGTTTGTGATCATGGAAAGAGTTGCTTCAAACAGAGTTTTATTCCGTCGTTCTACATCTCTGTTCTGTTTATGAGTCCTGGTAGCGGAATATCGGTTTGAAGTACCAATGGAATCTAGGAATTCAGTTAAGTCCTTGTTTTTGAACTCAGTACCGTTGTCCGTACGGATGGTTTGGGCTTGAAGTTGGAGATTGACTTAGGTCTGCTTCAGAAATGAGATGATCAGTTCTTGCGTCTCATCCTTTGTGCGTAGTGACTTTACCCAAGTGTATCGTGAGAAATCGTCGACCATCACCAGAATATACTTCTTGGCACTAATGATCTGAATGCGCATCGGACCACACAAATCCATGTGGATAAGCACCAGGGGTTTTGTAGTGTTTGGGTCTGGCTTTGGTTTGTGTGAGGCTTTCTTGATCTTACTCTTTTCGGAGGCTGCACACAGTTGATCTTTGTCGAACTTCAGTTCCAGTAGACCTCTGAGGACTTTGCTGGATACGAGCTTGGTTATGTTCTTGAAATTCAGATGAGAGGATCTCTTGTGCCATAACCAAGACTTTTGTGATCAGGCCTTGGAAAGGAGGCATATTGTCTTATTGTCCTTGACTTTAGAAAGATCGATGGTGTAGAGGTTTGATCGTCTAGTGCCTGCGAGTATCTCCTTACCCATTGGAGATTGAATACTGCATCGTGTAGCTTTGAATGATACCTCAAGTCCTTTATCACAAAGATGGCCAATACTAATGAGATTGTTGCCAAGACCTTGGACATAGGAGACTTGAGTTATCTTTAGATTTTCCATTTCGAGATCTCCAAAGCCACATATTCGAGCAACACCGTTGTTGCCGAATTTCACGGAACCACCATCAGTTGACGTGTTGTTGGACAGAAGATGTTGTCAGCCAGTCATATGCCCCGAGCATTCAGAGTCTAGAATCCACACACTGTTTTCCTGAAAGCAAGGGACAGATCAATGTGTGAAGATGGAAGAATGGGTTTTGAACTGGCTATTCAAAAGCCGTTGAAAAATGAGGAGCGGGTCCTAATCCTAGATGATTAAAAACCAATGTCTGCAAGACAGTTAAGTGACTTTTGGTACCCAATTTGTACGGAATTTGAGTCCAGATGGAATTATGTTTATGGTAAGGTTCTTAATGGTAGAACCACCATCGTTCTTAGAGATAGTACTCTTAATGTTGTTGTTTGCAGAGATGCTACTTTTAGGAACCCACATAGACTTATATTTAATAGGTCTGGTTGTTTCATTTTTTATCCTTTTGTTTAGGTTTGTGTCGACGTCTATGTTTGAGTATAGGAGCATAATTTAACAATGTAGGTCTAGACAAACTTTGTGGTGTTTTGGAAAAATTAAACAACTGATCAAATGAATATGCATTAATCGGAATAGTGTTCAAACCATTACGATCATTCAAAATAGTACTAAAATGTAAGTCAACCACACGTTTGTCTTTTATTACATTGGAAATTAAAAACTTTGAAGAATTAAAAACTGCTCCAGGACTCTTGACTTTAGATGCTGTCTTTTGAGATGTGCCCTTTGGAGTTACTCGACTTTTCTGAAATGAAACTAACATGTTCGTTAGCTTTCACAGATTTTGAGTTATTATACTGTGTGTATGATTTCTGTTTCCGAGAATTCTGTTTACCTTTATTGCTAGAAGCAGCAGAATTTTTGGGAACAGTTTTGGAAGTGTTGCCAACATGTTCTAAACTAGGTACAATCATCGGTGCTTTGCTTTCTTTATTTCTAAGAGATGTTTTTTTTCTTAAAATTGAATTTGTGTCGCTGGTTGGAGTTGAAATTATCGCCTTAGAGTTGTTCGTGACAAAACTTTGTTTTTCAAAACTATGTTGATTAGAAACAATTTGAGATTCTAGTCCTATAATTGTGGCTAGAAGCTGATCTCGTTCTTTGTCAAATGAGTTGGCATCATGTTTGAAATTTTGTTCTCGAACAGAAAACAGCGTCTTTCCTCATTAAACTTATTTTCTTTTCTTAAAAAATTATTTCTGTCTGAATCAAACAATTCTTTGGTATCTTTTAAGGCTAACTCAAGGTCATTGAATTTATCATTTTGCAATGAAGTGTCAGCCATAGAAGAATTAATTCGAGCAATTTCGGCTTCTAGATATGATATTTTATTTGTAAAATCTATTTAAAACCGCAACCTAGAGTATCGAAATCATATAAAGGATCATGTTGTACGTTGACCATTTTGTAAATGACTCCATGACCTGTATACCTTAAACCGTCTTTAGACTTCAACTTTCTAGGTTTATACATATTTATAGTTTGATCAGTTTGATCACATTTGTAAAACCTATCTTCCATTTCTTTGAGTTGTACGTTTAATTCTGTCTTCTCAGCCAGGACACAATGATAGTTGTAATCTATGTGGGATTTTTCAGATTTAAGCACTTGATGATCGTATTCTAATTTGGCCAGTTTGGTAGTTACTTCCATTGTTACTGTGTTAGTATTAGACACTTGGTCTTTTAAAGCTGAAATGTTTGTTTGCAAATCAGCGGATTCTTTTCGAGCATCCTGAAGGGCATTTTGACAAACCATTAGCTTTTTGGCCTCTTTCTTCAAAACATTTAGTTCAGCATCGTCTTCATTGTCAGTATCTTCTAACCAGTGTTCCTCATAAGTGAACAAAGCTCTGTCAGCATTCCTTTGCTTGGCGAGATTGTACTTTGTCTTGTATTAGTTCTCATTCTTCTGTTTTGGAAGACGACATTCTCGAACAAAGCGGCCTAGTTTACCACAGTTAAAACATCCCTTATCTTTGTCATCAGTTTTACGGTCCTCCTCCTTTGGCTTCTCAGCGACATCCCTCTTGTCATCATACTTTTTACTCTTGGCATCTCGTCGAAGCTTGTTGGATGATTTGGGAAACTTCTTGTGAAAGGCATGAGTGAGTAATGAGATTTGCCGTTGAAGATTAGTAGCATCAGGATCATTGTCGACATCATAAGTATCAGATTCAGAGGACTCAGAGAGAATTTTAAGGAGTTTAGCAGCCATAGAAGACTTAATTTTCTTGTCTAAAAGAAGAGCAAGGGTGTCAGATGTGGTGGTTTCCTCTGGTTTCTTGGGTTCACGCTTACCCGAGACTTCAGACTGATAAACTACGAGACTATCAAAGAGAGCATGTATGCTGATGTCATTTATCTCACGAATTAACCAAACGAATTACTTCCATTCTAGTTTCCGAGTGTTCACAAACATCCTATTCTGTTCTACTTGGGATTTGTTGACCCCGTTCGTCCGGAATTTGTTCTTTAGCATGCAGTAGCGGTGATACGTGATCTCCAGAGTCACTCCATCTTTTGCAGAAAACATGTCGTAGTTGTTCAACACATTCGCTTCACGTTGCTTGGCATTCTGATCATTGCCTTTCATTTGTCTCTTAATTTCCTCCCACATCACTCGGGCAGTCTTAAAGTTGTCTATGCTGATGTAGATTTCGTCCAGAATAGCGTAGATGATGAATGAGCGAGCTATTCTATCAGCCTTTGTCCGGTTCAGTTGTTCAGGCGTGTGAACCATCTTAGGAACGTCCTCATTTCTGGAATGAGCATGAGGTGGTTGAGGTAGAATGATTTGAACGGGGCCATTGTAGATGGAGTCTAGAATGTCAGTAGCTAACGTCAAGATTTAGCTACTGACATTCTAGACTCCATCTACAATGGCCCAGTTCAAATCACTCTACCTCAACCACCTTAGGCTGATTCTGGAAACGAGGACGTTCCTAAGTTGGGTCACACGCCTGAACAACTCAACCAGATAAAGCCTGATAGGATAGCTCACCCATTCATCATCCAAGCTGTTCCGGATGAAATCTAGATCAGCATAGACCACTTTAAGATTGGCCAAGATATGTGGGAGGAAATTCAGAGATAAATTAAAGGCAATGATCAGAATGCCAAGTAACGTGAAGCGAATGCGTTGAACAACTATGACATGTTTTTCGCAAAAGATGGAGAGACTCTGGAGACCACGTATCACCGCTACTGCACGCTGATAAACGAACTCTGGAAGAACGGAGTCAACAAATCCCAAGTAGAACTGACTAGGAAGTTTGTGAACTCTCTGAAACTAGAATGGAAACAATTCGTCTGGTTAATTTGTGAGATAAATGACATCAGCATACATGATCTCTTTGATAGTCTCGTAATTTATCAGTCCAAAGTCTCGGGTAAGCTTGAACCCAAGAAGCCAGAGGAAAGCACCACATCTGACACCCTTGCTCTTCTCTTAGACAAGAAAAATAAGTCCTCTACGGGTGCTAAACTCCACAAAATTGTCTCCGAGTCCTCTGAATCTGATACTGATGCTGCCAACAATGATCCTGAGGCTAATGATCTTCAACGGCAAATCTCATTACTCACTAGTGCCTTTCATAAGAAGTTTCCAAAATCATCCAACAAACTTCGACGTGAAGGCAAGAGTAAAAAGTATGATGACAAGAGGGAAGTCGCTAAGAAGCCAAAGGAGGAGGACCGTAAAACTGATGACAAAGAGAAGGGATGCTTCAACTGTGGTAAAGCGGGCCACTTTGCTCGAGAATGTCGTCTTCCAAAGAAGAAGAATGTTAGATCTAGAAGTTGTGATAGTTTCAGGGTTTATATTGTAATAATTGAAACTTAGTTTATTTTTCTTTTTGTAAGGATTCAATGTCCATTGTAAATGGGTTAAAAGACCAAAAGGTCAACCCAGTGGTATGGATAGTTTAGATCAATTTACTTTATTATAAATAGTCAAGTTTTAGGTTTTTTATTATATCTATTCAACTGATTGTACGTACGTGATTCAGAAAGCAATTAAGTTTTATATGATCTTTGAATGTTCTTATTTTTATTATATAATTCATATTGTTTGTCATGTGATTGATTATATTATGAATGCCTATTGAATGTTGATTGAATGCTTCTAATATGGGAATTACAAAAGTTGTTGCTAAAATTGTCAGAAATGAAGGTCGGTCTGGAAGGTTTGAGAGGTATAAACCAAGATCTGGTAAGCGAGTTGTGGATGAGTCAAGGATAGATCCGCAATTTGGTAGACCATGGTCTAAAACGGTTTACAATCCAGTTAAGTGATTAAAGAGAGTTCTGTTGAAGAATATGCCACCTCAACGTTTTGAGAGGCATGAAATGGTGGTATGTCGACAACGAGACAACCGAAGAAGTAATAGAAGATCAAGATGAGAAAGTGATTTTGAAAGTGTATGATCCCTTACATCTTGTAAACCTCTCTCAGGGTATTCTCCATAAAATTATGAGCAACCAATTTTCTTTCATGAAGGTTGGAGATCAGAAGGCAGAAAAGACCAGAGAGTGGTTATTGTTTACATTGAACATGGAGTACATGCAGGGAGCACTTTATATAGGCCTAGTACTGTAGATCAAAAAAATCAACTAGAAGCTATCATCAAGGGGGAGTCTGTTGGTACACCTGGTGTGACAACAGCAGTCTGGTTTTTTAATTGATAGTGTTTTGTAGTAGATAGGGCCTTATTAATACAAGTCATGATTAAATGTTTATGTTTATGTCGTAAGTTCATGATTGTGTTTTGTGTTCATTTTTGTGTTGGTACACCCTGTGTGACGATAGCAGTCTAAGATGTGTTGGCATTTTGTCTATGTCGTATTACAAAGTATTGGGTATTAACGAGTGTTTGATATATGTGTTTATATATGTTTGATAGTTATTGATTGTATGTTTGAACTTGATGTAATGTATTACAAGAAGTTCAAACATAAAGTTCAAAGATAAATTCAAGCATAAGTTCAAATATAGGTTTAATATGTGAAAGTCGAATTTAGAATAAATTCGAATTCACTAGTAAATGGCATTCGAATCTATGGCAGATTCGAATATGTTCTATAGGGCAGATTCGAGAGTGTCAAGGGGACAAACTCGAAATGGCCTTGGGCCTGATTCGAGTTTGGCCCATGACAAACTCGAATGAGCCTCTATAATTAGGGATTAACTCGAATCATTAGCAGACTTTTGCAGAATTCGTGTGAGATTAAGCAAAAGGGCGATTTCGAGTTTATCAGTATTGTGAGTGTTGTTTCGGAGAGAATCATCTCGTAGGTGCGTTCGTGTTCGTCCGTACAGCGTTGTGATAGTCTCCGTGTTCCATGTGAGAGTTGTTTCCGTCAAGCCGTTAACGAGGATTCCGCACTCGTTGACGGTGTCGCGTCTAGATAGATCCGGTAGAGTCAAGACCTTACATTTTGCATGTTAAGTTCAAGATTGCAAGATATGTTCATGAGAGATGAACTTGGGAAGATAAGTTCATGAGGCATGAACTTATGATGATAAGTTCATGAGACATGTACTTCTGAAGATAAGTTCATGAGGTATGAACTTCTGAAGATAAGATCATGAGGCATGAACTTATGAAGATAAGTTCACAAGGTATTAACTTATGAAGATAAGTTCATAGGATACGAACTTATGGCTTAAACTTATGAAGATAAATTCATAGGATACAAAGTTATGGCTTATAAGTTCGTACGAACTTAACTCTGATAAGTTCATACGAACTTATCTTCATAACTTTAACTTATCTGCAAGGGCTTGAACCAATAAGTTCGTGGGCTTGGGCCATGCATGAACTTAAGGGTTATATCATGAACTTCTGTGAAAATATTCCATAACACTAACAGAATTCATGGAATAGAGTTTCAGACGTTTTGAGAGAGTTTCGGAGCTTTCAATCGGAACAATACATCTTGTGGGGTCGATATCAGTTCGGCTAGCGTTGTGTTTGTCTCCATGTTCCCGTGTGTGTGTCCATGAATGATCCATTACCGTTAAACAAGGTTTCCGCACTCGTTTGACGTTGTCACGCCTTGATAGATCCGATAGGGATGGACCTTACAGGTTCTTTCTCAATAGATGAGCAGGTTCAAGATGTCAGTTTGTCTTGAAATCTTGAGAGGTGTTCTACAGGACCTGTTGTGAATGAAACTGATACAAAGGAATCATCATTTAAAGATGATCCTAAGTGGATCTGATGTAATCCAAATGATCAAATTATTGCCGACATCAATAGAAGTGGACAGACAAGGTGGGACAGTCTTGGAAATGTTGGTACACCCTGTGTGACGATAGCAGTCTAGATATGTAATAGATAGTAATTTGTAACTAATGAGACTTTATTAATACAAGTTATGTGTGTTAATTCATAATTTTGTATGATGTCTACATTTGCATGTCAAGTTCTAGACTATCAAGTTAAGTTCTATACTGTGATGATAAGTTCTTGAGTATCAAGATAAGCTCTAGACTGTCATGTTAAGTTCTAGACAATGAGGATAATTTCTAAGGATGAGATTTAAACTTAACCCAACCCATACGAACTTAGTGAAAAGTTCGTAGGGTATTTGACATGTTCGTGGGCTTGGGCCTAGACGAACTTAATTAGTTAAGTTCGAACTTAATTAGTATAATTAGATGTTAGTTCATTTTATTAACATACTTTTGAGAAGTACGAGTTTCAGAGGTTTGCAAGTGCACGTGCGAGCTAGAAAGCAATTCAGAGAGTATTCCTAGGAGCAATACAATGTGTTGGGTCGTTCTTTGCATCGGCTATCATTGTGTTCGGCTCCGGTTTCCGTGCGTGATCGATCCGTTAAGCGTCTAACGAGGATTCCGCACTCGTTGGACGGGGTCATGTCAAGATCAGATCCGTAAACGTGGTGACCTTACTAGTGGTATCAGAGACATCGTGAGTGTTCTTCGTGTTCTTCGCGATTGGTGAACGGTCATAAGGTTTGTTGACGTTTTTATCGTATAAATCACATGTTTTTGAAGTTTTAGAGGTCTACAAGCAAGGTTACGGGAAAAAGTTCTTATTAGTTCATCTTTTCAGTCAAAATCAGTGTTTTTAATCCTAAAAACATTGGTTTAACCTTAAATCTTGAAAAAATTGAATTTTTGGCCTTTTTTCGAATTTGCGGCGCTCGAACATAAGAGGTGTATTAGGGTTCTTCTAACTTGTTAGAATACGCTCCTCTCGAACTTGATCTAGGGTTTTTCGAATTTAATTGGGATTCGAACTTGTCAGAGACTTCGAAGTTGTTTGGGATTCAAATTTATTAGACATCGAACTTAGTTGGATTTCGAATTTGAGGTGTTTCGAACTTGTCAGAAGTATTTTAGGGCTTTTCGAACTTGTTGTTATTCGAACTTGTCAGAATTTTTAGGGTTTTTCGAACATGAATATTGTTCGAATTTGCCAGAAAAATTAGGGTTTCTTGAACTTGCAGGCTTTCGAACTTGTTGATTTCGAACTTAACACAATTCGAATTTAATTTACAAAACGAATTTAAAATTAAAATTATACGAACTTAATCAAGTCCGTAAGATTTGTTTTAAATTTATTTTTATATTAAATTGTTTTAGTTCGTGAACAAAAAGTTTTAAAAGAATGTCGAGTTTGCATAAGTTTTCGGAAATGGACCATGAAGTACGCAAAGCTAATTCCCCATCCAAGCTAATGAAGTTAGAAGATTACTACTGGTGGAAAGACAGATTTGCAGACTTCGCAAGATTTGATGATATGCGCATGTGGATATGCATAGACGAAGTACGTTCCCTCGACACAAGAGCTTGAGGGTTGATTAAAAGTTTTGACGTATCAGAATATGAAAGATGACGACAAAAAGATTTATGAGTCCGAGAATCAAGATTTTTTGGCAATTTGAATGGAACTACCTCAGGAAATTGTACACACGCTTAGAAATCACAGAACGTCTAAAGAGCTTTGGACGCTTTAGAGAAAAGGTGTGAGGGAAATCTCAGGGTAAGAAAGGGGAGGACGGAGATGTTAAGGCAGTAGTTTGCGATATTCAAGGCACTGTAGAATGAGACCTTGGATGAAACGATTTCTAGATTGTACCACCTGCTGACTGAACTTGATAATCACAGTGTTGAATATCAAGAAACAAAATAGATAGAAAAGCTTCTAGATGCTTTACCAGCTAAGTGGGAGATGTACACAACACTGATGAAGCATGATGTAGACAAATTTGAGACTCTCACTCTTGAAGAGGTCATTGGAACGATAAGGGCTTACCACTTTAAGTTGCAGAAGAAGGAAAGGGAATTTGATAATGTATAAGATCCGGAAATGTACTTCGGGAAGTCAAAGTCTTCAACTTCTAGTGAGCTGAAAGTCAAGGGCAACAACATTCTTTCTTGGAGAGGAGCCAATACCAGTTGAGGCTGAAGAATCTGGTAATAGAGCGTTCTTAGTGTAGTCTAAACCTGAAGAAAAATAACAACACTCAGTATCTACTTCTCAAGGCTATACCAAGATGCCTATGAGTGCAAAATCAGCTGAAGATCGTCCAAATATTCTAGCTTCGTTTGTAGCAGCTTACGGAAACTGCGTTCAAGGCAAAATAAACGATCCAGCTCTGTGGGAAGAGGAATATGATAAGGTAGATTCGGACGACTTGGAGCAGATAGACCTACAATGGCAACTGGCTATGGTGACGCAAAGGGTCAAGAGATTAATGAAGAGAACGTGTATGAATCTGAGTGTGTGTAACAAAGGTTGAGATTTATCAGAATCGGAATCAGGGAAGACATCATTCTGGTAATTCACGGAATCAAGCTGCGATAGCTGGTCTGTTAACGAACGTATCTTCTAACAGACAGCTAGACGGAACATATGATTGGAGTAATCATCCGGATTCAAATGCCAGAGCCTATACCGGGGAAAGAGTTGAAGAAGAAAATGAAGACACCCAACAGTCAGATTCAATTCCTTTGTTGTTTGAAAAAGTCGGAGGAGCAAACCATCCTGGAGTTTGCAGCTCAAATAGCTAATGTGAATCAGATCGCAAAAAGGTAACTCTTAACTTTTCTACATCTCATGATTTATGCGTTTTATGTGCTAGATTAAATGATAGTTTAAATCTAGTGCTAGAAACACATACCACCATGACAACTCAAATCCAATCATTAAAATCTGATAATGCTAGTCTTCTTGATATTAAGGAGGATTTAAGAGCTAAGATGAAAGTTGATGCTCAGGATGTTATAGTTCTAAAAGATAAATTAAGTGAACAATATGTCAGGATAGAATTAATGATTGAGCATATAGAATCATTGACCAAAGAAATCACCCTTAATGATGTAGAGCTAGCTGAAGATAGAGTTAAAGTTGTAGAGGCCAATAGCAAACTTGAAAAGTTTAGGAACTCATCCCTAAATCTAGAAAAAATCTTAGAAGCTCAGAGGCAGTCTATGAAACCATTGGGCCTAGGTTAACAAGAAAGTCCTCCACTGTTCAACAATAACTATGTGCTTGAACCTCAGGATAAGACCACCAAAACGGTATAGTCAGAGGTAGCAACTTTAACTGAAACTGAAAAAGTAACAACAACTAAGGTGTCTACCACAACCCCTAAGATTAAGAAAGTCAAGTTTGTGCAGTCTGCTAGTGACACTAAACTAGAAGAAGCAAAAAATTTAAGTGATAATCTTCAACAGGTTGTAAACACTGTAATTGAACCAAAAGAACATGACACTAGTGAGACACCTAGGTCAAAGGGTACATATAAAAAGCCAATTGATAAAATGTCTTGCTTCAGATGTCATGAGAAAGGTCACGTTGCGTTTGGTTGTTCTTAAAAGAAAGTAAAGACTACACCGATAGTAGGGAAATGGCCAGACCATCCAGCACCTGATTGCAACACCTTGGGTAGCTACAAAACAAATACCGGTGTCGGTCAGACAGAATGAATTGATTAGGACTAATTCACTGAATAGAGTCCCTAGTCAATCTAGGTCAGGACCACAACCAGTCTATAGGAGTACTACACCTAAGAGGAGTTACACTCCAGTTAGGTCACATACCCCTAACAGACAACAGACACCAGGAAGAGGCAAGGATATAACAGTGAAATGCACTATAATAGAACTTATTCTAGAGCTCCACCGCAAATGACAGCCCAAAGTCCTGGTGTGAATATTAATCACTCAGCCCCACAACAGGTTCTTAATCAAAAACCCAAGTCACCTGAAAGGATAGATGGGTATTTGAAAGAGTTCAAGTATGTGGATGAGAATGGTATTTTCAAGTCAGTCATGGCTTGGGTTCCCCGTGATAACTAAATTGTTTTCTTTCATGTACAAGAGCTAACTACAAGTGTTAACAACAAATGGTTCGTCGACAGTGGTTGCTCTCGTCACATGATTGGGGAAAGAACTCTACTGGCTGACTTCAAAGGAGGGAACAAGAGATTTGTGTCATTTGTTGGAAACAAAGGAGGAAATATCACTGGAACAGGATTAGTCACTAATGGGCCGATCACTCTTGATCAAGTTTATCATGTTGATAAACTTGATCACAATCTCATTAATGTCTCTCAGATCTGTGATAAGAAGAATTAAGTTATCTTTACTGAAAAAGAAGCATTAGTGCTGAAGCCGGGATTCAAGATACTTGAAGAGTGGATTATGATGACAACCCCAAGGGTGAATGATCTGTACATGATTGACATGAGTGTAGCGGATTCATCGATGGGAACTATCAATCTACTATCAAAGGCTTAAGAATCCAAATCTCTACTGTGGCACAGACGCAAGGCACACTTGCACCTAAGGAAGATGAACTTCATCACGAAAAATGGCCTTGTTCAAGGTGTTCCACTGAAGCGTTTTCAGTTCGAAGACAAGTGTGTACCATGCAATATGGGAATACAACATAAGAAGTCACACAAGTCGAAAATGCAAAACTCAATCGCTTCCACTTTTGATTTGCTGCATATGGATCTCTTCGGTCCAATCAACAAAAGGAGTATATGTGGTAGTTGGTTTTGTTTAGTTATTAATGATGATTACTCATGTTTCTCTTGCGTTTTCTTTTTAGGTACAAACAACGAAACAGCAGGCATGCTGATTGTGTACTTAGACCACGTCGAGAACTCATACGGGACATGGGTAAAACGTATCAGGAGTGATAACAGAATAGAGTTTAAGAATACAGTAAATGGTGTATATTGCCTAACTAAAGGCATAGAACATCAATTTAGTGCACCTTATGAGCCACAACATAATGGGGGTGGCAGAACGTAAGTACAGAAATTTGAATGAGGCAGCAAGGACCATGCTCTCAGATTCAAAGCTTCTTACCATGTTTTGAGGGGAGGAGTGAATACCGCTTGTCATGTATTAATTAAACAGGTTCCTTACTGTCAAATCACTGAACAAAACCTGTTATGAAGTTCTGAATAATAGACCAACGAATTTAACTGGCTTTGAACTGTTTGGGGTGCCGTGTACTTTATTAAAAACAAAAGATCAATCTAAGTTTGGTGAAAAGGCTGATGAAGGATACTTCCTAGGTTATGTTCCTAGTTCACCAAACAAGAGGGTTTTTAACAAAACAAATGGTACGGTAGAAATTGTGTTTAACGTTGACGTAACAAGTTATTCATATGAAACCCAAAATGGTCCAAAATGGTTATTTGATTATGACTCTGTGTTTGAATCATTTAACGTACCGTTTAGTGGAAATGCAGGATCTGTGGAAAATGAATTCTCATCACTAAATCTCAACAACGAGCGTAGAGGTTTTCCAAAATCAAGTATTCCATCAACATCTGAGACTACAACAACAGAATATGGGTCTTTAGCAAATAATGAACCTAAGTTACCTACGAATGAGAATCAGACAAGTAATTCTACTTCTGAAGATCGTGATCACGAGGAGGAAGTTGTTCCGTCTGAAGTCATACCCCTAGTAGGTGAGATAGGATCAAATTTAGGAGATAATCTTAAAGTTGATGAAATTGAGGCATCGAGACTAAATAAGGATCATCCAATTGAGGATATCATAGGGAATCCACATGCCGATGTGAGAACTAGGAGTAGTGTGAATAGTAACACAGTGCTGTTATCGATGATTAATGACTCCGAGGCATTTCACACGTGTTTATACTCGTGTTTCATTTCACAAGTAGAGTCAAAGAATTTTGAAATGGCTATGAATATATAATTCTTGGGTTGAAGCTATGTAAGAGGAACTGTCACAGTTCAAAAAGCTAGAAATGTGGGAATTAGTGTCGTTGCCTCAAGGAGAAGTTGCTATATATGGGTCTTTAAGTGCAAACGGGATGATCAGGGCATAGTTACTCGTAACAAGGCAAGACTCGTGGTTAAATGGTTCAACCAGGAAGAAGGAATAGACTATAACGAAGTGTTTGCACCAGTGGCGAGGCTAGAGGCGATTTGACTATTTCTAGCATTCGCGTCCTTCAAAGGGTTTAAGGTATATCAACTAGACGTTAAGAGTGCCTTCTTGTATGGCAAGGTGAAGGAGTTGGTCTATGTCGAGCAACCGCCAGGGTTTAATGATCCCATGTATCCTGATAGAGTATATCGACTTGATAAGGCTTTGTATGGATTACCTCAGGCACCTAAGCCTTGATATGAGACACTGTCAACTCACCTCTTAGACAATGGATTTGAGAGAGGGAGAATTGATAGTACACTATTCGTTAAGAGGAAAGGTGAAGACTTTATACTGGTACAAGTGTACGTGGACGATATCATCTTCGGGTTGTCTAAAAAACAAATGTGCAAGGATCATGAAGTCTATGTTTGAGATGAGCACGATGTGAGAGCTGAACTTCTTTCTTGGTTTAAAAGTTGAACAACGAAAGGAGGGAATGTTTATTCATCAAACGAAGTATGTCTATGACATTTTAGAGCGCTTCGGGATGGAAGGAACAAAGCTTATGGCACATTTCAGTACTCTGATACAAGTGAATCATAATCTCGGACTGGGTACATATAGTGATACTGATGTGGATCCGACTTTATATCGGGCCATGATCGGGTCACTTATGTATTTACCTGCTTCTAGACCTAATATAATGTTTGTTGTGTGTATTTGTGCCAGATTTCAAGCTAACCCAAAGGAGATGCATATGAAAGTGGTGAAGCGGATTCTGAGATACCTGGAATTGGAAGCTTACACAGATTCAGACTATGGAGGGTGTAGCTTGAACAAAAAGTCAATGACTGGAGGTTGTCAGTTCCTTGGAGGGAGACTACTATACTGGCAATGCAAGAAACAAACTTCAGTAGTTGTATCAACGTGTGAGGCCGAGTATGTAGCTGCGGATAGTTGTTGTTCACAGGTTATGTGCATTCAACAACAATTGCGGGATTACGGTTCGACTTATACTCATACTCCCATTAGGATAAACAGTCACTCAACAATTGCCATAACTAATAATCCAGTTAAACACAGTAAGACTAAGCACATAGACATAAGACATCATTTTATTCGTGATTGTGCTGAGAAAAACTTGATTAAACTGGTAAAAGTTCCAACGGAAGACAACAAAGCGGATCTTTTCAGAAAAGCATTTGATAGATCACGCTTTGAGTTGTTAGTCCAACTGAATGGCATGCGTAATCCGGAGTAACCTGACCTCAGTGGATTTTTCTTTCTTTTTTTAAGTTATTGGTTTATTTTTCTTAAAAGTTAAAAACAAAAGAAAAAAGAGAGGAAACCATAAAAATTCAAAAAAAAAAAAAAGAGAATATTGAAAAATGAGAGAAGTCGTAGAGTCATAGGTTCAAAGTGACGAAAATTAGCACAGTCTAACAAACTCTAAGTGTTAAACTTTCACACATAATGCACCATAAAATCTAAGTGATATACATATTCTTGTCTGATATGTTGGTAGGCATAAGACATGAAAAATTTCCGTAAAGCTAATAAAATAATCAAGAAAATATTATATGTGTAACTAACTTAGATGTATGACCAAAATGTCTTAATTTCTATGTTAGAGACATACAGACAATGACTATGAATGGGGTATGCAAATTTATCTAGGCGGTGTATAGCTTCGTCAAAATACATCTTAAACAATGAAAGAAAAAGTTCTGTATAGAAAAGGAAGTCAAAACAAGTCGCTTTGTTATACGTGAGTACAGACCTGTCACCGCTGTTTTGACTTGAACTAGCGAGATAAGTCACTTTGTTGTACGTGAGTACGGACCTGTCACCACTGTCTTGCTAACATGAGAATAACTCTAAGACAAACTAAGACACGTTGTTGTATGTAAAAACAGACCTGTATCCGATATTTGTCTTTTAAAGATAATTCGCAAATACCGAAAAGTCATAGTCATTGTGTGTCTGCCTCGATCATAGAAGTATGTCTTACTATGGGACACGTAAGGTAGTTTCTTGATAAATAAAAAGGCCAAAGGAAATTCCGAAGTGTTGAATGTTTAAATGTAAAAACGTACCGACAATCGACTTGGAATGTATGTCACGACAAACAATCAAAGGAATAAATTTCCTAAATGTGAATGTTCAAATACTAAAAGTGCGTTTGACATCGCTATCTAATTGAAACTTCTTTGACATTCTCGCAAAAATATTCAGTTAGTGTGTTTTTATCTTTAAAATTCTGCAATTTAATTTTATTTTCAGTTATTATTTTATTAATTTTATTTTTACTTAACTTTATCTTAGTTTAGATTATTTTGTTTCTAAATTAATAGGTATGAGGTCAAAGTTAGTAGGATACATTTTTAGTTGGAGAATCAAAATTGCGTGATAATCTGTTGCTTAGTGTGAAGAATATGTCGTTGAAAAAGTTGGATTTTGTTCAAGAATTTTCAAATTTTTCAATTAAGTTCGAAGTATGATTAAGTTCGAAACCCCATTCGAACTTATGATAAATTCGAACTTAAGGTAAGTTCGAGACACAATTTGAATATAAATAGGTTAACAGTGTTCATTCAATGCACCTACTCTCGAATTTATTCTTCATGAACATAAAAGGCGATCTCGAACTTATCCTCGAACTTGTCATTTCTTCCATTTTGTGAACCATTCCTCGAATATTTCCATTGTACCTCGAACATACACAAGCACTTAGTTGTTTTTCATCAACAATCATCTAATTAAGTGCATTATAGGACCTTTTAGTGGTTAAAATTGAAAAATTTTGAGTTTAAAATATCCAAAGACTAGGTGGTATAAATCACTAGTTTTAGGTTTTGAAACATAAAATTAATTCTCAATAAACTTGATTAGAACCTATTAGGACTAGATTCATTAGTTATTTAAGTCTAAAAAAGGTTTAAATCATGAGATTGATGTTTAAAATGCCGACTTCGAACCTGTTGTATAGGATTCGAACTTGTTCTTCAAGTTTCGAACTTGTCAGGTCTTCGAACTTGTTTAAAAAATTTATAAGTTCGAAGACAGACATGTTCGACAAGATTTCTCGAATTTAACTAAGTTCGAAGGTCAACAGACTATTCGATCTTAAGTAAGTTCGAAGGAATTATTCTCGAATTTAAGTAAGTTCGAAGGTGATTAAACTCAAAACTTAATTAAGTTCGAACTTAATCAAGTTCGAATAATTTAAATTTTTCCCGAAATTGATTTCTAACATTTTAGATGTTTGATATGTGTGCAGAAATGGCCGATCGTGCCTTCTATAACAAGCACAATATGTTCTTGACGGTAAACCTTCAAGCAGCTGAGGCGCAGCCTTATCGTCAAATGCTGGAGTTTTTAGCTCAGTCGAGGGTTGCAAACGCATTAACAATCAATCCGATGATCATTCTTCCATATGTTTGCCAGTGATGGCAATCACTGCAAGTCGACAGCTCGGTAGTGCCTTCGCTCTTGAGGACTACAGTCAGCAAGCAACCAATCTCGTATACTGCTGATCATCTGAGGACTATTTTGCAGTTGGGCACCATTGATCAGAAGATGGCCCTATCGATTTTCCGGTCTTTCTAAGAATGGGATATGCTCAGGACATCACGAAAGCGTCCTATGTCAAAAGTGGTTTATAGGACAATGGAGATACCTGATGCATGTGATGATGGTAAGTTTTGCTCTGAAGAAGGCCGGTTTTGACACGACGATATCCAAGCTGCAGTCAGAGATGATATCGTTGGTCTACAACAAGCCTTTCAGCTTTTCAAGGTTTCTCTTTGGAGAGTTTGTTCATCAAATCACCGCTCCAGCACGCGAATCATTTTTGATGTACCCAAGATTCATAATCATGATCATAAGGCACTTTTTACCATATCTACCAGCGTTGCCAAAACAAGTTGCAGTAGCTGCCATGGATAAACGCGTCTTCGCATACTGCCGATCCCACAATGCTAGAAGGGCAGAGCAAGTGAGACCCCAAGTGGCACCTTTATTCGGAGAAGTCATTAATCCAGATTTTGTTGCTCCAGAAGGAGAGGAATGGATAATTGATGAACCTCAACAACAAGCACCGGTTCAGCCAGCTCCAGTTGCTCAGGCTCAGGAAGTTCCACCACCCCAAACAACGACCGAGCTAGCTGGGGCTTCTACGCAAGGACCCCAGACTGACTCGAGATTACAAACGTTAGAGAAGGTCAGGTAGGGTAAGTGAGGCCCCAAGTGGCACCTTTATTCAGGGATATTGACGACTATCATCCTCCAGCAACGGCGACTGAAGGAACAGAAGGTCAGGTAGAGTCAACATCAGAAGCAAAATTTGAATTGAGTTCTGAAGAAGTTTTAAGGGAAGCCGCCAATCCACCAACATGATTTGCAACACATGGATCTAGAATAGTTGTGAGCTGACGGAAAATGACTCGTCCTGCTCTCAGATATGAAGATGAAGAAGATGAAGATGAAGACTTTGTTTTGGAAGAAGAAGCCTTGGTGTCTAGGCAATAAAGAGCCAAGCGTCAACGGCTAGCGCGAGAAGCTCCATCCAACTCTATCGCCGATCCATCCGCCACAACCACCGCTCCATCCACATCAGTAGCCGTTCCATCTACTTCTACCACAGCTGCCACTACTCCATCAACTTCCACTCAATCAGACGACCAAAGCTTCTCACAATTGAAAGCTAAGGTCGATCTCCAAATAGTCCAAATCTTTCAGCTATCGCAAGCAGTTAATGAGCTACAGCAGCACAATACTCAGTTAGACATAACCAATGCCGAATCAACATCTACAGATAGCTACTCTTCGTTCCCTCCTGGAGCAGATTTTGAAAGGTCATGCTGCTCAGGGGGAGAGTAGCTGTAAGGGTGATGAGTAAAGTGGGAGTCGTGGAGATGATGAAGGTGGTGACCCCAACGCTCAACAGAAAGACAGTGAGCTAGCAGATCTTTCACAAGAGACTGCTCAGCAAGCTGAGGTTCAGGGGGAGCCTGGATCATTAGACTAAGGATTAGGTCAGGGAAAAGGCAAGGCTCCTGAAGCATTATAGTTTATTGAACAAAAAATGATATGAGCCTTGGCCGATTTGGAAGAAGAAGATGTAATGTTTCCTTTTAAAGGCGATCTGAAAGGGCTTGAAAAATGGGAATTCATTCCTGAAGATGTTCCTGATTGGAAATTGGAGGTCGAATTTATGATACATGAAGAGGATGAAGCTGATGAGATCGTTATACAGAAGCAACCAGTTACTGAGCAATATGTAAGTATAGACCAAAATCCGATAGATCTAGACGTGCTGAGGTCTACACTTAATAATGAATCAGATGATGAAGTATCTTAAGTACCTGATAGGGAGCTCACAAATGAAGAAAAGAGAAAACTATGATTCAGAACGGAAGAAAGGAAGAAGGACTTTTCTTTGAAAGAAAGAATGAAAATGCCAAGTCCTGGAAAATTGTCTAGAAGCATACTCAGTTGGTTTTATGATAGGGAACTGCATCTTTTCATTCTTAAAAAAAAGGATGGGCTTCAATATCTGAGGTGAAGGCTGCAGGATTTCAACTCCTTGCCCAAGTGTGAGACAAAGGCTTTAGTCTGGATGGAGCTTGTCAACATCGGAGACGATCCCTATGCTAAAATCATTGCTAAAATCATTCGAAGGGAAGGAAGGTCTAGGAAGTTTGAAAGACTCAATCCAAGAATGGCAAGAGAGTAATGGACCATACAAGGATAGATCCTCTAACTGACAGGCCTTGGAAGATCAAGAAGAAAAGGTAAGTTTGAATAAATTGATGTGGTGGTACGTTGACAACGATACTGGTGAGGCTGTAATGGAAGATCAAGAAAAAAAGGTAATTTTGAGAGTATATGATCCCCTGCACCTAGTCAAGAAGAGGTATATAAAGCAGCCTTCAGGTTTTGAAAATGAACATCATCCATGTTTTGTCTATAAGTTGGACAAAGCACTCTATGGACTGAAACAAGTCCCGATAGCTTGGTATGACACTCTTACTAATTTCCTTATGAGCAATGGATTTTCCAGAGGTAAAGTGGATACTACATTGTTCATAAAGAAAGTGATAACTAATATAATGTTTGTTCAAATTTATGTGGATGGCATTATATTTGGTTCTACTAATGAACAATTATGCAAAAAATTTTCACTTCTCATGAAATCTAAGTATCAAATGAGCATGATGGGTGAACTAACTTTCTTTCTTGGATTATGTAGGTCCCGAAAGGTTTCCCAAGTATATAGCCATAAGCTGTAGAGGGGGGGTGAATACAGCAATTTAAAAACTACACACAGTTTTCTCAATGTTTGTATGTATTATCAACAAATGTTAATTACAAACAAGCTTGAATGCGAAAAGGTTCAAGCAGAGATGACAGATACAACAGTATGTTTAACTAGTCTAAGACAGACTTAAACTAGATACAATGAATACACTCACTAAGAATCACTCACTGTGTTTACAAGACTTAGAGGAGCAGCTTGCATAAGAACAGCTTAGACACAAAACACTGTTTTATCCAAGCAGACTTGCATGTATAAAAGATATACTTGAATGCACGTACACTCTTGGCTTCTGCACTTAGCTTTTTTTGGCTTTATCTTTCAATCCATGAAAGTTTCTTTTTATACTCACTCAGAGGATCTAAGTGAAGCTTCTTCATTGGACGAAAGGAAAAAGGTGAAGTCTTGTTGAAAAGACAACGTAAACTTTTCTGCACATTCAGAAAAAGCAGACTTGTCTTCATGTGGGCAGAACTTTTGTCTTTTCACTTTGTCTACTGTTGCATTGCCTTTAACCAAATAAGGAATGTCAACTTTGCGTCTTTCTTCCTTTGTCAAGGCCTATTTTGATATAAGAAAAAGGTCTTTCACCCTTTTTCAAATATCGTTTTGTCTTCATGTAACAGAACAGCTTGGGCAGGCTGAGCAGTTCTGATTTCCACTTTGTCTTCGACATTGTAAACTGATCTTCTAGCCAAAAAAAATACATGAAGACTTGGAAACATATTCCATAAAGTGTTTAGCCTGTTCACAAAGAACAGGTTCTGTTCACAAAGAACAGAACACTTAAAAACTGCCCAAGCTGCTCACCAGTATAGAGTAGCGTAGACAGTTTATGTCCAGCCTGTTCAGCAGACTGAACAACTTGGACAAACTGCCTTTGTTGCAACACATGCAACATGGTGAACAGCTTTTGACTGATATTGCAAATCATTTTCAGGTTTTAATAAGGCATATTACAGGCCTTAAATTCAACCTTCAAATGCATCAACATGTTTGATTGAAAATCTCCCCCTCAGATGCAGAACAGGTTTGACTGAGGCCTTTTTGTTCCTAACAGATTACATGTTTAACAAACCTCAAATGGAAATTTCATAAATCAAAGGAAGTACACATCAGATCTATTGAAAAAGTTTAAATCTGATCAATGTTCTCCCATCAAAACCCCAATGGCAACAAATGTTAAATTGGATGTTGATACCTGTGGAAAACCTGTTTCCTTAACAGCTTACAGAGATATGATTGGGATCTTGGTATATCTAACTGCCAGTAGACCAGATATAATGTTTTCTACCTATTTCTCTGCTAGGTTTCAAGCTGATCCAAAGGAATCACATCTAGCTACTATAAAAGAATCTTCAGATTCGTAAAGGGTGCACATTGTTTGGGTCTTTGTTATCCCAAAGACTCTAGCCTTGAACTAATTAGCTATTCAGATTCTGATTTTACAGGTTGCAAGCTAGATAGAAAGAGCACTGCAGGTGGGTGTCAACTCCTTGCTGGAAAGTTGATCAGTTGGTGCAGCAAGAAACAAAACTCTGTTTCTACTTCTACTGCTAAAGCTGAATACATTCATCACAGGTTTGAACAATAGTTTTGAACAGAATGATCAGTTTTGGATTAAATACCTTCATCACAGGCTTGAACAATAGTTTTGAACATCTAGTTTTAATTAACATTACTTCACTTTTAAGTTACATAATTTATTTATTTATCTTAATTAACGCGGATAATGTGTGTTACGTGCTTAAGTGGAGAAAGAGGTCAAGTTGGTCCGACAAACGTGCTGACGTGGTAACCATTCCGTTTCCCTTAGTAATCATATTTCAAATCAACCACTCATTTCTCTCTCCCACTATCTCCCATTCAAATCCTATAAATACCCACTTCACTGTCCCATTGTCTTCTTCTTCCCAACTACAACCTTATAAATCGATATGCTCTAAAAAACCCTAAATACATATAAAAGTCTTATTGTCTAAAAATTGTGAATTCTCACTTACTTTGAAGATGGCATCCAACGGCCCCCTTGTACCTGCATTCCTTGGTATTGATGTTGTCAAGCATCCGTCAGTCATCACCATGCTAACCATCAAACCCACAAACTATGTGGCAAACCTGACCATTCCCAAAAACTATGTCGGGAAAGGCTATGAACAGATGGTTAATTTCTTGAAGGCACACTATTTAAATGATGCGATGATAGCCACTCCTGGCGTCATGTATCAAGAGATGGTTTATGAGTTCTGGTACACCTGTTCCTATGACTACTGTTGGGTTCAAATATAAGTATAGTTGAAAACAATTTTATTGTAATAGTTCAGGGGTGTGTTGTCTAAATACTCAATTCAAGTATTTTGTATAAGTTGGAATAGGGGTACTGTTTGTAGGGACAGTTGGATATGGAGAAAATATTCAAGAAAGCTGAATTGTGGTCCAAGTTTGTCAAGCAAGAAACCGTATATTCTCACTGTAACTATTCTTCTCTCAATATAATCATTCATGGATATTTGATTCATATTTTGTAGTGTTTTAATGTTTAGATCATATTGAATTGTGATATTATTGAATTATCAATTTGTATCAGAGCCAAATATGACCAAAATTGTGTCATTTTTGAATCAGATTTTTAAATTTTTGAAGTACTGTTTCAATGAAAATTTACATTTCAGAAAATCTCGAAGGGTTTTTGATGTAGTGGATGAAATGAAGTGATATTTGGATCGAAGGAGCCATTTTTAATTTCGAATTCATTGAGATAAGTCTCAAATTCTAATTCCAAAGACACAGAAATTAATCTGGAAATTACTGATTTTCGGAAAAAGTGGTGTTCTTCATGTTATTTGACAAATTTTGGTTGTTTAATCTGAAATTAGCCAAAGTGTTTTTACAAAAAGTGTTTCTGTGTGTAAAATGAACCATCAAAATTAAATTGAGGTTAATTCATGAATTTTTGTTGAAAAAGTTTGAATCTGAAATTTTTTTTTTTGAAAAATGATAAAACTCGGGAAAAATAGAGTTCATAGTGTTAATCGAGTTTTACAAAGAAGCATTCAGGTTTCATCAAGTTTTATTCGAGTTTGATGCCTTTGATATTCGTGTTTGATATAGTATTGATCGAGTTTGATCCTTCAATATTCGAGTTTCATCATTCACTATTCGAGTTTGGTGATTCATTATTCCAGTTTGTTCCTTCATAGTTTGAGTTTTATTCATCATCGAGTTTGAATACTCTTCATCTGAGTTTGATACTTATTCCTTCGAGTTTCATCCCATATCATTCGACTTTCATAAATCATAAATCAACTTTTGACTATTTGACCTTTGCTGCTTAAATTGGCCATCACTTTTGACTGGAACATCGTTAGAAGGCCTACCATATGCCAAATCAAAGCTTGAACCGAGATCTACGATTTTTAGAGTATGAAAAGCCGGTTCGGTCAATTTCAAGGCTTAATCCGACTCCAGAAAAAAGTTCCAGGCATTTTTCTGCAGAATAAATGAAATTTCAACGTCAAAAAGAAGCATTAGTGTTAAAGCCTAGATTTGAGATTCTAGAAGAATGGATAATTATGAGGGCTTCAAGGAAGAACGATCTGTATATGATGGATATGACAATAGCAGAATCTTCGATGGGGTCTACCTGTTTGTTGTCCAAATCTTCAGAGTTTGAATCTTTGCTGTGGCACAGGCGAATGGCACACTTGCACTTAAGGAAGATGAATGTCATCAGTAAAAATGTTCTTGTGCAGGGTGTTCCACTGTAGAGTTTTTAGTTTGAAGATAAGTGTGTGACATGCAAGAAAGGGAAACAACATAAGAAGGCACACAAATCGAAGACTCAGAAAAGGACGAGACAGCAGGCACTCTGATTGGGATCTTAGACCAAGTTGAGAACTCGTATGGGAAAATGGTAAAACGTGTAACATCCGGCACAAAACCAGGTTAGCAACTATGACCTAATCAGTATTTATTAGCAAATTATAACCTAATCAGTGGTCGTTAGAAATTATCAAAGTGATTAACAAAGTTCATAAGGAAATTTAATTCAATTAGAAACAATTTCATCGGTGCGATGAATCAGTAAATTAATTAATCCGGTCGATTTGCGACATAATGGATTAATTCAACTAATTACATAATTAAATTAAGATTAGTAACTCTAATCATGCATTAATACACTTTCTTAACTTTAATTATGCAACACTAAAACAATTCATTAAACAAATGCATTCAAAAGTATTTATGATATTACACAAAAAGGGAAATACAAGAATACATTTTAAATACATTTATAAAAAAGATTGAAAATACATGATAATATCTTCAAACAAATCCAGCCATAGCTAGTACAATACTAGCTTGACTTCAATTTTATAATTACACAACCCATCTAAATCAAATCCTTTGACCATCCTCCTTTCATTTCACCATCTTCTTTCATTTTATCCAACACTTTACTCCACCTCCACTTTGCAAAACTCAAACTTCCTCTATAAATAGAACACCAATCTTTCATTCATTCTCACACCTTTCCAAGAGCAAAAATCCTCTCATCTTTCCCTCTAAAAAACGTCCATAGCCACACACACACACAACCAAACTTGTTTTCTTATTAATATCTTATTAATTCCTATATTTATGTTAATATAAGTCTTGCACAATATATATAATCACCAACAACAACAAGTTCATAAAAACTCAAGTTTATAAATCACTAGTTTTGTTTTAACTTTGTTTTCTTCAAATGTGTTTATAAATATATAAACACATCATGTAAGTATAAAATTTATGAAAACAAGTTATATAATTGTGTTTCATAGCATTTTATACATGTGGTTTTTGAATAAACAACAAAGATCACAAGTTGTTTAAAGGTTATGAAATCCGGATTTTCGGCAAAAATATTACGTCAACTTTGAAAAATCATAACTAATTCATCAATTAATGAAATGAGTTTATTTTTGTTTGAAAAGTTAGATCTATGTCTTAGCTAAATATTAGGAGGTTTTCATAATTTTATATGGAGTTTAGAACCCCCAAATATTATTTGGGAATCCGAAAGTTTAACAGCTCAAAACTGGCCAACATAGGGTTTTTAACGAACTTTTTATCAAACCTAAACACCTCAAAAAATGGCCTTTATTAACTTCAAAAAATCTTTGTATATATTAGTTTTATGACTATGAAAACCAAAGCCCAAATCATTTTGGAGCATGGTCAAAAACAGCCTCAAAGTAGGACGAAAAACCTTTAAAAAGCTGGAAAATTATATATATATATATATATATATATATATATATATATATATATATATATATATATATATATATATATATATATAATATAAATTTGACGTTTTAAGTGAGTTTATTTATAAACTTATTAAGTTGGGTGATTTAAAACATAAAAACTTTATACATACATATTATCATATATATGAGAGTTATTAAGTCCCTCATATCATCTAGGACTCGGTTAAACACCTCAAGTCTCATCTCAAGCCATCAACAAAATCTACGTTTTTCCGCTCGTTTTGCCATCAATTTAGGTGAGTATTCATAGCCCCTATTTTTACTATCTATTGGGGTGGAAATGCATGCACTCTTTTCATATGGACATCAAAACTGTTTATTTTCTTATATGTATTGCACATGTGTTTATGTGGATCCATAAGCCCTCATATCATGACCGATAATTACATTTATTTGTAAGCGCGAATATGTTGTGGATAGATCTATCAGAAGTCATGTCCCCCATTTGGGTTAGTCTTACCGACTAAGAGTGAAATGCATATATATTTAACACACGGTATTACAGTCGGGGATACTGCGCAGGGCAAACTCTTTTAATTAAGCTTCGGTTGCATGATGTTTTATGTAATACGTGCATGGAATTTATGCTTTATAAATTCAACTCATCTGTTAATGTCCATACAATTGGTCTTTTCGCGTAAACCTATGAGCTTACCAACAGTTTGTTGACGTATTTTAGCACTATATTCAGGTAATTAAGACATGCGCATTCATCGGAAGCATTCCAGGGCTTCCGTTCATTTTGGAGTCGCGTTACTTTAAAACTCGGAGATTTATTTGCACCATTTTTGATAATCTAATTATGTATTTAAATGTCTGTAACTTGCGACTACTCTTCATTTTATTCGGGCTATGTAAAACAGTTAAATATTTTGAAGTTATAACAAATTATTTTTCTGAAAACGTCCAAGTAGTGGTCCTTTGTTATGATTATTGTTACGCTTCCGCGACGTCACGCCTTGCTGCCAACCAGGGTAACGGGGTGTGACAGATTGGTATCAGAGCCATAGTTATAGTGAACTAGGTTGTATTTGTACCTAGACTATAACTTTTACAAAAACTAAACTTTCTTACTTCAACAACTGTGAACGTATTTATGGACCCTAATGACAGAAACATGACAAACAGTACGGTCGTTATCCTCTTTGACTCCGAGGACGAATATCCACCCATGGAACAAGGAAGCCAAGGTGACACTGAGATGTACTTTGGATCAGAGACCTACCCAGACCCAATCAATGACGAGGTACATGACCCGTCAGAACAAGAGGAGCACAATTATGGCCCTGCAGCACAAATTGCTCCACCATCACCCCCACGTGTTCCATCCTACTACCTATTCAGAAGCCATCCCAATGGACCATTGAGGAAGTTCACCCCTAGGAAAAGGGTGTGACTGGCACAACGGGAGTCTATCCCGGTACCTGCCTATTAGCTAGGCCCGCCGCAGCAGCGATGGGCGAACGTAAGACAGTGGGGATGGATGCCTCACACTCTCTAATTGTGGAGAAATGATGAAGGGATGCCAAGCCAGTTTGAAGTCGGAACACCATCTTCTTCTCAAGTGCTGAAACTTACCCAGGAACCTACGCAATGAATGGTGCCTCTGTTGGTGGTAAGGGCCGCCAGACACGAGCTCCAATTTCGACAAATCCACGAGGAGGTCAGTGAGATCTCTGCAAGGATTAAGCAGGAGGCAATGCAAAATACCAACATATATTAGGCCAACCAACATATTCAAGTGATTCAAGAAGACGAAAATGACGAATTGTGACAGCCCCTTGCAGAGCGCGAAGCCCGCAATGCAGAGCTAACCCAATGACTTAACGCCCTGAAGTACTGGGAAACCCCGGAGGCATCCTATACTTAGTGCCCCTCTACAATCTTATTAAAGTTCCCTAGGATTTACTATCTGATCTATCTTTAGTTATGTAAGGCTTGAAAAAGTTTTCGGAAAATTCCAAACCATATCATATATAAAGATTAGGTATCAAGCACTTTTCATGGAGAAATAAGTTTTAGCTATAACTCTGTGCATGAGGATATGTAGTACGACTATCTGCCTAGGAAATTTCAAACCCATAGGCTTATCCTCTTACCCCATTAGATACCACTTATGCATTTATACTATTTGATACTAGTACTGATAGGACCTTTATATCCACTAAGTCTAGTAATCATATAAATTTGAATCTTACGCCATTAAGTGCCACTTATGATATTGAGGTTGATGACAGTAAGACGCTTAAAACAAATAATATAATACGAGAATTCTCATTAGAATTGGTAGGTTGACTCTTTAAAATAGACTTGACGCCCGTCAAACTGGGGAGTTTCGACGTGGTCATTTGCATGGATTGACTATCGAAAAACCATTCAGAAATAGTGTGCAACAAGAAGACGGTTCTCATACCATTAGCCGATAAGAAGGTCCTTACTGTCCAAGGCAAAGCAAGAAATACCGAAGTATGCATCATCTCCAGCATTAGGACCATGAAGTGTCTACGAAACGTTTGTCAGGTAATCCAAGTCCACATGACGGAGAAGGAGCCAAAGGAGAAGCTGCTCGAAGAATTGTCTACTATTTGAGATTATCCTAAAGTTTTTCTGGAACACTTACCTGGGCTCCCACCATCGAGGCAGGTCGAATTCCAAATCGACCTAGAGTCAGGTACTACACCAGTGGCTCGAGCACCATACCGATTAGCCCCATCAGTAATGTAGGAATTGTCTAACCAGATGCAGGAGCTCTTAGATACAGGGTTTATCAAACCGAGTTCCTCACTTTGGGGAGCTCCAGTTTTGTTCGTAAAGAAGAAGGATGGAACCTTCAGAATGTGCATCGACTACCGGGAGCTTAATAGGCTAATCAAAAAGAACCGGTATCCACTCCCAAGGATCGATGACTTGTTTGACCAACTCCAAGGATCAAGCTACTATTCAAAGATCGACCTGAGGCTTGGTTATCATCAGGTTAGAGTCCGCAAGGATGATATTCCGAAGACAGCCTTCAGATCCCGTTACGGTCATCATAAATTCCTAGTAACGCGATTTGGGTTAACCAATGCCCCAACAGTATTCATGGACCTTATGAATCGGGTGTGCAAACCTTATTTAGATAAATTCGTGATTGTCCTCATGAATGACATCTTAATCTACTCACGAAATAAGGAGGAACACAAGCAACATTTAATACTGATTCTTGAGTTGTTGGAGAAAGAACAACTGTATGCCAAACTTTCTATGTTTGACTTTTGGCTAAGAGAGGTGAAATCCCTTGGTCACGTGATCAACAGTAAAGGAATCCAAGTCGACCCTGCAAAGATCGAGGCTATCAGGAATTGGTCAACTCCTAGAACCCCCATAAAGATACGTCAGTCTTTAAGACTTGCCGCTTATTATAGGAAATTATAAAAAATTTCTCAAAGATCACCGGATCTTTAACAAAAATGACCCAAAAAGACATTAAGTATGATTGGGGCGAGGATCAGGAGACATCATTTCAGTTATTAAAGCACAAACTGTGCAGCACACCTATTTTGTCCGTACTTGAGGGAAGCGAGAAATTTGTAGCTTACGGTAACACCTCACACAATGGGTTGGGATGTGTGCTGATTTAAGAAGATAAGGTCATAACTTATGGTTCGCCACAACTTAAGGTTCACGAAGTGAATTACACAACACATGATTTAGAGCTAGGAGCAGTAGTCTTTGTCCTTAAGAATTGGAGACATTAGTTGTACAGTACGTAGTGTACTGTATTCACGGACCATAAGAGCCTCCGACACATATTGAACTAGAAAGAGTTGAATTTGTGGTAGCGTCGTTGGATGGATCTATTAAGTGATTACAACTGCGAATTCGTTATCACCCGGGGAAAGCTAATGTTGTTGCAGACGCTCAGAGCCGAAAGGAACGAGCTAAGCCGTTAAGAGTATGAGCCCTAGTTATAACCATTCAACCAAACCTTCTTTCCTTAATTCATGATGGACAAGTAGAAGTTGTTAATGAGGAAAATATGAAAAATGAAGCCATGCAAGGAATCGATACTTGAAGAATAGAGTTTGGTTACCATGTTTTGGTGGAGTAAGAAATCTGGTTATGGATGAATGACACAAATCAAGATATGTCGTTCACCCGGGATCCGCTAAAATGTATCATGACCTCAAGGAGCTATAGTGGTGGCCTAACATGAAGGCTGGCATTGCCACATATGTCAGCTTTTTCCTAACATGCTCCAAAGTTAAGGCAGAACATCAGAAACCCTCTGGGTTATTGCAGCAACCAGAGATTCCCTAATGGAAGTGGACACAGATAACCATGGACTTCATAACAAAACTCCCGAAGACATCCAGTGGGTACGATACCAATTGGGTAATACTCGACCGCCTAACAAAATTCGTGCATTCATACCAATCAAGGAAACCGACTGCATGAATAAGCTAGCCCAAATCTACCTAAAGGAAGTCGTCTCCAGACACAGAGTGCCTGTCTCAATCATTTCGGATAGGGATAGAAGATTCACATCATGGTTTTGGCAATCATTCCAAGAGGCGTTCAGTACACGCTTGGATATGAGTACAGCTTACCATCCATAAACCGACGGTCAAAGTGAAAGGACCATTCAGACGTTAGAGGATATGCTAAGGGCATGTGTTATTGATTTCGGCAAGAGTTGGGACACACATCTGCCGTTAGTCGAGTTCTCCTACAACAATAGCTAACTCTCGAACATTAAGGTAGCTCCGTTCGAGGCACTTTATGGGCGAAAGTGTCGATCGCCGATTTGTTGGGCTGAAGTGGAGGATAGCCAAATCACCAGTCCTGAGATCATTCACGTGACTACTGTAACATCCGGCACAAAACCAGGTTAGCAACTATGACCTAATCAGTATTTATTAACAAATTATAACCTAATCAGTGGTCATTAGCAATTAATCAAAGGGATTAACAAAGTTCATAAGGAAATTCAATTCAACAAGAAACAATTTCATTGGTGCGATGAATCGGCAAATTAATTATTCCGATCGATTTGCGACATGATGGATTAATTCAACTAAGTACATAATTAAATTAAGATTAGTAACACTAATAATGCATTAATACACTTACTTAACTTTAGTTATGCAAGGCTAAAACAAATTATTAAACAAATGAATTCAAAAGTATTTATAAAATTACACAAAAAGGGAAATACAAGAATACATCCTAATTACATTTATTAAAAAAAAAACTAAATACATGTTAGTATTTTCAAAAAAATTCAGCCATAACTAGTACAATACTAGCTTTTGACTTCAATTTTATAATTACATAACCCATCTAAATGAAATCCCTTCACCATCCTCCTTTCATTTCACCATCTTCTTTCAATTTATCCAACACTTCACTCCACCTCCACTTTGCAAGACTCAAACTTCCTCTGTAAATAGTAGACCAATCTTTCATTCATTCTGAAACCTTTTCAAGAGCAAAAATCCTCTCATCGTTCTCTCTAAAAAAAAGTCTATAGCCACAAACACACAACCAAAGTTGTTTTCTTTCTTTATTCTTCAAGAATTCAAGCTTTTCAAGAGTTTCTTTGGTACAACTAGTTCAAGAACAACTCTTCTACACATTTTCATACTTCTAATACATAAAAGTAAGTAAATACTACCTTATTAGTTCCTATATTTATGTTAATATAAGTCTTGCGTAATATATATAATCACCAACAACAACTAGTTCATAAAAACTCAAGTTTATAAATCACTAGTTTTGTTTTAAGTTTATTTTCTTCAAATGTGTTTATAAATATATGTAAGTATAAATTTTATGAAAACAAGTTATATAAATGTGTTTCATAGCATTTTATACATATGGTTTTTGAATAAACAACAAAGATCACAAGTTATTTCAAGGTTATGAAATCCGGATTTTCGGCAGAAATATTACGTCAACTTTGAAAAATCATAACTGATTCATCACTTAACAAAATGAGTTGATTCTTCTTTCAAAAGTTAGATCTATGTCTGAGCTAAATATCTGGAGGCTTTCATAATTTAATATGGAGTTTAGAACCTATATTATTTGGAAATCCGAAAGTTTAACAGCTCAAAAATTGCCAACATAGGATTTTTAACGAACTTTTTATCTAACCTAAACACCTCAAAAAATGCCATTTCTTAACTTGAAAAATTCTTTGTCTATAGTAATTTTATGACTATGAAAAACGAAAGCCCAAATCATTTTGGATCTTGGTTAAAATCAGCCTCAAAGTAGGACGAAAAACCTTTAAAAAGCTGAAAAACTATATATATATTATTTATATATATATATATATATATATAAACTTGACGTTTTAAGTGGGTTTATTTATAAGCTTGTTACGTTGGGTGATATAACACATAGAAACCTTTATACATACATATTATCATATATATGGGAGTTATTAAGTCTCTCATATCATCTAGGACTCAGTTAAACACTCAAGTCGCATCTCAAGTGATCAACAAAATCTACGTTTTTACGCTCGTTTTGCCATCAATTTACGGTGAATCTTCATAGCCCCTATTTTCTGTAACACCCCTCCCGATCCCGGAAATGCCACGTCAACATAATATCATAAGTGGCAATAACGCAACGGATCTTTACACGCACGTGTCATAGGGTAATGCAGATTACGACAAATTTTAAACTTTAAACACATAAGGCAAACACAGTCAATACATTCCTAATCCCAGATTAACAACCATATCATCCCGATCATTGGATACACAATTCCCAAAACAACTATTACAAACTGTTCTATACAAGATACGGAACTATCACGAATCTTCGATCAACCTCGAATCTATCTCGGCTGCGGCTGAGATCCCTTCTGATTCCCTGAACATGTTAGACTCGAATACATAAGCTATAAAGCCCGTGAGTACGCGAGGGTTGACACTGCACATAAGCGCATAACACACAATCCCTGTCCCTGTTGCCCCACACACATCTCAGGTATATAAACACAAGTATGAGATCGGAATAACACACAGCCCTGTGGGGACCCCTCCCCGGTGGACACATCGCACACAGCAATGGTCGGTAATACCCTGTAGCACGGAAGCAACCCGGCTACAGGCCCTGCCGTATATATACGCCCCAAGGACTGTAAGGGACAGTCAGCCCGCACGATTCCCCTTCGCGACTTATCGTTCGTATGGAACTCATCACGGACCCCTGAACCGAGCTCACATCTCATATAAAACACGTATAAGAAATAGAGTATACTTGAGGTCCATGTCCCTATCTCACATAGATATAACACGCACAAATAGCAACACAGCTAAAATCGTAAAGACGTCGCGCGTTTAGAAAAGTCTCGAGTACTCACCTGATTGATTCCCTGAAGTCTGAGCACCCTGATCGAATCCGGTCCGCTGTCCGCTAGTCCCTGTAGACACACGGATAGCCCAATAATCAAACACGATTCCCGGATAACACATATCACATAATCACATTGACTCGAACTTAATTCGAACCCGACAACCACACGGAACTGAAATTCAACCGATACCCGAACCCGACCCAAAACCCAACTTAAAACGATCCCAAACAAGACTCCAACCCGAATAAAACACAACCCGAGCAATCCCGAAGGAAACCCGACACTAATACGACCCAACCCTTTTTATGAGATTAAATTTGGATTTCCCTTGCAGGTTAATGGTCGCGCCGCGGAGACCCTGGTAGTCGCGCCGCGACAACGCGAAACCCTGCACCCTGCCCTGCGATTTTCATGGCTGCCCAGGAGTATACAACTCCTCTCAATTCGACTACAGCTTCAATATAACCTCAAAATCAATATACAAGTTCACTATGACGACTGACAATCAATTCCCTAACTTGAATAACTCATATCTCAAATTCTTACAAGAAGAGATGGAGAATTCTTACCTCAACAACTCAAGAACACAAGGAGATGGAGATAGCTAAGCAATTCCCACAAATTTCTCAATCAATTTGATGTCCAGAGTTGAATTCTTGCTGGAGATATCACATAAACACACACATACACCTTTAGGTTATTTTTCAAGAATGGATAAGGGAGAAGGAAGGCACACACATATATATACGCCTTCATCCCAATCGGTCCCGAACCCAATAACCCGAACCGATATCACATTTTCACTATTAATGCCCATTTAACCCATTTAATCCCACGATCCCAAAAATATAATCCGTTCATTAAAATTATAACCCGATGACACGCAAGCCCAATCCCAACACGTATCAATCCACGAAACGGGATATAATTGAACCAACCCAATATTAATAAATTATTTATCCACTAAAATAATTCCACGTACCAGGTCGAAATGACGGATGTTACAAATCCTCCCCTCTAAAAAAGATTTCGTCCCAGAATCTAACTCGAACTCTTGAATAGGTGAGGATATCTCGATCGCATTTCTGACTCGGGCTCCTAGGTAGCGTTGGTACCCTTATGGTGTCTCCACTAAACGAGTACCAAGGGAATCTCTTTATTTCTCAGCTTCTTGATCTTTCGGTCGGTAACGGCCTCGGGCTGCTCCACATATCGCAGCTGATCATCTACTGTAATCTCGGATAGGGGCACATACTGATCATCTGTAGCCAGACACTTCCGGAGATGACTCACATGAAACGTATCGTGCACACTGGCCAACTCTGAAGGCAATCGCAGTCGATATCCTGATCCCGGACTCTCTCAACAATTTCGAACGGCCCGATATACCGCGGACTCAGCTTCCCACGATGTCTGAACCGGATGACCCCTTTCCACGGCGACACTTTAAGCAACACGCGGTCCCCGACACTGAACTCTAGCTCCTTCAGACGGCGATCGGCATAACTTTTCTGACGGCTCTGGCCGACCCTCATATGCTCCCGAATCACGGCCACTTTGTCACTAGTCTCCTGGAGTACCTCCGGCCCGCTAATAGGTCGCTCACCGACCTCGCCCCAGCACACTGGGGCAGGCACTTGCGCCCATATAGTGCCTCAAACGGAGCCATTTTAATCGTGGCGTGATAACTGTTATTATACGCGAATTCGACCAACGGTAAATGCACATCCCAATTGCCGCTGAAGTCGATAGCACACGCCCGCAACATATCCTCGAGGGTCTGATTGGTGCGCTCGGTCTGTCCGTCAGTCTGCGGTCTATACGCCGTGCTCAGCTGAACCCTGGTACCCAATTCTCGCTGAAAGCTCTGCCAAAATCGGGGCGTAAACCGCGTATCCCTGTTTGAAGTAATCGACATCGGAATCCCATGCCGCGATACCACCTCGTTGATGTACAGTCTCGCCAACTAATCCATGGTGATAGTACCCCGAACGGCTAAGAAGTGCGCACTCTTCGTTAGTCGAATCACTATTACCCACATCATATCGTTCCCGTGGACCGTGCGTGGAAGCCTCACAATGAAATCCATCGTGATGTGATACCACATCCACTCAGGGATCTCTAACGGCTGTAGATGCCCATGCGGCTTTTGATGCTCGGCCTTGACTCTGAGACACGTCATGCACTACTCAACATACCGGCCCACATCCCTTTTCATTCCCGGCCACCAATAGAAGTCGCGGAGATCACGATACATCTTAGTACTCACCGGATGCACAGATAGCCTCGACCGATGCGACTCATCAAGAATCAACTGCCGCAAATTCCCAACCCTCGGGGCCCAGACCCTATCGTGAAACACAAACAACCCGCGATCATCCCTGATCAATGACTCAAGCTGCCCGGTTAACCGTTCCCGCTTCACATTATCCCCCCGCAGGCGCTCCTGCTGTGCTAATCTCAGACTATCAATCAATGTCGAGGTAATCTCAAGCCTCGAAGCCCTGGACATCACAGTCTGGCCGCATGCCCTACGGCTCAGCGCGTCAGCTACCACATTAGCCCGGCCCGGGTGGTACTGAATCTCACAATCGTAGTCCTTAAGCAACTCAAGGCTACGGCGCTGTCGCATATTCAGATCTTTCTGGCTAAACAGATACTGAAGACTCTTATGGTCGGTATACACAATAAACCGAGACCCATATAGATAATGGCGCCAAATCTTCAACGCAAACACGATGGCGTCCAACTCTAAATCATGCACGGTATGGTTCTCCTCGTAAGTCTTCAGCTGGCGTAAGGCATAGGCGATCACTTTCCCTCGTTGCATCAAAACACAGCCCAACCCTGATCCCGAAGCATCACAGTATACCACGAAATCATCGGTACCCTCCGGCAAGGCCAACACTGGAGCCTGACACAACCGGGTCTTCAACTCTCTGAATGCACGCTCCTGATCCTCGGACCACTCGAACGGAACGGACTGCCGTGTCAATCTCGTCAACGGCAAGGCAATCGTCGAAAAATCCTAGATGAAGCGTCTATAATACCCGGCGAGACCCAGAAAGCTACGAATCTCTGGCACTGATCTCGGAGGCTCCCAGGTCATCACTGCCTCAATCTTGGCCGGATCCACTTTTATACCCTCGGCACTGACCACATGACCCAAAAACTGCACTTCCCGAAGCCAAAATTCACATTTGGAGAACTTCGCATACAGCTTCTCCCTGCGCAGCCCAGTCAAAACCTCTCGGAGGTGCTGCTCATGGTCCCCGGCACTCCGCGAATAGATAAGGATGTCATCGATGAACACAATCACGAATCTATCCAACATCAGTCTACACACCCGATTCATCAAATCCATGAAAGCGGCGGGTGCGTTGGTCAAACCGAAAGGCATCACAAGGAACTCGTAGTGCCCATAACGAGTCCGAAACGCTGTCTTCGGCACATCTTCGTCCCTGACCCTCAACTGATGATAACCAGATCGCAAGTCGATCTTGGAGAAGAAACTCGAGCCCTGGAGCTGATCAAACAGGTCGTCGATACGTGGAAGCAGATAACGATTCTTCACGGTCACTTTATTCAATTCCCTGTAGTCGATACACATCGCATGCTACAGTCCATCTTTTTCACAAATAGCACTGGCGCACCCCACGGCGACGAACTAGGACGGATAAATCCACGATCCAGAAGCTCCTGCAACTGAGACATCAGCTCACGCATCTCTGTCGGTGCCAGCCTATAAGGCGTCTTCGCAATCGGCACCGCCCCAGGAACAAGATCTATTCGGAACTCTACATGGTGATCTTGCGGTAACCCAGGCAACTCCTCTGGGAATACCTCAGGGAACTCACGAATCTAAGGTCTTCTTTTCCTTCCTCGCTTCAACCACATAAGCTAGGAAGGTCTCACACCCCTTAGAGACATACCGTTGAGCTTTGGCCATAGACACGATCCCGATATCCCCCTTACGGTGCTCCCCGTAGATAATAACACTCTCACTGTCAGAAATGGGTATACGGATGATCTTCTTGGCACATAGAATATCAGCCCGTCTGGCAGTCAACCAGTCCATACCCACTATCACGTCGAAGCTACTGATCTCAATCGGCAGCAAATCGATCGCAAACTGATGAGAATCTATCTCTAGCACACAGTCCGGATAAACCCTACTCACTAACATCGAACTCCCATCGACCCTCTCGACAACCAACAGAACAGACAAAGAAGAAGGAGACACACTAAAATACGCACAAAATATAACAGACACATAGGAGCAATCGGCCCCGGAATCAAACAACACACGAGCTCGAAGTCCGTTAAGAATGTACGTACCCGAAACAACATCCGTGGCATCCCGTGCCTCCTCTGCAGTCGCTTGAAATACTCGCCCGCGGCCCCGCGGAACAGACTCACGGCGGCTGGATGACGACGGCTCGGCCCTGGCTCCGCTCGAACTGGCCCCCTGAACTGCCGGCCCTGGCTCTGGACAATCCCTAACTCGATGCCCCGGCCTCCCACATCTGAAGCATAGCGGCTCGAGAACCGTACAAACTGAGGCGGCGTGGCCCCGCTGGCCGCACCGAAAACAACGCGGCTGCTCCGATAAACACTGCCCTGAATGGCTCCGGTGACATTTCGGGCACTCCCGATCCCCGTATGAACTCTCGACCCTACTACCGGATGCTTGGGACCCCCTGTCCCACACTACTCTGGCTCTGTGCTCCAGATCCCTGACCCTGGCCCTGACGTCTCGATCAGCGATCTCGACCTCTATCTCGATCCCTATCCCGTCTCTGTACTGACCCTTGCCCTGAACCCTGTCCCGAGAACTGCCACTGATCCGGACGCTGGTCACTAGGGGCATCACCAGAATATCTCCACACACTAGCCGGCTGATCAGCTGTCCCAGTCCGCTGCCCCTGGGAAGAGGGCTGCTCCCTCTGCTTTAGGATCTCCCGCTCCCTCATACGGGCCATCTTAAGGGCTCTAGCAAATGTCGGAGTATCATGTAGCCCTACGAATTCCCGGATATCCGATCGAAGCCCATCAATAAAAGCATCCGCCTTACGGCTCTCGGTATCGACATGCTGAGGCGCGAACTGTGAATACTCATTGAATCGGTCGACATATTGCTGCACCGTCATATTACCCTGTTGCAAATGGAGGAACCGACGCTCCATCTCCCGTCTCTCATCCCTAGGAATGTACTGGAGCTCAAACATATCCCTAAAGTACTCCCAAGTCATGGCGTAAGCGGCGGACTCAGTCATCGAAGATTAAATCAATTTCCACCACTGCGAAGCACCGCCCCGTAACTGATAAGTGGCATACCCAACCATATCCCTGGGATCCACGTGGGCCACTCGGAACGCAGCCTCAATCTCTCGTTCCCACGCGATGGCCGCCCCCGGCTCACCGTCACCCCTAAACTACTGCGGAGCCCCTGTCATAAAATCTTTAAAAGATCCACCTTGCTGAGAAGATGACGATGCTCCACCCCCTAACCTGGTCTCGGCACGCTGAACAACTGGCCCCAAACTCTGACCCTGCTCCCTTTCTTGCTCTTTCTGCTGCCTGTAGAACTCAGTAAGAACCTCTAGCAGCTCAGATTTTCGAATATACTCATCATCGGGCGGCTTACCCGCGCCTGACCCTTCACCCTGATCTGCCATATGAATCTGCACAAAACAAGACAATTAAGCACAAAAGATAAATCACCCAGCGTTATACACTAAGCCAGGTCGATTAATCCACTATATAATCGCAAAATGATCCCCCATGGACCGGAACAAGGTCTAAGTTAAGCATCCACTAATGATACTCAAGCTTCAAACCATAAGCTCTGATACCATGATGTAACACCCCTCCCGATCCCGGAAATTCCATGTCAACATAATATCATAAGTGGCAATAACGCAACGGATCTATACACGCACGTGTCATAGGGTAATGCAGATTACGGCAAATTTTAAACTTTAAACACATAAGGCAAACACAGTCAATACATTCCTAATCCCAGATTAACAAACATATCATCCGGATCATTGGATACACAATGTAACATCCTCGGATTTAAATTTTGTATTTGAAGTTATTAAGTTTAAATTTGTAATTTAAGTTGAAATATGAAAGTTAGTACGGAATTTGAATTAATTATAAAGTTTGTTGTATTATTTGGAAATTTAGAAATTTCAATTTATTTAAGTGAAAACAATTATTTAAGTATTAAGGATAATAAATAAAAGATAGAAATCTTTTATTTTATAAATCAGTATTTAATGGGATCTGATGAGTTGAGGGACTAAAGGTGTTAAAATAGGGAATTTTGAAATAAAAGACCAAAGGTCTTTCATTTTCAACCAACACTCCCTCTCTCTAGAACTCATCTCTCGGCTCTCTCTCTCTCTAAAATTCGAAGATCATCAAAAAACTTGGATTTTGAAGCTGAAAATCTGGAACAAGATTGCTAGGAAGGAATTATAACATCTGCAATCATCGAATTAAGGTAAATATCTCTTTAAATTTCGAATTTGGGAACATTTGGTTCGGTTTTTATATGAACCGAAAATTAGATTTTGGAGATTCAAACACGGATGCATGTGTTATATAGTTAAAGATTTGTTTAAATCTAGTGTATATGAAGCTACATGTTAAATCTCAGCTTATGACTCAGCTTATAAGTATAATTTATGGATTTTAGTGTGTGTTTTAGTGTGTGTTCGATGGATGAACAAAAATGGTTAAAAAGGATGTAAATTGGTATGAAAGTATGATAATATTAGTGTTAAAGTGGTTGAAATCAAGTGTATTTTAGTTGGTATAATTTATTTCATGCATTGAATAAATATGGAAATGACTTAGAATTAAATCTGAAAAATAGTTGAATCAAGAACAGATTCGAATGGTCCGAAATTCGGATGTTCGAATTTAAGGTGTTTTCGAATCTGGCACCATTCGAATCTAGGCTTTTGTTCGAATTTGGCAAGTAATCCGAAATGGCTTTTGATCCGAAATGTGATAATCAGAAATGGCAAAAATTTTCTAAGTGTTTGAATTTTTGGATGGGGTCCGAATTCGGTTGGGGACCGAATTCGGATATGGTCCGAATTTATTATGTTTCGAATCAATTAAATGGTTCGAATTTAATTAAGGTCCGAATTTGACATGATCCGAATTGGGATGCATGGGGGATCCGAAATGGGGGTCCGAATTCGAGTGGGGTCCGTATTCGGACATAGATCCGAATTGGGACTTATATATATATGTGGACCGAATTGGGATTTATGTGGAATCCGAACTGGGGGTCCGAATTCGGGTGGGGTCCGAATTCGGACATGGATCCGAAACTGGGATCAAAAATGGTAAAAACTTATAAAATTAAGTTTTATGGAATTAAACAAGATATTAACACAATGTGTTGTTACAAATGACTTACAGGTCCCTTGTGGTGTTGTTTAACCCACAGTGGGGTACTTGGTTGATCCGGTTGAAATTCCGAGGAGAAATAATATTGCTAAAAGATTAATAACGCACCCACTGTGAGTACCTTTGATTTTAACATTGCTGTATCTGCATTATGTTTGCATTGCCTGCTGAGGCCTGTTGTTTCATATTCGTTTGGCATTCTACTAACATGCGTATATGTTGATGCACATTCATACTTGTTGCATGTCCGTTCATTTGTTGTGCATCCTTTCGATGGACCTGCGTGGTCGCATCTGTACTCTGATGTTACTGTGCTATATGACCAAGAGTTTGACACCTCTGTGGTCAGGATAGACAGTAGGTCATCCCCGATGTAATGTCTGCCTCAGATGGTTGGTTATTCTTATGCCGAGTGTCAGCTCGAGGGAGCTGCGACTCAGGTTTGCGTACTTGGAGTACGTGTGGGGTATACGGTATGTGTTACCGCGGTTACCCTGGGTGGCATCTTAATGATTTGTAGAATGTGTAAAATCATATGGTATTCACTAAGCATTCGCTTACCTTTTAGTTGTTGAATTTTTACAGGAAAAGGGAAGTCTACAGCTGGAACATCTAGCTAGGAAATCTATTGAAGTATTTGAAGATTTCTACTGTTTACTTTGGTATTTGGTTTATGAAAATTCTGTTGTAATGAATTTGGGATAATGTAATACATTTGGATTTGTAGACTTAGACGTGTAACCTTTGTAGCACCGTAGGGTGTTAAACTCAGTTGTAATACTTTTATTTATGTATTTTGCTTCCGCACTTTAATTAAGTTATCAGATCATTATGTTATCTGTTTGTTGGTGATTAATCCTGGGTGAAATGTAATCGGTGGTTAATGTGGCAAGGGTGTCACAGCGTATGGTATCAGAGCAGTAGTTTGAGATTCAAGTGTCCGTGAGGTCTTGGTCTCAAACATTAAGTGTTGACATGTAGTGATACTAAGTAATGATCTGAACTAAGATAGGTTACGATCTAGTAATCATAAGAATATTGACTATCATACGGGACAATTGGGTGGTGTCTATAAATAAATGACATGTTACTAAATAAGTTATATGTTTCATATTTCAGAACATGTCTGGAGGAGGAATGACACCAGAAGAGACGAGAGAAATGATGCTAGCCATGATGGCTGAGCAAAATCGGATGATTCAGGACCAGTTTCGGGCTCGAGATGAGGCCGAAGCTAAACGAAGAGAAGATAAGAGAAAGAATAAGGAAAGAGAGGGAAACGATGATGAGCAAGGTGACAACACTGGGTCATCAAATAAGCCCAGGGGTTGTCGTTTCAAGGACTTTAAGGGAAATGGAGCAGTTGAATATACTGGATTGGGTGATGCTGTTGCCGCTCTGGAATGGATAACAGCCACTGAACGGACATTCCGAATCAGCGATTGTGCTGAGAATGATATGGTCCGGTTCGCTACTGCAATGTTCACTAAGGATGCAGTAATGTGGTGGAACTCGATGGTGAATGCGTTAACCTTGGAAAGAGTATCTGTTATGACATGGGCTGAGTTTACTGATATCTTCACTCAGCAGTACTGCCAGGCCGATGAGCGCCGAAGACTTGAAGCAAAGTTTATGACGCTAATTCAGGGGACTAAGTCTGTGTCCCAGTACGCTGTAGAGTTCACGAGGCTGAGTTTGTTCGCGCCTCATCAAGTGGATACCGAGGAGAGGAAAGTGACCAGGTTTGAGGCTGGTCTTGATTTGGAGATTCGAAGGGTGATGAGTAATGTACGCTACCCCACGTTTGCTGGTTTACTGGAGGCCGCCAGGAATGTGGAACAGATCTTGGGTATGTCGGGATACGTGATGGGGTCCGCTGCTGCTTCAGTCAACCCAACTCAACCTTCACCACCGAAACGCCAACGCGAAGGAGGTTATTCTGGTTCTTCACGATCATCGCAGTACTCGCCGCAACAGTCCTTCCGTCGACAGTCTAGTTCTTCCGGTCGTGCTCGTGCATACTCTATTAACACCGAGCCGCAGTATTGTAAAAAGTGTCATCTGGAACACTTCGGCAAGTGCACCAACGGGCGTGCGTGTTTTTGCTTCGGAGAGTTGGGCCACTTTCAAAATGAATGCCCACGGAGATCTGATGCTTGCCATAAGTGTGGAGTATGGGGGCACTATAGTAGGAATTGTCGAAAGAATGCTTCAGCAGTTGCTGCTCCAACATCAACACGATCTTCAGGAGGTTCAAGCGGTGGTTCAGTTAACCGAAGTCGGGGTCAGCCGCAAAGGGCACCGGCTCGTGCATTCCAGATTACTGCAGAGGAGGCTAGGGAAAACCCGGAGGTGGTCACGGGTATGTTTATTGTAAACTCTTTACCTGCAAGAGTATTATTTGACTCGGGTGCCAATAGATCGTTTGTATCTACTATGTTTGCACAACAACTTGCCATGCCTTTGTCTAAGCTATCTGCTGTACTAGATATTGAAACTGCTAGTAATACTTTAGTCAAGGTAGACCACGTATACCGTAACTGCACCTTAGTGATTGAAGATGTAGTCTTCAATTTGGACTTGATTCCGATCGAGTTTAGTGAATTTGATGTAATTATTGGGATGGATTGGTTGATAGAGAACGAAGCCCATATAGTATGTAAGAAGCGAATGATCAAGATAACTACTCCGGAGGGGCGTGAGATCTGCATTTATGGGGATAGGAGAAGTGGGGATCTGTGTTTGTTGACTGTTGCAAAAGCTCGAAAGCTTGTTGCAAAGGGATGTGACGCCTACCTGGCATATGCTATAGATGCCAAGGCTGAGAAGAAGACGTTGGCCAATGTGCCTGTTGTTTCACAATTCCCGGATGTGTTTCCGGAAGACTTGTCTGGCGTGCCGCCTGAGAGACAAGTGGAATTTAGAATTGATCTGATCCCTAGAGCTGCACCGGTAGCTCGTTCTCCTTATCGCCTTGCCCCAACCGAGATGAAAGAGATGATGACACAACTCCAGGAGTTGTTGGACAAGGGTTTTATTCGACCAAGTTCATCGCCGTGGGGAGCCCCTGTTTTGTTTGTGAAAAAGAAGGATGGTACAATGCGAATGTGCATTGATTACCGGGAGTTGAATAAACTGACTGTTAAGAACAAGTATCCGCTGCCGAGGATAGACGATTTGTTCGACCAATTACATGGGGCGAGTGTATTTTCTAAGATTGATTTGAGATCGGGATATCATCAATTGAAGGTTCGAGAGGAAGATGTGCCTAAGACAGCTTTTAGGACACGTTACGGGCATTACGAGTTTCTGGTCATGCCTTTTGGGTTGACCAATGCCCCGGCTGTCTTTATGGATTTGATGAACCGAGTTTGCAGACCGATGTTGGACAAGTCGGTAATTGTTTTTATAGATGACATTTTGGTGTATTCAAAGTCTGAAGCCGAACACGCTGATCATCTAAAAGAGTTATTGGAATTGTTAAGAAAGGAAAGGTTGTATGCTAAGTTCTCAAAATGTGAGTTTTGGCTGCAACAGATTCAATTTTTGGGACATGTGATATCGGGGGCCAGAATTTCTGTAGATCCAGCTAAGGTAGAAGCGGTAAGGAATTGGGAGCCGCCTCGTTCGGCTACGGAAGTCAGAAGTTTCCTTGGGCTGGCGGGCTATTATAGGAGGTTCATTAAGGACTTTTCAAAGATTGCAGTCCCTTTAACTATGTTAACAAAGAAGAATGCACCGTTTGTATGGGAAACTGTGCAGCAAGAGGCGTTTGATATTTTGAAAAAGACGTTAAGTGAAGCACCGATACTTGCCCTACCAGAGGGCAATGAAGATTTTGTGGTATACACGGATGCTTCGAGGTTGGGACTTGGTGCGGTATTGATGCAACGTGGAAAAGTTATAGCTTATGCTTCGAGACAGTTAAAGCAACACGAGAAGAATTATTCCACTCATGACTTGGAGTTGACTGCAGTTACGTTTGCATTAAAATTGTGGAGACACTACCTCTATGGAACTAAGTGTCAGTTATACACGGATCATAAGAGCCTGAAGTACATATTCAGCCAGAAAGAACTTAACATGAGACAGAGACGTTCGATGGAACTAATAAAGGATTATGACTGTGAGATCCTTTACCATCCTGGAAAGGCTAACGTGGTAGCCGATGCTTTGAGTCGCAAAGCATATGCTAAGGATTGCTGTTACATGATGACGTCCACGATGCTAACATCCACGATTATTGATAATGTCAAGGCCGCTCAAGAGGAAGCCTTGAAAGACGAGAACATTGGAGATGAGGATATAAGGGTGCAAATGAAGAATATGGAAACTAGTGAATCGGGATTGAAAGGAATTTACGGAAGAATCTGGGTGCCAAAGTATGGAGGCATGAGAAATGTGATAATCGAAGAAGCTCACCAATCAAAGTTTTCTGTACATCCCGGGAGCACAAAGATGTACAACGAGCTGAAAGCAGACTTCTGGTGGCCCGGATTAAAGAAAGATATCGGACAGTACGTGGAGAGATGCCGAACTTGTCGGTTAGTGAAAGTCGAACACCAGCAGCCTTATGGTAGTTTGCAACCGCTTCCCATCCCGGAATGGAAGTGGGAGCATATCACTATGGACTTTGTCACAAAGTTGCCGAAAACTAGGCGTCAACACGATGCAATTTGGGTGATAGTTGATCGGTTAACTAAGTCCGCACACTTTATACCGATTCGGGAAAACTATTCCTTAGAGAAGTTAGCTCACATTTACGTGGATGAGATCGTTGCTAGACATGGAGTACCGAAGTCCATAGTATCAGATCGAGACAGCCGATTTACTTCCAACTTCTGGTCGGCATTACAAGAAGGGTTAGGATCGAGGATTGCTATGAGTACGGCTTACCGTCCGCAAACCGATGGTCAAAGTGAAAGGACCATCCTAACACTCGAAGATATGATGCGGTCATGTGTGTTAGACCTCGGTGGCAATTGGGACGATCATTTGCCACTGATCGAGTTTTCGTATAATAACAGTTACCATGCCACTATAAAGAAGGCGCCGTTTGAAGCATTGTATGGGAGAAGATGTAGGACTCCTACATGTTGGAGGGAAACCGGTGAAACGCCGATTGCTGGGCCGGCATTATTGCAAGAAACAAATGAAAAGATTCAATTGGTAAGACAGAATATGAAGGCGGCCCAGGATCGTCAGAAAAGTTATTACGATAGAAGGCACAAACCAATCAGCTTTGAGGTAGATGATTGGGTGTATCTGAAAGTATCACCAATGAGGGGTGTTACTCGTTTCGTAAAGAGAGGCAAGCTGGCTCCGAGATTTGTTGGGCCATTTAAGATAATAGAAAAAGTTGGAAACCAGTCATATCGTTTAGAGTTGCCGGAAGAAATGTCGGGCATACATCCGGTGTTCCATGTGGGAAATCTTAGAAAGTCGTTCACAACCGAAAACGAAGATTGGGCAGATCACACTGAATTGCAAATTGATGAAAGGCTCCGGTATGTTGAAGAGCCGGAGTGTGTGTTAGACACGAAAGTGAAGAAATTGAGAAGTAAAGAGATAGAGATGGTGCTTGTTCGTTGGAAGCATCACAAAGGAGCAAATCATACGTGGGAGCCTAAGTCTGAGATGTTAAAGAAATATCTGCTTGTTAAAGAGATGTTAAATTTTGTATTTGAAGTTATTAAGTTTAAATTTGTAATTTAAGTTGAATAATGAAAGTTAGTACGGAATTTGAATTAATTATAAAGTTTGTTGTATTATTTGGAAATTTAGAAATTTCAATTTATTTAAGTGAAAACAATTATTTAAGTATTAAGGATAATAAATAAAAGATAGAAATCTTTTATTTTATAAATCAGTATTTAATGGGATCTGATGAGTTGAGGGACTAAAGGTGTTAAAATAGGGAATTTTGAAATAAAAGACCAAAGGTCTTTCATTTTCAACCAACACTCCCTCTCTCTAGAACTCATCTCTCGGCTCTCTCTCTTTCTAAAATTCGAAGATCATCAAAAAACTTGGATTTTGAAGCTGAAAATCTGGAACAAGATTGCTAGGAAGGAATTATAACATCTGCAATCATCGAATTAAGGTAAATATCTCTTTAAATTTCGAATTTGGGAACATTTGGTTCGGTTTTTATATGAACCGAAAATTAGATTTTGGAGATTCAAACACGGATGCATGTGTTATATAGTTAAAGATTTGTTTAAATCTAGTGTATATGAAGCTACATGTTAAATCTCAGCTTCTGATTCAGCTTATAAGTATAATTTATGGATTTTAGTGTATGTTTTAGTGTGTGTTCGATGGATGAACAAAAATGGTTAAAAAGGATGTAAATTGGTATGAAAGTATGATAATATTAGTGTTAAAGTGGTTGAAATCAAGTGTATTTTAGTTGGTATAATTTATTTCATGCATTGAATAAATATGGAAATGACTTAGAATTAAATCTGAAAAATAGTTGAATCAAGAACAGATTCGAATGGTCCGAAATTCGGATGTTCGAATTTAAGGTGTTTTTGAATCTGGCACCATTCGAATCTAGGCTTTTGTTCGAATTTGGCAAGTAATCCGAAATGGCTTTTGATCCGAAATGTGATATTCAGAAATGGCAAAAATTTTCTAAGTGTTTGAATTTTTGGATGGGGTCCGAATTCGGATATGGTCCAAATTTATTATGTTTCGAATCTATTAAATGGTTCGAATTTAATTAAGGTCCGAATTTGACATGATCCGAATTGGGATGCATGGGGGATCCGAAATGGGTGTCCGAATTCGGGTGGGGTCCGAATTCGGACATAGATCCGAATTGGGACTTATATATATATGTGGACCGAATTGGGATTTATGTGGAATCCGAACTGGGGGTCCGAATTCGGGTGGGGTCCGAATTCGGACATGGATCCGAAACTGGGATCAAAAATGGTAAAAACTTATAAAATTAAGTTTTATGGAATTAAACAAGATATTAACACAATGTGTTGTTACAAATGACTTACAGGTCCCTTGTGGTGTTGTTTAACCCACAGTGGGGTACTTGGTTGATCCGGTTGAAATTCCAAGGAGAAATAATATTGCTAAAAGATTAATAACGCACCCACTGTGAGTACCTTCGATTTTAACATTGCTGCATCTGCATTATGTTTGCATTGTCTGCTGAGGCCTGTTGTTTCATATTCGTTTGGCATTCTACTAACATGCGTATATGTTGATGCACATTCATACTTGTTGCATGTCCGTTCATTTGTTGTGCATCCTTTCGATGGACCTGCGTGGTCGCATCTGTACTCTGATGTTAGTGTGCTATATGACCAAGAGTTTGACACCTCTGTGGTCAGGATAGACAGTAGGTCATCCCCGATGTAATGTCTGCCTCAGATGGTTGGTTATTCTTATGCCGAGTGTCAGCTCGAAGGAGCTGCGGCTCAGGTTTGCGTACTTGGAGTACGTGTGGGGTATACGGTATGTGTTACCGCGGTTACCCTGGGTGGCATCTTAATGATTTGTAGAATGTGTAAAATCATATGGTATTCACTAAGCATTCGCTTACCTTTTAGTTGTTGAATTTTTACAGGAAAAGGGAAGTCTACAGCTGGACCATCTAGCTAGGAAATCTATTGAAGTATTTGAAGATTTCTACTGTTTACTTTGGTATTTGGTTTATGAAAATTCTGTTGTAATGAATTTGGGATAATGTAATACATTTGGATTTGTAGACTTAGACGTGTAACCTTTGTAGCACCGTAGGGTGTTAAACTCAGTTGTAATACTTTTATTTATGTATTTTGCTTCCGCACTTTAATTAAGTTATCAGATCATTATGTTATCTGTTTGTTGGTGATTAATCCTGGGTGAAATGTAATCGGTGGTTAATGTGGCAAGGGTGTCACACACAATTCCCAAAACAACTATTACAAACTGTTCTATACAAGATATAGAACTATCACGAATCTTCGATCAACCTCGAATCTATCTCGGTTGCGGCTGAGATCCCTTCTCATTCCCTGAACATGTTAGACTCGAATACATAAGCTATAAAGCCCGTGAGTATGCGAGGGTTGACACTGCACATAAGCACATAACACATAATCCCTGTCGCTGTCCCTGTCCCTGTTGCCCCACACACATGTCAGGTATATAAACACAAGTATGAGATCAGAATAACACACAGCCCTGTGGGGGCCCCTCTCCGGTGGACACATCGCACACAGCAATGGTCGGTAGTACCATGTAGCACGGAAGCTACCCGGCTACAGGCCCTGCCGTATATATACGCCCCAAGTACTGTAAGGGACAGTCAGCCCGCGCGATTCCCCTTCGCGACTTATCGTCCGTATGGAACTCATCACGGACCCCTGAACCTATCTCACATCTCATATAAAACACGTATAAGAAATAGAGTATACCTGAGGTCCACGTCCCTGTCTCACTTAGATATAACACGCACAAATAGCAACACAGCTAAAATCGTAAAGACGGCGCGCGTTTAGAAAAGTCTCGAGTACTCACCTGACTGATTCCCTGAAGTCTGAGCACCCTGATCGAATCCAGTCCGCTGTCCGCTAGTCCCTGTAGACACACGGATAGCCCAATAATCAAACACGATTCCCGGATAACACATATCACATAATCACATTGACTCAAACTTTATTCGAACCCGACAACCCCACGGAACTGAAATTCAACCGATACTCGAACCCGACCCAAAACTCGACTTAAAACGATCCCAAACAAGACTCCAACCCGAACAAAACACAACCCGAGCAATCCCGAAGGAAACCCGACACTAATACGACCCAACCCTTTTTATGAGATTAAATTCGGATTTCCCTTGCAGGTTAATGGTCGCGCCGCGGAGACCCTGGTAGTCGCGCCTGACACCGCGAAACCCTGTACCCTGCCCTGCGATTTTCATGGCTGCCCAGGAGTATACAACTCCTCTCAATTCGACTACAGCTTCAATATAACCTCGAAATCAATATACAAGTTCACTATGACAACTGACAATCAATTCCCTAAATTGAATAACTCATATCTCAAATTCTTACAAGAAGAGATGGAGAATTCTTACCTCAACAACTCAAGAACACAAGGAGATGGAGATAGCTAAGCAATTCCCACAAATTTCTCAATCAATTTGATGTCCAGAGTTGAATTCTTGCTGGAGATATCTCATAAACACACACATACACCTTTAGGTTATTTTTCAAGAATGGATAAGGGAGAAGGAAGGCACACACATATATATACGTCTTCATCCCAATCGGTCCCGAACCCAATAACCCGAACCCGATATCACATTTTCACTATTAATGCCCATTTAACCCATTTAATCCCACGATCCCAAAAATATAATCCGTTCATTAAAATTATAACCCGATGACACGCAAGCCCAATCCCAACACGTATCAATCCATGAAACGGGATATAATTGAACCAACCCAATATTAATAAATTATTTATCTACTAAAATAATTCCACGTACCAGGTCGAAATGACGGATGTAACATTTTCACTATCCATTGGGGTGGAAGTACATGCACTATTTTCATATGGACATCAAAATTGTTTACGTCTTATATGTATTACACATGGGTTTATGTTGATCCATCAGTCCTCATATCATGAACCATTAATTACATTTATTTGTAAGCTCGAATTTATTGTGAATAGATCTATCGCGAGACACGTCCACCATTCATGTTCGTCTTACTAGCTAACAGTGGAGTGTATATATATTCAACACACGATATTACAGTCGGGGATACTGCACAGGGTAAACTCATTTAATTAAACTTCGGTTGCATGATGGTTTATGTAATACGTACATTGAATTTATGCTTTATAAATTTAACTCATCTGTTAATGTCCATACAATTGGTCTTTTCGCGTAAACCTATGAGCTCACCAACAATTTGCTGACGTATTTTAGCATTACTTTCAGGTAATTAAGACATGCGCATTCATCGGAAGCATTCCAAGGCTTCCGTTCATTTAGGAGTCGCATCATTTAAAACTCGGAGATTTATTTGCACCATTTTGATAATCTAATTATGTATTAAATCTCTGTAACTTGCGAACTACTCTTCATTTTATTCGGGGTATGTAAAACAATTAAATATTTCGAAGTTATAACAAATTTTTCTTAAAACATCCGTGTAGTGGTCGTTTGTTATGATTATGGTTATGCTTCCGTGACGTCACGCCTCGCTGCCAACCGGGATAACGAAGTGTGACAAAACGTATCAGAAGTGATAATGGAACAACATTTAAAAATGCAGTAATTGGTGAATATTTCCTAACTAACGGCATAGTGCATCAATTTAGCGCATCATATGAGCCACAACAAAATGGGGTGGCAGAACGGAAAAAAGGACATTGATTGAGGCAGCAAGGACTATGCTCTCGGATTCATAGCTTCCCAATATGTTATGGGGGGAGGAAGTGAATACCGCATGTCATGGGCTAAACAGAGTCCTTACTGTTCTAAACAAAACCTGCTATGAGATTTTAAATAAAAGACTACCAAATTTAACTGGCCCTGAACCATTTGGGGTGCCATGTACTTTGTTAAAAATGTAACATCACCCTAATTTTGTGAAAAGGCAGACGAAGGATACTTCCTAGCTTATTCACAAATTCACCAAACAAGAGGGTTTTTTATGAAACTACTGGTACTGTAGAAATTGTGTTTAACATTGATGTAACCAGTTATTCACATGAACCCCAAATTGGTCCAGAATGGTTATTTGATTAAGACTCTGTGTTTGAATCATTTAACATTCCTTTTAGTGGTGATGCAGAACTGTGGAGAATGACTTCTCGACCTTAAATATTAATGACTAGGGTAGAGTCTTTTCCAATTCAAGCATTCCCATGATATCTGAAGAAAATCCATCAATAGAAGATGCGTCCCAAACAACTGAAGAACCGTTGTCGTCTAATGATGTGATTCAGACAAATTCTTTAGCCTCAGAAGAAATTGATCACGAGGAGGATGTTCCATCTGAAGTCACACCCCCACTAGGTAAAATAGGATCAAATCTGGGAGACAATCTTCAGGTCGATGCAATTGAAACATCGAGAGTAAATAAGGATCATCCTATGGAAGAAATCATTGGGAATCCAAATGCTGGTGTGAGAACTTGGAGTACTGTGAATAATAACACAGCGTTGTCATCGATGATCAGTGACTCTGAGGCATTTCATATCTGTCTATACTCTTGTTTCATATCATAAGTTAAGCTAAAGAATGTACAAATGGCTCTAATTGATAATTTTTGGGTTGAAGCAATGCAAGAAGAACTCTCACAGTTCAAAAAGCTGGAAGTCTGGTTGTTAGTGCCTTTGCCTCGTGGAGAAGTTGCAATAGGGACCAAATGGGTCTTTATGTGAAGATGATCGAGGCATTGTTACTCGTAACAAGGGAAGACTTGTAGTCAAGGGGTTCAACCAAGAAGAATGGATATATTACAATGAAGTGTTTGCACCAGTAGCAAGGCTTGAAGCAATCCGACTGTTTCTCGCATTTGCATACTTCAAATGCTTCAAAGTTTATCAACTAGATGTCAATAGTGTCTTCTTGTACGGGAAAGTGAAGGAATTATTGTATGTCAAGCAACTGCCAGGGTTTACAGATCCTAAGTATCCAGACAGAGTATATAGATTGGGTAAGGCCTTGTATGGATTATATGAGGCACCTAGGACGTGGTACGAGACACTGTCTACTCATCTTTTGGAAAATGGGTTCAAGAGAGGGAGAATAGATAGTGCACTGTTCATTTAAAAAAAGTGACGATTTCTTACTGGTACAAGTTTATGTGGACGACATCATTTTTTGTTCATCAAATGAATAAATGTGCAAGGATTTCGAGAAGGTTATGAAGTCCAAGTTTGAGATGAGTGCGATGGGAGAGCTGAACTTTGTTCTGGGTTTACAAGTTGAACAACAAAAGGAGGGATGTTCATTCATCAAGTGAAGTATATCTATGAAATAGTAGAGCGCTTCGGTATGTAAGAAAAAAACTCATAGCACATTTCAGTACTCCAATTTTAGTCAATCACAATCTTGGACCGAGTACCGATAGTGATGCTGATGTGGATCCGACATTATATCGGGCCATGATCGGGTCACTTATGTATTTAACTGCTTCCCGAACTGACATAATGTTTGCTGTTTGTATTTGTGCCAGGTTTCAAGCTAACCCCACGGAGATGCACATGAAAGCTATGAAGCGAATTCTGAGATACCTAAAGTCGAAACCGAAGTTGGGACTTTGGTATCATGCTGATGGATATCTAGAATTGGAAGCTTACACAGACTCAGATTATGCAAGGTGCAGCTTGAAAAGAAAGTCAACAATGGGTGGTTGTCAGTTCCTAGAAGGGAGACTGGTGTCCAGGCAATGCAAGAAACAGACTTTGGTAGCTGTATCAACATGCGAGGCCGGATATTTAGCTGCGGGTAGTTGTTGTTCACAGGTTCTGTGGATCCAACAACAATTGCAGAATTACGTTTGACTTATACTCATACTCCCATTAGGATAGACAATCAATCCACGATTGCAATAACCAAAAATTCGGTAAAGCACATTAAGACTAAGCACATAGATATAAGACATCATTTTATTCGAGGGTGTGCTGAGAAAAACCTGACAAAATTGGTAGAAGTTCCAACTGAAGACAACTATGCAGATTTGTTTACAAAAGCATTTGATAGACCACGCTTTGAGTTGTTAGTCCATCTAAATGGGATGAGAAATCCAGAGTAACTTGACCGCAGTAGATAATCTTTCTTTTAATTTTATATGTTTTACTTTGTCTTATTAGTTAATTTACTTTAAAAAAACAACAACAAAAAAAAGAGACAAAAGCATGAAAAATTCTAATAAAAAGAGAAAAATAAAAACAAAGAGAGAAGTCTTAAAGTCCAAGGTTCAACATGACGAAATTTAGCACAGCCTAACAAACTCTAAGTGTTAAACTTTCACACATAATGCACTAAAAAATCAAAGTGATATACATGATTATTTTCTGATATGTTGGTAGGCATAAAACATGTAGGTTTTCCTAAAAGCTAATAAAACAATCAAGAAATTGTAATATGTGTAACGAACTTAGATGTATGACCAATAGGTCTTAATGTATATGTTGGAGGCTCACATACAATAAATATGAATGAGGTATGTAAATCAGTCCAGGGGGATGTATGGCTTCATAAAAATACATCTTAAAAAAAGAGCAAGTATGAGATGTAAAGAAAATCAAGACATGTCGCTTTTTTGTGCGTATGTACAGACCTGTCACCACTGTTTTGACTTAAAATAGCAAGATATGTCGCTTTGTTGTACGTAAGTACAAACCTGTTACCGTTGTCTTTGCTAAATAAATGAAGTATGCTCTACCCTAAGACAAACTAAGACACTCTGTTGTATGTAAATACAGAACTGTGTCCGACGTTTGCCTTTTAAAGATGATTTACAAATACCTAAAAGTCATAATGATTGTATGCTTGTCTTGATCACAGAAGTATGTCAAAATGTGGGACAAGTAAGGTGATTTCTTGATAAATAAAATGGCCAAAGGAAATTTTAAGTGTTGAGTGTTTAAGTGGACAAGCGTACCCACAATCGACATGGTATGTATGTTACAACAAACAATAAATGGAATCAAAAATTCCATAGTGTGAAAGTGCAACACCGAAAGTGAGCCTGCAGAGCTATCTGATTGAACCTTCTATGACTCTCTCGCAAAAATAGTTAGTTTGTTTATGTTATTCGTGCAATATATTTTTAGTTTTTACTTTAGTTGATTTTATTTTATTTCTATTTTATTTTACTTATTTAATTTTATTTTTAGTTTTCTAGGTAAAGTTTAATTAAATAGGATCGAGGTCAGATACTAGGATGCATTTTAGTTGGATAAACAAAAGTTGCGAGATAAATTGTTTTCTTAATGTGAAGTGTTCGGTAATAGGTTGAAGAAGGTGAAAAGTTGAAGATGTTAAAAAAGTTGTAAATTTTTAAAAGATTTTCAAATTTTCGTGTTAAGTTCGTGGAAGCCTAACTCCGTACGAACTTAAGTTCGAACTTAAGTCAAGTAAGTTCGTAGAATAGTAGGTGGGGCCTCTTGTTAGGCAAAAAAAGGCATCAGTCAAACCTGCTCTACATCTTAGGGGGAGATTTTTTATCAAAGCTGTTTGATGCACTTGAAGGTATCATTTAAGGCCTTTTTATGCCTTATTGAAACCTGAAAAGTGATTTGCAATATCAGCCAACCCTATTGCATTTGATGCAAAAAAGGAAGATGTCCAAGCTGTTCTGTCTAATGAACAGGTTGGATATAAACTATCTACGCTGCTCTGTTCTGTTGAGCAGCTTGGACAGATTCTAATTGTTCTGTTGTTTGTGAATAGAACCTGTTCTTTGTGAACATGTTAAACACTTTATGGAATATGTTTCCAAGTCCTCATGTATTGTTTTTGGCTACAAGATCAGTTTACAAGTCGAAGACAAAGTGAAAAACAGAAACTGCAAAAGCCTGCTTACGTTGTTCTGTTACATGAAGACAAACGGAAATATGAAAGGGTGACAGACCTTTTCTTATATTAAAATGGCCTTAACAAAAGAAGAAAGATGCAAAGTTAACATTGCTCTTTTGGTTAAAGCCTTATGCAACAATGACAAAAAGAAAAAGACAAAGATTCTGCCACATGAAGACAAGTCTGCTTTATCAGAATGTGCAGAAAAGTTGTTTTGTCTTTTTGAAAAGACATCCCACTATCTCATTGTCCAATGAAGAAGCTTCAATGAGATTCTCAGTGAGAGTATAAAAGGAAGCTTCTAAGGATTGTGAGATAACCAAGAGTGTTAAATCAGATCGTGCATTAAAGTGTGTTTTTCATGCATGCAAGTCCGCTTGAATATAACAGTATGTGTGTCTAAGCTTTTCATACTCAAGCTGTCCATCTGTGTCTTGTAAAATCGGTGAGTTCATCTAAGTGAGTGTATTCATTGTATCTAGTCTGAGTGTGTCTTAGATTAGTTGAAACATCTGTTGTAACTATCATCTCAGCTTGAAACTTTTCGCAATTAAGTTTGTTTGTAATTAACAATTGTTAATAGTTAGTATACACAAACATTGAGAAAAGATTGTTGAATTTTAATTTGTTGTATTCACCCCCCCACCCCCCCCCTCTACAGCTTAGAACAATACTCTAGGGTAACCTTTTGGGACCTATAACTGGTATCAGAGCAGATAGAGTGTGTGTCAACTCTAGATCTCTCAATCTCCCTACTTTCCCATAGACAACAGAGCTGAAAGTTCCTCCTCTTACTATGACAATGGTTCAATGGCCAAACCCTCCAAATTCAATCATCAAAACTTCTCTGGTTGGAAGTGCAGAATGATGCACTACATAGAGAATCTGGATGTACGACTGCCAGAGATAGTAATGAAAGGTCCCTATGTGCCAACTTCTGTTACTACTATAATTCCTGATGTTGAAGGAGCTGCCCCTGAAATCAGAACCTTTGAGAAGGCCAAAGCTTAATGGTCTGATGAAGACAAAAGGCTGGTAACTCTTGATGCAAAACCCAGGAATAACCTGGTCATTTCTCTTCCTGATGATGTGTTCAAACAGGTTGAGAAGATGAAGACTGCAAAGGAGATGTGGGATACTTTGTGTACCGTCTACGATGGTCCCACATTCACCCTGGATAACAGGATCAACAATCTTGTTAGACAGTGTGAACTCTTCTTTACAAAACCAAAGGAGTCACTCATGGACACCTACACCTAGTTCACTGCTCTTATCAATGATCTCAAAGCTGTTGGATCACAAAGGACAGCTTAACTCTGTTAAACAAATTCTTAGACATCCTGCCTGAAGAATGGAAATATTTTTCTACTATCTTGAGAAATTCAGGTACCATCAATGGTATGGATCTTGTAAACTTGTATGGATCCCTACTGAATGATGAGCAGTCAAGGCAACAGAAAAGAAATGCCTTGGAAATGTCTAAGAGAGGTGCTGCCTTGGTGGCCAGTGTGAGACAACCTGTTGGGCAGTTATGAGATGTGTTCACACAACCTGATCAACAGGCTGATGATGAAAGGAAAGATATGTCTGAAGAGGAAGACTGTGAAGATCTTTCTGAACTTGATGATGAGCAACTGATTGCAATGCTTGTCAAAAAGATCAACAAGAAAAGGTTTGGTGGAAGAATGCTGCAGAGGAACTCAAATGCTGTCAAAAAGAAGGCATTTGATAAGACTAAGGCTGAGTGCTTTAAATGTGACAAAACTGGTCACATAGCTGCTGACTCTGTGCTTTAAATGTGACAAAAAGTCAGCCATTGTATTAGTCAACAGATCCCTGCAAAAATCCAAGCCTATCTTGGAGGGGATCTTGACAAAGGATCTTCTACTGTTGAGATAAATAATCTGAAAGATGACTTATCCACTCTTGGGGAGCTTCCTAGCATTTTCATTCAGAAAGTAAATGGTAATCTGGTCTTAACAAACAGGTTTGTCAGGCCTCAAAATACTGACAACTTGTGTGAAAAGGCTCCAAAAGCTGATGATTGAATACGTTCTCCATCAAATCAGCTTGCTAAGTGCTCTGCTAATTCACACAAGCAAAAGAAAGGAAAACAAGCTCAAGCTGCAGCTGTGGACTCTAAACCTGTTGACAAAACAGGCTCTGGGTCCAAAGCTGATGGTAAGAGATCTGTTAATCCTTTTGATGCTAATCATTTTTAGAAAAAGTTTTCAAAAGGTAAGCAACCAGCTTTCAATAGGGGTAAGTGTCATGTTCAAAGCAAATCTTCTGTGGTTTTAAATAAGTTTTCAAATCATAGTGGAAAATTGGTTATAAATGAAGGTAAGTCTTTCAGAACAAAATGCAATGATCATGTTGATAGGCAAAATCAATCACATCCAGGACGGGCAAAGGCAAAGCCATTGCTCAACCTGAGAAATTTAGGAATAAGTTTCTCAAACCTGTGGAAGGTTAAAAGCCAATCAAGCTTCCTGTGTTTGATATCTGTCCTCCTGAAAAGAGGAAAGAAGAAACAGGCAAAGCTGTTGCTATTGTGCCTTCCACCCAAACTGTTGATTCATCTAAAAATAGTAGTAAGTTTGCTAGACGTGTTGACAGAATCAATAAAAATTAATTCAGAATATGTTTCTGGAGGTTCTTCTTCAAAAAAGGCTAAAAAGAGAAAATGTTATAAGTGTGGGAAGAAGACACATATGGCCAAAGACTGTCCTGAAACTGAGGACATGAGGCCTGTTGACTCTGCTAGTTCCATCATTGCAAAAACAAGCAGTGTTGGAAGTAACATAGTCAATGAGGATGGTATCCAAGCTGATACCATCCAAATGGGAAATATTAGTGTGGATATCACTGGTCTGTCAACAAAGGTTGATGAAGTAGGAGAACTCATCCCTATGATGAGTTCCCTTAAAAATAACTAATATTTTCTCAAGACACATGCAGGACAAACAACCATCCCAGGTTTGGTACGTGGACAGTGGCTGCTCAGGACATATGATAGGTTGCAAGGAACTGCTGAGTGATCTCAGGTCGGAAAAAGGGCCAAAAGTCACATTTGGTGACAATGTACAGGGATCCTCAGAAGGGTATGGAACTCTTAAAGCTGGTGCTATAGTATTCAAAAGGGTAGCCTATGTGGTTGGGCTAAAAGATAATCTTGTAAGCATAAGTCAACTGTGTGATGCTGGCTACAAGGTTAACTTTGATGAGCACCTGGGTTACATATTGGATCCCCAAGGCAAAGTTGTGATGTGTGCACAACGAAAGAAAGGTGTATATGTTGTGGACATGAAATCTGTTGATGCCACAACTGAAACCTGCTTTATCTCAAGAAGCAATGCAGACCTGAACTTGTTATGGCAGAAAAGGCTATCACATATGAACTTCAAGAATATCAAAAACTCTGTAAGAAAGATTTGGTAACAGGTTTGCCTTCTATAACCTTTGTTAAGGATAAACTCTGCACAGCTTGTGAGAAACGCAAGCAGAGAAAATCATCTTTTAAATCTAAGCACAATTTCTCTATTGATACTCCTCTCTTCTTAATCCACATGGACTTGTTTGGACCAGTCAGTGTGCCAAGTCTAGGAGGAAGAATATACACTCTAGTAATGGTTGATGAGTTCTCCAGGTTTACATGGGTGATCTTTCTGAAGAGTAAAGGAGAGGCTACTAGAGAAATCATTGGATTTATTTAAAAGATGGAAATGCTGAACTCTGCTCAAGTCAAGCAGCTTAGAAGTGACCATGGTACTGAATTCAGAAACAGTACTCTTGAGGACTTCTGTGAAGAAAGAGGGATCTCACAGAACTTTTCAGCAGTAAGAACTCCACAACAAAATGGAGTTGCTGAAAGAAGAAACAGAACTCTCATTGAAGCTGCTAGAACCATGCTGTGTGCATTAGGTTTACCTTCATCATTCTTGGCTGAAGCTGTCAACACTGCTTGCTTCATCCAAAATAGATCCTTGGTGGTGAAAAGGTTCAACAAGACTCCCTATGAGTTACTCAAAGGGAGGAGGCCAAACATTAGCTACTTCCATGTGTTTGGATGTCACTGCTTCATTCTAAATCAAAGCGACCAACTGGCAAAGTTTGAACCCAAAGCTGATGAATATGTGTTTGTTGGATATTCTGCTATCTCCAAAGCCTACAGAGTATACAAAAACAAGAGAAAGGTGATAGACGAATCTATAAACGTCACCTTTGAAGAGTCTTGGAGTGCCTCCACCAAAGCTATTCCTGAATCAGTTTCAGGAGAATTCAACTTTGAAAATCTTATGCATTCCATCAATGAAGAGAAGGACTCAAAAGCTTCCACTACATCCAGAGTGGAACCTACTAATCATGATGGTCATGATGATGACTATGTTGATACACCCTGTGTGAATAAGTGTACTGACATAATTACAGCTTCATGTCCTGAATCAATCAATGCTGATTTTCCTGGATCCTCTGCTGATATGTTCAACAATGGAGAGTCATGCTCAACAAGTGAACATGATCAAGATATCAGTGTGTCTGAAAATATTGAGAGCTGCTCAACAGGACCTGTTGAAGATAACTCAGGAGAACCCTCATTGAAGCAAGATCCTAAGTGAATCAAGTGTCACCCAAACGATCAAAAAATTGGTGACAGCAACAAAGGGGTGCAAACAATATGGGACAGCTTAGGAAACTTTTGTATGTTATCTACCTTTGTGTCCCTAATGGAGCCTAAGAAAGTGGATGAAGCACTTAAAGATGCCAATTGGGTCACTTCCATGCAAGAAGAACTCAATCAGTTTGAGAGAAACAAAGTTTGGAAGCTGGTCCCTACCCCTAAAGGAAAAACAATAATTGGTACCAAATGGGTTTTCAGGAACAAGATGGATGAGCAAGGTCATGTCATTAGAAATAAGGCAAGACTAGTTTCTCACGGCTATAGACAGGAAGAAGTCATTGACTATGACGAAACATTTGCTCCTGTGGCTAGGTTAGAGGAAATTCAGTTGTTTCTAACCTATGCTGCTCATAAGAGCATGAAGGTATTTCAAATGGATGTGAAGAGTGCATTTTTGAATGGTAAGCTGCAAGAAGAAGTCTATGTCAAGCAGCCTCCAGGTTTTGAAAATGAACATCATCCAGGTTTTGTCTATAAGTTGAACAAAGCCCTCTATGGTCTAAAAGAAGCCCCTAGAGCTTGATTTCCTTATGAGCAATGGTTATTCCAGAGGTAAAGTGGATACCACACTACTCATAAAGAAGGTGAAGTCTGATATTATGCTTGTTCAAATTTATGTGGATGACATAATATTTGGTTCTACTAATGAGCAGTCATGCAAGAATTTTTCACTACTCATGAAATCAAAATATGAAATGAGTATGATGGAAGAACTTACTTACTTTTTAGGATTACAGGTTAAACAAACCTTAAATGGTATTTTCATAAATCAAAGAAAGTATACTTTAGATCTTTTAAAAAAGTTTAAATTTGATCAAAGTTCTCCTATCAAAACCCCAATGACAACCAATGTAAAGTTGGATGCAGATGCAAGTGGCAGAGCCGTTTCAGTAGCAGCTTACAGAGGCATGATTGGGAGCTTGCTATACTTAACTGCCAGTAGACCAGATATTAGGTTTGCCACCTGTTTATGTGCCAGGTTTCAAGCTGATCCTAAACAATCACATGTAGCTGATGTAAAAAGAATCTTCAGATACCTTAAGGGTACACCAGGTTCAGGTCTTTGGTATCCCAAAGACTCAAGCCTTGAGCAAACAGGATATACAGATTCTAATTTTGCAGGCTGCAGGCTAGACAGATTAAGCACAACAGGTGGGTGTCAACTCCTTGGTGGTAAGTTGATAACTTGGTGTAGCAAGAAGCAGAACTCAGTTTCTGCTTCTACTGCTGACGCTGGGTATATTGCTGCTGGAAGCTGTTATGGGCAGATTCTGTGGATGCAGCATCAGCTTGAAGACTATGGACTTGTATATAGGAAAACTCCTATTCTGTGTGATAATACAAGTGCCATAGCTATCTCCTACAATCCAGTATTTCATTCCAGAACAAACCATATATGAGGTCAGACATCATTTTATCAGGGATCACATCCAGAAAGGTAATGTGGAGGTAAGTTTTATTTCCACAGATGAACCGCTTGCAGACATTTTCACCAAGCCTCTTGATGAAAACAGGTTTAATTATCTAGTAAGCAAGCTGGGCATGCTAAATAAAAGTGACTAAGTGTCCTGAATGTTCTAAGTTATTATATGTCTCACACTGCTCAAGTTTGTCAGAACAACTTAGTCAGAACAGACTATGCATTTTTTACACTTAGCCAATTTTTGAAACTTGAACAGCTTGAGCGTATAACAAGTTTGAAAACGTCAGTGTTCACCTCAAACATGGTCTGTTGATCAAACCTCCAACCTGCTCACTCTCTTAATCTGTCATATAAGACATTGTCTTGCAACCTGGTCAGCTATTGAACACAACCTGTTCTTCCATAGCTGAACAGGTTGAATGAACAGCTTGAAGAGTGAACAACTTGTGATGACCCTGCCTATCATAGGTTTGACCAGAAGCTTAGACCATCAGTTTTAATTACCTTTCTTCACAATTAAGTTACTTATTTGTATATTTATTTAACTTAATTACTGCGGATAATGTGTGTTAACGTGTGTTAGTGACTAAAAAGGGCTCAAGTGGTCTGACAACCGTTCTGACATGGACAATCGTCCCGTTTTCCGTTAACAAACTTTTCAAATCAACCGCCCAAACTTTCCTCTTTCTTACCCACTCACACTCAAACTCTATAAATACCCCTCTACTATTTCATCTTCGTCTTCCTTATTGCTTCCATAACTTCCAAAGAACCTAACTTTGACTAAGTGTCTTGTACTTATACTTTCACTAGTCTCACCATGGCTCACAGAAACAACCCCTTTCTACCAGTATTTCTTGGTGCAGATGTTCAGAAACACTCTTCTGTCACCACAATGCTAACACTGAAACCCACAAATTACATTGCCAATCTAACCATTCCCAAAAACTATGTGGGGAAAGGTTATGAAGATATGGTGGAGTTTCTAAAGGTTCGCCCTCTGAATTATGCCATGACTGCTACTCCTGGTGTCATGTACCAAGAGATGGTATATGAGTTTTTGTACACCTGTGCCTACGCCCCACGACCAAAATCATAAGGGGAACCATTCTAAATGAGTCTCAGACCATTGAGATCACTACTGGTCTGATCAGGGAAGTTCTTCATCTCCTTGTGGCTGAAACTTATGATCAGCCACAGCCTGAAAATGATAAGATGGGAAATCTGCTACGCTTCTGTGGTGTAGCAGAACCGAAGATTGGGGCCACCTTGTTCAATGAAGGATCTCTCACCTACTTACATCTTTCTCTTTGACTCAGTGGTGATGTGCTTCAGCAGTAAAGTTGGTTCTTTTGACCAGCTTAGCCGCAATGAGATTCCAATAGTCCTACAGCTCGTAGATGAGACTAGCATTAACATGGCTCGGTGGATTTTCATGAATTTGAGAAACTTGGTGCAGCAGAAAACACGTCCAACTGTTGTTTGATATCTCAGGTTTCTGAGCCTCATCTTCAAGCATGTCTGTGGTGAGCACTTGTATAACTCTCAGCCTATGTTACGTACTGCTGGTTTCCCAGTGATTGGGAATAGAGTTTTCTTTACTCCTGTTCTCCCAAATGAGCCACCTCTATATACTCCGATGAGGAGGTTGCTTGGTATGGTGGAAGGACCCTCTACTGTGAGGGTAGATCCAGTGACTGCTCCCAAGGGAAAATCCAAATCGAGGACCAAATTTGTTAAAAGGGTCTTGGAAACGACTGAAGCTGAGCCTGTCCCCAAGAAGGCAAAAACAGCCAAGTCCAAGTCTGTCCCATCAGCCTCTGTGGCTGCGAGGGAGCAGGCTTCTCACCCTGGTTCATCTGTTGAACTTGAAGCCTTTGTGGTTGGTGCCTCTGTGGCACCTGAGACTATGGAACAGGCCAACCCACCTATTTCTGACCCAGTCTCTCCACCAGTCAACAAAAATCCCCTAATCTCTTCTCCACAACAGCCCCCCTCCACTTCATCTATCCGCCTATACAGACGCAAAACGTTAGCCAAAAAGAAACCAACCGACCCATCTAGCCCATCTGATCCCTCTCAACGGGTTTCAGTTGAAAAAGAAGCAACCCCTGCTGCTTCTCCTTTTTTGGGAGAAGGTTCAGCACATTTGGAGCAGGCTTCACTCCAACAAGAGTCTATCCTGAGTCAGCCTAGGCCCTCTGGTTCCTCCCAACAGGAGCCAATTGTACATATGAAGACTACCACATCAACTATTCCAGCCTCCCAACAGGCTGAGAATATTGAAAGACAGGAGTTCACTCCACTCCACACTAAGTCCACATAGTCTCCACTCCATACTTCTCCGACACAACCTGAGTCTGCACGAGGTGCCAAACCTGCTGGATTAGACCATCCTGTAGATCAGCCTCCAACTTCCGCTCCTCATGATCCAGCTGTTGAACACCCAACAGCTGCTGAAGGACCAACATCCCAAGCTGATGAACCACATGGATCAGACATCCCTCTGGTGGGGCTGCACCTGAAATGCACATTTCATCAGTAGATTTCAGCACTGCTGATGTTGAAATGCACATTCCATCTCCCAATGATGAGGCACCACTAAACCAGGGTGCTGTAGAGGGAACCACCCCAGGCCTTAATGAAGGTGTTGCAACACAAGCAGCATCTGAAAGGCTGCCATCCTCTACCTCTTCTCCTGATGAAGCAGCTACAGCCACTGCTGAGGGACCCATTGACCCTTCTAAGTTAGGCCATATTACGTTTGCCCAGGCTATCGAAGTTCTGTCCAAAGTCACCCTTCCCTCTCCATCACACCCCCAAACACCTGCCTCATCCTCATCTCATTCTTCCCCCTCAACACAATCCAAACAGTCTACCCATACTCCCCCATCCCCCAAAGATCTTCCTTTGAAGGATCAGCTTTCTTTGCTGACCAACAAAGTTGGATCTTTGGAAAAATCCATGAATTCTCTACCCTCAATAATCTCAGACTCTGTGTCTGCAAAGCTCTAGGGATTCTTTGATTTGTTCAAGAATTCCTTTCCAGTCACTCCACAACCTGAACAGTCCTCACAGTTGCTTGCACTCACTACACAGCTGCAAAACATCTCCATATCACTCTCCTCTATTCTTTCCCTTCAATAGGACTCTGTGTCCTCCATGACAGCCATATCCCAACAGCTGTCAACTCTCCTCACCACTTGCACTACTACCCTTCCTACTACATTGGCCAGCTTAAACTCTCTAATTGTTTCTCTGTCCAATTCTGTGTCAGCAAATATTGATGATATGCAGGACTCCCTTGAGTAACATCTTGCATAGCTTCAAAGTTTGTTGTTCACAGCTTCTGACAGAGAAAATCTACTCAAGCTATCATCAATTGCTGATTCCCAATCCTCTTCTCTTCAAACCTGCCTTACGCAGCTTGCAGAGGTTAAGGACAATCTGGCTTTCTTAGTTCACAACCTGGCTGGCCCCAAGCCTGCTGCAAAAACTGCAACCAAGCCTGCTCAATTTGTTTCGCTAGGCAGACCAATTGTTGAAGGTGTTGGTCCATCTCCTTCAAAGGGGGAGAAGTTGTCTGCCTCAAAGACTATGTCTAAGGGGGAGAAAACCTCTTTTCCTTCTAAGGAGAAATCAGCATCTGTTGGTCAAGCAGCAGGTGCATCAGGAACAGGTCCAGTTGCAGATGTCTCCCATCACACTAAAGCTGCTCAGCCTACTCAGGCTGGATCTCCAAACCCTGCACAAACTAAGGGCGAGGAATCCATTCCTGGGGACAGGCCAGGTAGAAGGAGGCATCTGATTTTGGAAGAAGAAGAAGAAGAAGAAGAGGAAGAGGTTCCTGAAGCTGTTCAAACTACAATAGCCAAAAGAAAGAAGAAAGCTGCTTTTGACCCCAACCACCAAAGAGTAGCACAGCTAAAGTTTGACAAGGCAAGGGCTAAGGAAATGGGTGTTCCTATGGAGAAATACTATGAGCTCAGAGATGAACAGCTCCAAGCCCTGGAAACACTAAGAAAGGAAGAAGCCTCAGCCAAAGCTGCCAGATTCCTTGCATACAAAGAGGCAAACAAAATTAAAATGCCTTCTTTGGATGTGCAATGAAAACTACTTTAAGCTGCTAGAGAGTCAGCGGGTGAAAAGGAAGGTGGTAAGGAAAAGGGTGCTCCGGTCTCTGTGACCAAGTCGAAACAAGCATCCTCTGCAAGAGCCCAGATACACTTTGACAACTTGGCAAGGAAAAAGTTCTTTGATGTTGCTGATAGAAGACGTGCCAAGGAATCTATTGTCAAAGATTTGCCCATTTCAAGAAAAAGCAAACAGTGGAGGCTACAGATAACCAGAATGGGTGCAACAGGCCCAAAACTGGAATCATATGATTACACTGATGTTGCACAGATGGGATACAAAGAATGGGTGGAGTTGGCAGTTGCCCTAAGCCAGTCTAAGTCTGAAACGGCTAAGACTATCAGGGCATATGTCAAAAAGTTAATGGAAATAGTGAAAGATCTTGGCCTGATCTCAGATGAATTAAGTAAGGGTGTCTCTGTGACTTACCCCAAAATAAAGGCCAAGAGGAACAAAAAGGATTCCGAGTTGGAGGAACACCTAATCTTGATTGAAGAAGGTGATTATGCAGTAGAAATCAAAGGAGTTGACCACAGCCTGCCCAAAGGAGTAGAATTTGAAGAAGGCAAGCTGACTGAAGAACCTGAGTTGGGGCCATTTTTTGTAGATCCTCTGACAAAGAAGAAGTGCTTTCAAAGAGCATCAGACCTACATAAAGTTGGTCTCAAACAGCTTGTAGCATTCAGACTTGCAAAGTCCTTCAGGCAATCCGTAAAGTGGAGAGCAGCCATCTGGGATCAGCTCAGAGGCTTCTATGAAAGAGGGGAGCTTCAACATCCCAATTTTATGTTCCTCAGAGTTGAAATAAAAGATTTGGAGGAAACCATGGATGAGCTTGAAAGAATGTTTGTAGAAGGACTGCCACGACCACTGTCTTGAAGTCCATCTACTATCTGAGTAGGTGAATAATGGAAGTTGTCCATCTGTTGGACAGGCTTTCCATTATTTACTCCTATCATCAACAGTCCAAATTGTTGAATTTTCCGGTACATTAGTTGTACTTTGGTACATCAGTGGTAACTTTTATTTTTACATCAGTTGTAATATACACTAGTACATCAGTTGTACTTTTGTAAAAACATATGTTATTTATGTAATCAAAAATCAGTATATATAAACTGATCTTTTACTTTATTTTAATGTTGTAATTTCATTTCAGCAAAATGTATTGTAAAAATGTATAGTGATTATTGATAAAATCAACTTAGACTAATTATTGCAAATAGAGGGAGATTGTTAGGCACAAAAAGGCCTCAGTCAAACCTGCTCTACATCTTAGTGGGAGATTTTAAAACAATCCTGTTTGATGCACTTGAAGCTATAATTTAAGGCATGTTTATGCCTTATTGAAACCTGAAAAGTGATTTGCAATATCAGCAAAAGCTGTTTACCCTGTTGCATTCATTGCAACAAAGGCAGATTGTTGGGAAATAGTTTAAGTATGTTCAAACTGTTAGTTAGACTTCTCAAACTGTTAGTAGAGTTTATATGTAAATCCAAAGTTCATGCTGCTAGTTGAAGAAACTCGAGCTGCCATTGTAAAAGTTCAAGCTGCCAGAGCAAATCAACTCAACCTGCTCAGTTCATGCTGTCAAGTGATTCAAGCTGCTCAACAGTTTCATAAACAGAAAGTGCTGATTTTCAGGAAAAGATATCTACATGAAGATTCCAGCATATCTACTATCAGAGAAGTCATAGTTCGTCAAGGAAACATAATCAAGAAGCAATATAAATACATAGAATAGGTCATTCTATTATATAGGAGTTTTCTGCATATTTGAGTCTGTAATTGCTTTGTTGATTGAGTTTTCATAAGCCTCTAAGGTTGTAAAACCCTAAGAACAGTCTGTGTTCTTCGTCTAATCAAACAGATTAGAGGTGATTGTAATCATTGAATTCAGCAATACAAATAGTCTTGATTACTTCTTGATTATTTCTTGTGTTTATTTATTATTGATTCTGAAAGTTTTTGTTAAAATAATTAAGTGTTATTCCGCAAACTTCTTAATTAAACTTTGATTCAAAGCAAGATTATTGATTTATACTCTGATAAATTCAAATCAGTTAGTCTTGGTTAATTAGTTTTTAGATCTTGACAAGTGGTATCGGAGCCAAGTTCGTTCTTTGTTTTTCAAAGTCGAAAACTTTCTTTTAAATTGTTAATCTTTTTGCAATGGAATTTGAAAATAGCAGCAGTGGATCTGGGCAAGGACTCAAAGTGCCTATGCTCAAGCCCACTGAGTTTGAGATGTGGAAACTCAGGATTCAATAACATATCCAATTCATTGATTATGCCATATGGGAAGATGTTGAATTTCCTCCTGTAGTTGATCCAGAACTTGATGATGAGGGAAAACCAGTCAAAACTCCTCCAAAAACTGAACTTGAAAGGAAGGCTAGAATGAATGAAGTGAAAGCACTTACACTTTTACAAATAGCCATTCCTAATGCTTATCAACATCAGTTCAAAAAGTTTAATACTGCTCATTCTCTTTGGAATGCCTTAGAGAAAAGGTTTCCTGGTAATGCCAGTACCAAGAGAAATCAAAAGGATATCTTGAAACAGCAGTATGAGAACTTTTCTGGTGGCAAGAATGAAAACCTTACTCAAATTTTTGACAGGTTCAACAAACTGATAAGTGAACTGGAAAGTGCAAAAGTCAATCTGGATCAAGATGAAGTCAACAGAAAGTTTCTCAGATCTCTTGGAGAAGAATGGATGGTCTATGCTGCACAAAGGAGAACAAAAGACACTCTTGATGAGATAGAACTGGATGATTTGTATAACAGTCTAAGAGTGTTTGAGACTGAGATTGATGCTAAAAAGAAATCTTTTTCTTATAATCACAATACTTCTCTTCTGTCTTCTGAAAAATCTAATAACTGTGATTCTTTTTCAGGTGGTGATGGCAGCTCTACTGAAACCCACTATGAGGCTTTTGTTGCCAATGATGGACTATTTGCTCTAAATGTTGAAGACTTTGAACAAATTCATCCAGATGATCTTGAAGAGATGGATTTAAAGTGGCAACATGCAATGCTGACCATGAGGGCCAAAAGATTTCTTAAAAGAACTGGAAGGCCCAATTTTCAAGCCAGAACAGAAGGCAAACCAGCTTTTGATAAATCAAAAGTTTAATGCTATAAATGTCATAAGCTTAGTCACTTTGCAAGAGAATGCAGATCTCAAGGTCAACAGCCATCAAGGACTTCACAGCCCAATCAGACATCATCATCAACAGCACTTGTCTCCCAAGAAGACAATGTGTTTGACTGGAGTGATCAGACAGAGGAAGAATTTCAAAATCAAGCTCTAATGGCATAAACATCAAATGTCTCCTCCACTGAACTACCATCTGAGGTAAATTCTAAACTCTGCTCTCAATCATGCAAAAATATGGTTAAAAAGTACAGAGATCATAATGATAGCATGTGCAAAACTCTAGCTAAGATGGAAGAAAGGAGATATGAATACATGCAAGCCATAGAAGATCTGGAAAAACAGATCAATGATTATAAGGATAATGAGATTCAAATGGGATATGATAGAACCTATCATGAGTGGGAGAAAAAGGAGCTAAATAAGAAAATAGAATCTTTGAATAAAAAGGTTGAAGAGACTGAACAAAAGGTGTTAGAGGCTAATAAGAAACTAGAATCTGTCAACATAGATCTAGGAAACTTCAAGTTAGCAAATCAAAAGCTGGAACACCTAATGGAAGTCCAATTTAAAGATAGAGTAAAATCTCAGGTTAATCCCAAAGAAGGAATAGGATACAGAGCTACTTCACCTCCATACAACAACAAGTACATTTATCCAATTAGTGAGGTTGCTGATAGACTTGTTAATGAACCACTAGATGAGTCTATGACTATTGTAGATCCTATCCTTGATAACAGTCCTGATTCAAAGGAAGATAAGATTCAAAATAGAGACTGTGACACAATGAGTGCACCCATAGAGGTCCAAGCTCCCAGTAAGAAAGGAAAAGAGAAGATGAGTGTATGCAATGCTATTCCACAAGTTTCTGTACATTCTAATTGTAACACTGCATCTTCATCAAAAGGAAATAAAAGAGGTAAAACTGTTCCTGTCTGCACATGCCAAAAGCATGGTGTTCAAAAGTTTCCTAAACAACAGCAGGTAACAGGAAATCAGAGAAACAAGAACCAGAAATTGACAGAAAAGTCTGGTTCTCCAATTCAAACTGTCAAAAGGTGTTTTCACTGTGGAAGAAAGAATCACTTAGCCAAGGATTGTTTTTAAAGACCAGCTGTTGCAAAACAGACTGTGAATCACACAAAATCAAATCCTATCCAGGCAAAACACTCAAAGGTGAAACCTTCCACATCAGTTCCAAAGAAAACAGTTGATCACAAGTTTTCAAAAGTTAATAAAAAACAGTCCACACATCAAAAACAAGTTTTGGCAAAGCCTAAATCAAGTTTTAAACAAATCTGGTGTGTCAAGGACAAATCCTCAGATCAAACTGCTGATGCAAAATATCAGACTGTTAAGCCAAATTCTGAAGCTGGTAGTGCAAAATCTGAAGCTGTTAGCACTAAAACAAAAAGATCAGAATGCTAAGCATCAATCTGGAACTGCTAGTGAATCATCTGAGACTGTTAGAAGAAAAGATGATCAAAACAGTTGGATACCTCATATAATCACTAAATACTCTCCAAAGACTCCATCAGTAGATCTCACCAAATATAAGAAGTCAAAAACAGTTTTTAGTTATGTCAATGCACAAGGCCAACCCAAAACCAATTTGGTTTGGGTTTACTCCACTACTGACTAAGCTGTTATTTGTGCAGGGCAACCACAGGTCTCCTCATAGAACAAGATGGCATTTGGACAGTGGATGCTCTAGGCACATGACAGGCAATTCTGAGTGCTTGTCAAATTTCAAAGGTTTTGATGGAGGTTTTGTTGCATTTGGAGGCAACTCAAAAGGAGGTAAGGTTACAGGTAAAGGTACTGTTAATGCAGGCAACATGAAATTCCATGATGTTTTGTATAACAGCTTAAGTACAATTTATTAAGTGTCTCTCAAATCTGTGACAAATAGAACAGTGTTCTGTTCACAGATTCTGAGTGCATTGTCCTTTCAAACGATTTCAAAGTTCCTGAAAATCTTGTTTTACTAAGAACACCAAGAAAGGATAATGTTTACTGTCTGGACACAGATCTCTTGTCTAAATCAAATACTTTAAGCTGTTTGATATCCAAAGCATCATCCAATGAGTCTGCTCTTTGGCATAGAAGGATGTGTCACATGAACTTCAAGTCCATGAATGTTTTAGTCAAAAAGAATCTGGTAAGAGGCTTACCACAAAAGGAGTTCATCTGTGATGATCATTGTGTAGCATGCCTTAAAGGTAAGCAACACAAAACTTCTCATAAGGCCAAAGAAGTAAATTCAATCTCATCTGTTCTTCAGCTGCTTCATATGGATCTATTTGGTCCAACATCTGTTTTGAGTTTGAATAAAAGGGCTTACTGTTTAGTTATTGTTGATGATTTCACCAGATTTACTTGGGTTTACTTTCTTAGGTCCAAAGATGAAACTGCTGAGCTAGTTAAGTCTTTTATCCTTAAGATAGAATACCAATCCAACTCAAAAGTTAAGGTGATAAGATCAGACAATGGAACTGAATTTATAAATCACATTCTAAACAGTTTCTGTGAGTCCAAAGGCATTGCTAGACAATATAGTGCACCAAGAACACCACAGCAAAATGGTGTAGCTGAAAGAAAGAACAGAACCTTAATTGAGGCTGCTAGAACAATGTTAGCTGATTCAAATCTGCCAATGACTTTCTGGGCAGAAGCTGTTAATACATCCTATTATGTTCTGAATAGGGTTCAGGTTGTCCAATCACAAGGGAAAACTCCCTATGAGTTATTCCATAACAGAAGTCCCCTAATAGCTTTCTTCAAGCCTTTTGGATGCCCATGTACTATTCTTCACACTAAGACTCACTTAGGGAAGTTTGAAAGTAAGGCTGAAGAAGGATTCTTTGTAGGATACTCAAGTCAAAGCAAAGCCTATAGAGTATATAACAGTGTGTCTCAAACCATTGAAGAAAGTGCCAATGTTAAATTTAATGAAAATACTGCTAATATCAAAGGCACTGGTCCTGATTGGTTGTTTGATTCAGATTCACTAACAAATTCTCTGAGCTTTGTTGAGTATACTGCAGAAGCTGATGCATACAGGGTTGAAGCTGCCAATACAAATTCTCATGCTGCCAATACAATTTCTCAAGCTGTTGGCACAAAGTTTCAGACTGCTGCAGATTCACCAAGTTGGGATGATTTCACCACTCTACCACTTCTGTCTTGTGATCCTCCAGGGGTCCTGAATGCTCAACATGATATAAATCCAGATACTGAAGTGCCACTCCCAAGTCCTGAGAGAACATCTCCGACACAAAGGAACACAGTCCCTGATTCAACTCCAGCTGTTCCTAAAGCTGATCCATTTACTGGTCCTGATGGAGATGATACAAATCTTGGATCCTCTTTTCAGACAGAGAGAGAGCCTACACTAAGGATTCACAAGTATCATCCTCTCAATCAAATACTGGGTGATCCAAGCACTCCTGTACAAACAAGGAAAATGGTTCAAAATGAGACTGCTGCTGCTGAACAAACAGTTCCTGAATTCAGCCTAGCTGCCTTTGAAAATGCATGTTTCATGTCTCAACTAGAACCTAAAAAGGCATCAGAAGCATTAAAAGATTCATCCTGGATTGAAGCTATGCAAGAAGAGCTCCTACAGTTCAAGATTCAGAATGTATGAACTCTGGTGGATCTTCCTAAAGGTAAGAGAGCAATTGGTAGAAGATGGGTGTTCAGAAACAAGAAAGAAGAGAGAGGGATAGTCATCAAGAACAAGGCAAGGCTAGTAGCACAAGGGTACACTCAAGAAGAAGGCATAGATTATGATGATGTATTTGCTCCAGTAGCAAGAATTGAAGCCATCAGACTATTTTTGGCCTATGCAAGCTTCAAAGGATTTAAAGTGTATCAAATGGATGTAAAGTCTGCTTTTCTGTATGGGACAATTGAAGAGGAAGTATATGTGTGTCAACCTCCTGGTTTTGAAGACTACAAGTATCCAGACAGGGTTTACAAGCTAGATAAGGCTCTCTATGGTCTCCATCAAGCCCCCAGAGCATGGTATGACACTCTGTCATCCTACCTTCTACAGAATGGATTCAAGAGAGGCACTCTGGACAAAACACTTTTCACTAAGTCTATCAAAGATGAGATTCTGCTTGTTCAAATCTATGTTGATGACATTATTTTTGGCTCAACAAATGACTGTCTGTGCAAAGAATTTGAAGCTTTAATGCACAAAAAGCTTCAAATGAGTTCAATGGGAGAACTCACTTTCTTTTTAGGACTACAAGTCAAGAAGAAGCCCACTGGACTCTTCATAAGCCAATCAAAGTATGTGAAAGACATACTAGACAAGTTTGGGTATCAAGACCCCAAAGCTGCAAGCACTCCAATGGATCCTCACAAGCAGCTTCATACAGACAAAGATGGCATAGATGTGGATATTCATTTATACAGATCTCTTATAGGATCTCTTATGTATCTAACATCTTCCAGACCTGATATCATGTTTGCTGTCTGTGTGTGTGCTAGGTTTCAATGTTCTCCAAAGGACTCTCACTTGGTTGCTGTTAAGAGAATCTTTAGATACCTTAAAGGCCAACCACACTTAGGCCTATGGTATCCTAAAGGCTCTCCACTTGTACTAACTGCTTATTCTGACAGTGACTATGGTGGATGCAACATTGACAGGAAATCCACAACTGGTGGATGTCAACACTTAGGAGCAAGATTGGTCTCTTGGCAATGCAAAAAGCCGACAACTGTGTCCACATCATCCACTGAAGCAGAATATGTAGCAGCTGCAAGCTACTGCTCCCAAGTAATGTGGATTCAAAATCAGCTAAGAGACTACGGTATGAATTTCTTATCCACTCCTATTTATATTGACAATTCAAGTGCAATCAGCATTGTGCAAAACCCAGTGAAATTCCCAAAAACCAAGCATATAGAAATCAGATTTCACTTTATCAGAGATTGTAATGAAAAGAAGTTAATCCAAGTTACCAAAATACATACTGATGATCAGTTAGCTGATCTATTTACAAAACCTTTTGATGTAGGAAGGTTCACTTTCCTAGTATCAAATATTGGTATGGTAAATATGGATTAATTTTTTTTCATCATTATCTACTTAATATGCTTATTTAAGGGGGAGTCACTGTTTCATTAAAAAGATGCATAATTTTCAACTAACAGCTTGAGTATTTTCTCAAGCTGCTAGTTCATTTTCTCGGACTGTTAGCTATTCACTTGATCTGTCAAAGTGTGCAGGGCATTTAGGTAATTGTTTAAATGTGTGTGCGCGGGACCCAACCTTTTCAAAACCTTTAAAGGTCCCAGTTTCGTTCAGTTGTAACTACCAGTTACCAAATTTCTTCCACGGCCTTTCTTTTCCCTCTGAACAATTCACACACACTTCTTTGCAAACCCTAAACCCTTCGTTTGATCATCCATGGAGTTTGTTAAAGAACACAACTGTCTTCCCTACTCTCTAAAGCACTCAGACCTTCAACCGTTCCATGACATGATGGACTTTCTTCGTCACTCCCATATCCATCATGCACTCAATATAAACCCCACCATATACATATCACATATCGAACAGTTCTGGAACCATGCCACTGTTCAATCCATAAATGGAATTCCTTCTATACTATCAAAGATTGATGGCACTCCCATCACCATTACTGAGGAATCCATTCGGTGCCATTTGCATCTTCAAGATGCCACAGGTATAACTGACTTAACCCTTGATGCTTTACACACTGGTCTTTTTAATATAGGTTATAGGGGTCCTGCTGATTCTTTTACTTTCTTAAAAGCCCATTATTCTCCTAAATGGAAATATCTTGTACATATTATTCAGCAGTGCATGAGCCCCAAAAGAACTGGTTGGTCCGAATTTTCCTCTAACATTGCCACTACCTTAGTGTGCTTTTCAACAGGCCAACGGTTCAATTTTTCTAACATGATTTTTCAGGGGATGTTAAGACATCATTCCCTAAAGAGTGGGAAATTTTTGATGTATCCCAGATTTTTGGCAGAAATCATTGCACACACTTGCACCACTGCTCATTCACATAAACGGATACATGTTTCCCACAGGCACTCACTATCCTCTATAAAGAGACTTTTGAAACATAGTGCCAATTTTTTGAGTGTTGATGTTCCATTGCCTTCTGCAATGATGAACATCCTTCCACAAAACAGAGGAGAGGGTCCTGAGCAGGCTCAGCCTATCATCACTGCTACACCCTCAGGACCCCAACCCCCTCCTCTTGATACACAAATTCCTTCTGATCCTTTTGAATAGCCAACTCGCCCACTAAAATTTCTATACAAAAGAAAAAGGGGACCAGGAGCTCCTTCCTCCTCCTCCCTCAGACAAGAGCCATATATCCCTATGCAGAAGGACACTTCTGCACAGCATATCCAAAGGGAACCAATTGAGGAAACTCTCATCCTCACTCAGGAGGTGAACATCTCTTCAGAGATTGTTCATATGGGTTCTGTGGCTGGCACTACTGATGTTTCTGCAAAATAGGCACATGACAGTGCCAACATCTCTAAGACCACACCCATGGCAACAGCCAGTGTGCAAACACAAGCTGGAAGTCCCCAGAACCAAGAACAGAGGGGCCCAGAGGTTTCTACTTCTGGTATTAATGTCAGTGATAGATCACAAGCACCTCAGGTGTTTTCTGATCTTGAGACTAGTCTGCAACTCATGCTCTTAACGGATCCCAAGCTGAAACCTGTTGTAGCCTTGTTGGAATATCAAATATCCATCATTGCTGCACAGGGAGCTCAGATTTTTGCACTCAAGCAGGCAGAGGCGGCTCAAAATAAAAGAATGGATTATCTCCACAAAGGGTTTACCCTCTGTGGAAATAAAATCATGAAATTAGAGCAGATGATTCAAACCCAAGGGGCAAAGGTTGTAGGTCCTTCTGACCAAACCAATGCTTCCAAAAAGGGGGAGAATCAGGAGGTTCCCAAATCAGTCCAAGCAGCTCCAACAACATCAGTCCAAGCAGCATCAATAGTTCCATCTTCTAGGCTAGCAGTCCCAACAGCTTCTCAAGCTGTTAGCCTAGAAACTCAAGCTGCTGCCCCAAAAGCAACTGGAGTTGTTCTAAGGGAAAGGGTTCAAGCTCCATCAAGTACAGTCCAAGCAACATCCTCTTCTGCAAAAGACAAGGGCAAGGGCATCCTTATTGAATCTCCAAAGCACAAATTCTCTTCCAAAGAAGCCCAGATTGCCTTTGATGCTGAAGCTGCCAAGAAATTAGCAGAAGAAATGGACAAAGAATTAGATCAGCAAGCTCAGCCCCCAATAGATGATGGTGAGACCTTAGGTGATTACCTAAAGGGGTTTGTGGGCAAACAAGGCGAAAAGAAGTGAAAGATGCCAACAGGTCACTCCAAGGCTGAGCACAGAAGATTTTTAATCAATTTTGCCTTTGCAGCAGGTATTACAAAGAAAATGGCTCAGTCCATGACTACTGAAAAGCTGCAGGAGATACATGACAAAGAGATGGAGAAAAGAAAGAAAACAAAAGTCTCCCAAGAAGTCCAACCATCCCAAGAAGTCCAACCATCAAAGGAATCAGTTCAAACTGAAGCTGCTGCCAGTGCACCTGCTCCTACTGATCAAGCTGTTGCTTCTATTCCGTCATCTGTTAAGAGGGTGCTATTTGAGCAACAACTGCAAAAGGCAATGGAGATAGAGAAACTGATTGATCAGCACGATTTTACAAAGCCTCTGATCAATTACTGGTATGCCAAGTCACTAGACGACAGAGATTTAAGAGTTAAGTTTGTGATAAGAAGAGAGTCTGGACCAGAAGAAGAATTTGATACTTTTTGGCAGATGGTTCAGAAGTTGACCAGGGATGAGCTAACAAAGATGTATAATATAGGGTCTGTGACACAAGTTAGATCTGCTCTGCCACAAGTTAAGCAACTTATCAGAGATCTAAAATCAGTTGTTGACCCTGAATTTGCAAGGAAAGAGATAGAGGATGCTGAGAAGAAAGGGAAAAAGATCAAGCAAGTTGGTCTGTTTGTCAAGTCAAGGACATACAGAATTAAATTCACAGATGGGTCTGGTATATTCTTCAGTCTCGAATTTTATAATTTTTCAAAAGATATGCTGCTTCAGATAAAATCTGTTAGGATATCTTGTGATAGAGAAGAGATGAAGAGAGAATTTTTGAAGGCTATAGATCAGAAACTTGCACAACTATAAGTTTTTGAAAGCCTTGGTTTGTAAATAGCAGTTTACTTATTCATTTCCATTTTTATATAGAACTTAAAGTCTTGGGTAACGAATTTAAGTTAGGGGGAGATTGTTGGGAAATACTTTAAGTATGTTCAAACTGTTAGTTAGACTTCTCAAACTGTTAGTAGAGTTTATATGTAAATCCAAAGTTCATGCTGCTAGTTGAAGAAACTCGAGCTGCCAGTGTAAAAGTTCAAGCTGCCAGAGCAAATCAACTCAAGCTGCTCAGTTCATGCTGTGAAGTGATTCAAGCTGCTCAACAGTTTCATAAACAGAAAATGCTGATTTTCAGGAAAAGATATCTACATGAAGATTCCAGCATATCTACTATCAGAGATGTCATAGTTCGTCAAGGAAACATAATCAAGAAGCAATATAAATACATAGAATAGGTCATTCTATTATATAGGAGTTTTCTGCATATTTGAGTCTGTAATTGCTTTGTTGATTGAGTTTTCATAAGCCTCTAAGGTTGTAAAACCTTAAGAACAGTCTGTGTTCTTCGTCTAATCAAACAGATTAGAGGTGATTGTAATCATTGAATTCAGCAATACAAACAGTCTTGATTACTTCTTGATTACTTCTTGTGTTTATTAATTATTGATTCTGAAAGATTTTGTTAAAATAATTAAGTGTTATTCCGCAAACTTCTTAATTAAACTTTGATTCAAAGCAAGATTATTGATTTATACTCTGATAAATTCAAATCAGTTAGTCTTGGTTAATTGGTTTTTAGATCTTGACACAGATTGTCCAAGCTGTTCTGTCTGCTGAACAGGCTGGTCATAAACTGTCTACGCTAATCTGTTCTGTTCAGCAGCTTGGACAGATTCTAAGTGTTCTGTTCTTTGTGAACAGAACCTGTTCTTTGTGAACAGGTTAAACACTTTATGAAATATGTATCCAATTCATCATGTACTGTTTTTGGCTACAAGATCAGTTTAGAAGTCGAAGACAAAGTGGAAAACAGAAACTGCAAAAGCCTGCCTACGCTGTTCAGTTACATGAAGTCAAACAGATATCTTAAAAGGGTGACAGACCTTTTTTGATATTAACATGGCCTTAACAAAAGAAGAAAGATGTAAAGTTGACATTCCTCTTTTGGTTAAAGCCTTATGCAACAGTGACAAAAAGAAAAAGACAAAGATTCTGCCACATGAAGACAAGTCTGCTTTATTAGAATGTGCAGAAAAGTTATTTTGTCTTTTTGAAAAGACATCCCACTATCTCATTGTCCAATGAGGAAGCTTCACTGAGATTCTCAGTGAGAGTATAAAAGGAAGCTTCTAAGGATTGTGAGATAACCAAGAGTGTGAAGTCAGATCGTGCATTAAAGTGTATTTTTCATGCATGCAAGTCCGCTTGAATATAACAGTACGAGTGTCTAAGTTGTTCATACTCAAGCTCTCCATCTGTGTCTTGTAAAATCAATGAGTTCATCTAAGTGAGTGTATTCATTGTATCTAGTCTGAGTGTGTCTTAGATTAGTTGAAACATCTGTTGTAACTGTCATCTCAGCTTGAACTTTTCCGCAGTCAAGTTTATTAGTAATTAACATTTGTTAATGGTATACACAGACATTGAGAAAAGAGTATTGAATATTAATTTGTTGTATTCACCCCCTCTACAGCTTAGAAAAATACCCTAGGGAAACCTTTTGGGACATACACCTCTGAATAGTGAAAATGTATTAAATCCGTTCACCTAATCATGAATTTGCTTCCTCATTTGTCGGGCGATTACGAACTCGTCGGTCTTTCACGATTTTGCTTCTGTGTAGACGAAGATCATACTATTTAATCTCAAACTTTTTAACTATTTACTTTACCTTTAATTCTAAACAACCAAGTAAGTGTTATTTGGGAGTTTGAACTGTTTTTAATAGTGTATTTTAGGTTTAGTTAAACGAAAACTATAAGGTCACAAACTCTAAGTTTAAGACTATAAAACCTAAAAACGAACCTCATTAAACTCGATTATATCGTTTTAGTACTAGATTCATTGATCAGTTAAGTCTAAAAAGTTTAAAATCAGATGTTTTGTTGGTAAACTTGCCGACCACGAACTTGTTCATCAGGAACAAGTTCGTACGAACTTAAGGGATATACGAACTTAATTCAAAATATCCATAAGTTCGTTCGAACATAACCACAATAAATTCATGCGCACTTAACTATGTTCGTACATATTTATTTGTTTTCACCAAATATTAGTTTTTTAAAATTTAACTGTTTATTGCATGTGCAGGAATGGCAGATCGTGCTTTTTTCAATAAGCACAATATTGTGGTCAATATTGACCTCCAAGCTCCAGAGGCATGGCAATTCAGGGAAATTTTGGAATTTTTAATGCGATCTCGTGTGGTATATGCACTGACTCACAGTCCGACTCTTTTGATTCAGTACATTCGACAATTCTGGTGTACTCTACAACTGGATACATCTGTGATGCCCCAGGTCCTTTGAGCGATAGTTAACGGACAACAGATTGTGTTCTCAGCTGATGATCTGTGAATAATTCTTCATTTGGGTTCTAAGGCTCAAGAAAGCAGACCGACTGATTTTCCAGCTCCCCTACGACAACGAGAATTTCAACACATTGGGTATGCGCAAGATTTGGCCAAAGCATCATATGTCAAGAGTGTATTGATTGGCCAATGAAGGTATCTCAAGTATGTTCTTCTAGTTTGTCTTGCACCTATGAAGGAAGGTTTTGATTCAATGACATCCAAGCTTCAGTCCGGGATGATCTCACAAGTTTATAATAAGCCTTATAGTTTTTCAAGCTTCTTTTTTCTAGAATTTGTTAATCAGATAACGGTGCCCGGTCGCGAAAGGTTTTTGCTATATCCGCGCTTTGGGATGATGATAATCCGTCACTACTTGAAGAACTTGCCACCTTCACCCGAAGTGATAGTTGTAGTTGGAAATGACAAGAGAAATTTTGCTGACTGCCAGAGTCACAACCATCGAAGGGCTGAGAACGTTTTACTCACTGTTCGGAACTCTGCTTGATCTTGATTATGTTTCTCTGGCCGGAGACGGATGGCTGGATATTGCACAACAAAGGCCCCTAAGTGGATCCAGAGGTAGCAGCTCCAATCCAACAATAGCCTAGCTTGGCAACGGCAGCTGTGGCAACTGCACAAGTAGCTCAAGCTTATCCAAGACAAGAGGCACTAGAGGACATTTTTGCTCCTGGGGGAGCGGCTCTGCAAGACATTGCAGTGGAGGTGATTCAGGATATCCTTCACACTCCTGAAGCCTCGGGCAATATTTTTTAGGACATACAAAATTATCAGCCAGAAGATGCTGATGTGGCTGTGGAGACAGATTCGGAGACAGATTCCGATAATGCTAGTGATGTTAGGAAGGTGGCAAATATGACGACAAATCTGGGTTGTTATAAATCTAGACTTGTTGTGCCACCACAGACTGAACAACAGTCGTGGCACCTCAAGATGAAGAAGAGGATGATGCAGCATACAAGCCAGATGAAGACGCTTTGGTTGCTAGGCACTGAAGGGCAAAGAGACAGCGCCTATATCAATCAGCGCCTTCCACATCAACGGCCACCTGAAACCACCAAAACCACTCCATCCACATTCATATCGACCGACACCGAAAGCCTTCTTCAGCTTAAAGCTCAAGTTGATGTCCAATCAGTCCAAATACTTCAACTTACAAGGGCAGTTCAAGAGCTACAGCAGCAGAATGCAAATCTAGATCAGATAGTAGCTGCCAAAAACAACAAATAGCAACTCTCAGGCCCTTTTGGTGCAGCTATTGAAATATCTTACAGTTCAGGGGGATGGTTGTAGAGGGGACGAGCTGAGGAGGAGTCAGAGAGAAAATGAATGAGACGACCCTAGTGCGCAAAAAGACAGTGAGCTAGCAGATCTTTCACAACAACAAACTGCTCAGCAAGCTGATCCGCAGGGGGAGCATGGATCGTTAGGCACTAACAAGGTAAAGGCAAGTCTCCCGAAGCTACAGAAATTTGTTGAAGACGAAATGATTGGAGCCTTGGGCGGGTTGGAATATGATGAGATAAGATTAGAGTTTGAAGACTATCTAGATCAGGAAGATCTTGAGGAAGGTGAGTTTATTCCTGATGATGAAGCTGATGAGGTGGTTATCCAGAAGCAACCTGTCACAGAGCTATATGTGAATGAAGAGCATAGCGTGATTGACATGGGAATGCTTGAATCGGCTTTAGATTTCGAATCAGAATCTGAAATGCCAAACAGTGAGCTTACTAAAGAAGAGAAGAAAAGATGGTGGTTCAGAGAAGCAGAAAAGGAGGACTTTGCAGTGAAGAAGAAGATGAAAATGTCATGTTCAGGAAAGTTAACAAGTGAAATTATGAGCTGGTTCTTTGATAGAGAACTGCAGCTTTTCATTCTGAAAAGAAAAGATGGACTCCAATATTTGAAAAGAAGGCTCAAAGACTTTAACTCACTGCCCAAGTGTGAAGAGAGTTGGCCTGGAAAGAACTCATCAAACTTTGAGACGACCCGTACGTTGAAGTGACTACAAAGATCATAAGAAGGGAAGGTCGGTCTGGGAGGTTTGAAAGGCTGAAACCAAGGACAGGCAAAAGTGTCAAGGTCGAAACCAGGATAGATCCATTGACTGGCAGACCTTGGATTAAGATGTACTACAAACCTGTCAAGTGCCTATAGAAGGTCCCGTTAAAGAGTATGCCACGGGATGTTTTGATTAACTGGAAATGGTGGTATGTTGATAACGAGACAGCTGAGGCCATAATGGAGGATATTGATGAGAAATTAATTTTGAAAGTATATGATCCCCTGCATTTGGTGAACCTCTCTCAGGCGGAAACTTCATGAGCAGCCAATTTTCTTTCACGAAGGCTAGAGTTCAGAAGGCATAAAATATCAGAGAGTGCTTAAAATTTGCGTTGAGCAGGGTTTATACGTAGGTTTTAATTTAAATAAGCCTAGATCTATAGATCAATGAATATCTACTAGAAGCTATCGTCAAGGGGGAGTTTATTGGTACACACGGTATGACGATAGCAGTTTAGTTTTGTAATAGATAGTCATTTGCAATAGATAGGGCTTTATTAATACAGGTCATGATTGTTTATTCATATTTATGTCCTAAGTTCATGATTGTGTATTTTGTTCAATTTGCATATTAAGTTCGTGATTGTAAGATAAGTTCATAAGATATGAACTAATAATGGTAAGTTCATGAGGCTATGAACTTATGAGACTATGTTCATGAGGCTATGAACATATGAGAATAAGTTAATGAGACTTAGGCTACGAAGTTAGGTCTCATAGGTTCGTACAAACTTAGCGTTGATAAGTTCGTATGAACTTATAAGTTCGTGGGCTTGGGCCATGCACAAACTTAAGGGTTATATCATGAAATTTATCTTCAGAAATTCATTAACAATTTGACAATTACTTTTAGAATTCGGTGAGAGCAAGAGCAGACGAATTTAGAAAGTTTTGTTGCATTGAAACGGAGTGATACATCGTGTGGGTCGATACTTGTTCGGCTAGAATCGTGTTAGGCTCCATGTTCCCGTATGATCGATCCGTCAACGTTGAACAAGTATTCCGCACTCGTTTGATGCTGTCACGCCTTGATAGATCCGTAGAGGGTCGACCTTAAAAGTTACTGCATAAATGGTTGAGAAAAGTAGGTTGCATAAATCGGTAATCGGTAAAACATTATAACGTTGTTACATAAATATGCAATAAAATTATGTTAGATATCACAATGATATTCTTGACTTCTATATATTGTGTGCCAAAACTTATTTTTTTCGATGATTTGGTGAGGATGAGGTCTGAAAAATGGTTGCAGAATTGGTGTTAAAAACTGAAAAGTACGTTGTATTAATTGATAAAACTTTAAAACATCGTTACATAATTGTACAATTAACCGATGTTAGATATCACAACAATATAATATTCTTAATATCTACAGTGTACAATGTGCAAGCACTTAATATACGCATGATTTAGTGAGGGTAAGGTAGAAAAATTGTTGTAAATTTTCCATTAGTGTCGGAAAGTGTTAGGCACAAAAAGGCCTCAGTCAAACCTGATGATGCCTTTGAAGGTTGATCTTAAGGCCTGTTATATGCCTTATTGAAACCTGAAAATGATTTGCAATATCAGCCTAAAGCTGTTCTATGTGTTGCATGTGTTGCAACAAAGGCAGTTTTGCCCAAGCTGTTCAGTCTGCTGAACAGGCTGGACATAAACTGTCTATGCTTCTCTACACTGATGAGCAGCTTGGGCAGTTTACAAGTGTTCTGTTCTTTGTGAACAGAACCTGTTCTTTGTGAACAGGCTAAACACTTTATGGAATGTGTTTCCAAGTCCTCATGTATTGTTTTTGACTACAAGATCAGTTTACAAAGTCGAAGACAAAGTGTAAATCAGAACTGCTCAGCCTGCCCAAGTTGTTCTGTTACATGAAGACAAAAGGTTATTTGAAAAAGGGTGACATACCTTTTTATTATATCAAAATAGGCCTTTACAAGGAAGAAAAACACAAAGTTGACATTCCTTCTTTGGTTAAAGGCAATGCAACAGTAGACAAAGTGAAAAGAAAAAAGTTCTGCACATGTGAAGACAAGTCTGCTTTTCAGAAAGGTGCAGAAAAGGTTATGTTGTCTTTTCAACAAGACTTCTCCTTTTTTCATTCCGTCCAATGAAGAAACTTCACTTAGATCCTCTGAGTGAGTATAAAAAGAAGCTTCCAAGGATTGATCGATTAAGCCAAGAAGCTAAGTGCTAAAAACAAGAGTGAACGTGTATTCAAAGTGTGTCTTTCATGCATGCAAGTCTGCTTGAGTAAAACAGTGCTCAGTGTATAAGCTGTTCTTGTTCAAGCTGTTCCTCAGAGTCTTGTAAACACAGTGAGTGATTCTTAGTGAGTGTATTCATTGTAATTAGTTTAGGTCAGTTTTAGACTAGTTAGATATATTGTTGTATCTATCATCTCAGCTTGAACCTTTCCGCATTCAAGCTTGTTTGTAATTAACATTTGTTAATAATACATACAAACATTGAGAAAAATGTGCGTAGTTTTTAAAGTGCTGTATTCACCCCCCCCCCCCCTCTACAGGTTAAAGCTATATACTTGGGATATCTTTTGGGACCTACAACTGGTATCAGAGCCATTTTAGAGTGTGTGTCATTCTAGATCTCTCATTCTCCCAAAGATTCCATGGACAACAGTGCTGCAAGTTCCTCATACTATGACAATGGCTCAATGGGCAAACACCCAAAGTTCAATCATCAGAACTTTTCTGGGTGGAAGTGCAGAATGATGCTCTACTTAGAGAATCTGGATGTACAACTACCAGAGATTGTAATGGAGGGTCCCTATGTGCCAACCTCTGTTACAACAATAACTCCTGCTGTTGAAGGAGCTGCTCCTGAGATCAGAACATTTGAGAAAGCAAAAGCTCAATGGTCTGATGAAGACAAAAGACTGGTGGCTCTTGATGCAAAGGCCAGAAACAATCTGGTCATCTCTCTACCTGATGATGTGTTCAAACAGGTTGAGAAGATGAAGACTGCCAAGGAGATGTGGGATACTTTGTGTACCGTCTATGATGGACCAACAATCACACTTGACAACAGGATTAACAATCTTGTTAGACAGTATGAACTCTTCTTTGCAAAACCAAAGGAGACTCTCACTGAAACCTACACCAGGTTTACTGCTCTTGTAAATGATCTCAAAGCTGTTGGGATCACCAAGGACAACCTGACCTTGGTAAACAAGTTCTTAGATGTTCTGCCTGAAGAATGGAATTATTTTTCTACAATTTTAAGGAATTCAGGTACCATCAAAAGTATGGATCTTGTTAACTTATATGGATCCTTACTAAATGATGAGCAATCAAGGAAACAGAAGAGAAATGCCTTGGAAATATCTAAGAAAGGTGCAGCCTTTGTGGCTAGTGTGAGACAACCTGTAAATCAAGTGAGTGATGTGTTCACTCAACCTGATCAACAGGCTGATGATAAGGAGGAAATGTCTGATGAGGAAGACAGTGCAGATAGTGCTGAACTGGATGTTGAGCAGATGATAGCCATGCTTGTCAAAAAGTTCAACAAGAAAAGGTTTGGAAGAAACATTCTACAGGGAAGCTCAAATGCTGTCAAAAAGAAAGCATTTGACAAGACCAAAGCTGAGTGCTTCAAATGTGGAAAAATTGGCCATATAGCTGCTGACTGTGTGTCAAAAACTGTTGATCAGACATCCAAACCACACAAGACAGACAGGGATGATGGCTATAGGGTTAAGTATCTTATGGCCATGGCTAAGCTGAGGAAGTTAGAAAACTCAGTGGTTTCTAACAGGCAAAAGGGACTAATGGCTGAAACTTGTTACTGGGAGGAGTCTCATTCATCATCCGATGAAGAAGACAACAACTTTCTGATGGCCAACACTGATGTCCCATCAACAAGCAACTTCAAACAAGATCTGGCTGAAGCTGATGCTTTCAGCAGCTTGGAGAACTGGAACCCTACAATGATGTATAAGGTACAAAATTTTATGGATTACAGTTCTGAAGAAAAAGTTAAAATGTTTGAATATATGCTTGTTGATCTAAAAGCTGCTGTTGAGAAGCATGCTGTTTTATTATCTGAAATCTCTAAGCTTAAAACTGATATTGAAACAAAATCCAGTAAACTGGACAGCTTCCATAAGTTGGAAGCTGAGCTTGATGAATTAAAACACATCAATTCCATTTTACTGGAAGAAAAGAGAGAAACAGATATAAAACATGCTAAGCTTCAAAAGATAGTTAACTCTTGGTGCTAATGTGCACAAAAAGTTAGCCACTGCATAAGTCAGCTGATTCCTGCACAAATCCAAGCCTATCTTGGAGGGGATCTTGACACAGCAGCTTCCATTGTTGAGGTTAATAATTTAAAAGAAGACTTGTCCACTCTTGGTGAGCATCCAAACACTTTTATTCAAAGAGTGAATGGTAAATTAATCTCAACAAACAGGCTTGTCAGGCCTCAAAACACTGACAGCTTGTGTGAACCTAGCTCAAAAGCTGTTGATGAAATGAGTTTTTCATCTAATAAGCTTGCTAAGTGTTCTGCTGATTCACACAAGCAAAAGAAAGGAAAGCATGTCCAAACTGCAGCTGTGGACACCAAACCTGTTGACAAAACAGACTTTGGGTCTAAAGCTGGTGTAAAAAGGCATACTAATCCTTTTAATGCTGAACACTTTGAAAATAAGTTTTCAAAGGGAAAGCAGTCTGCCTTTAACAAGAGTAAGTCTCAGGTTGAAGGCAAACCTGCTGTGATTTCAAATAAGTTTTCTAATCATAGTGGTAAACTGGTGTTAAAATAGAATAAATATTTAAAAACCAGGAATAATGATTATGTTGATAGGCAACATCAATCACATCTCAGGAAGAGCAAAGGCAAAGTCATTGCTCAGCCTGAGAGATATGGGAATAAGTTTCCTAAACCTGTGGAAGATCAAAAGCCAATCAAGCTTCCTATCTTTGATATCTGCCCTCCTAAAAAGAGGAAAGAAGAGACAGGCAAAGCTGTGGCTATTGAACTTTCCACTCAAGCTATTGATTCATCAAAAAGTAATAAGTTTGCTAAATCTGCTGATGGAATCAACTAAAATAACACAAAATGTGTTTCTGAAAGGTCTTCTTCCAAAAATGCTAAACGGAGAAAGTGTTATAAATGTGGAATGAATACACATCTGGCCAAAGACTGTCCTGAAACTGTGGACATGAGGCCTGCTGACTCTGATGCTTCCCTCACTGCCAACATAAACAGTGTTGGAAACATCTTAGCCAATGAGAGTGGTATTCAAGCTGATACCATTCAAATAGGGAATATTAGAGTTGACATTACAAGTCCATCAACAAATGTTGATGAAGTAGGAGAACTCATCTCTGTGATGAGTTCCCCTAAAACTATCTAATATTCTTCTTATCACTCTGCAGGAAAAACAACCATCCCAGGTTTGGTACTTGGACAGTAGCTGCTCAGGGCACATGACAGGTTGTAAGGACCTGCTGAGTGATCTCAGGCCTGAAAAAGGGCCAAAAGTCACATTTGGTGACAATGTACAGGGATCCACTGAGGGATATGGAACTCTTAAAGCTGGTGCTGCAGTGTTCAAAAGAGTAGCCTATGTGGTTGGGCTAAAACATAACCTTGTTAGCATAAGCCAACTGTGTGAGCTGGCTATAAGGTTAACTTTGATGAGCACCTGAGTTACATATTGGATCCCCACGACAAAGTTGTGTTGTGTGCTTAACGAAAGAAAGGTGTATATGTTGTGGACATGCAATCTGCTGATCCCACAACTGAAACCTGCTTCCTCACAAGAACAAATGCAGACTTAAACTGGTTATGGCACAAAAGGCTGTCACATCTGAACTTCAAGAACATCAACAAACTCAGTAAGAAAGAGTTGGTGACAGGTTTGCCTTCTATGACCTTTGTTAAAGATAAACTCTGCACAGCTTGTGAGAAAGGCAAGCAGAGAAAATCATCATTTAAATCCAAGCATAACTTCTCTATTGATACTCCTCTCTTCTTAATCCATATGGACTTGTTTGGACCTGTTAATTTCCCAAGTCTGGGAGGAAGAAGATACACTCTAGTAAAGGTTGATGAGTTCCCCAGGTACACATGGGTTATCTTCTTGAAGAGCAAAGGAGAGGCTGCTAGAGAAATTATTGGATTTGTGAAAAAGATGGAAATGCTGAACTCTGCCCAGGTAAAGCAGCTTAGAAGTGATCATGGTACTGAATTCAGAAACAGTACTCTTGAGGACTTCTGTGAAGAGAAAGGAATCACTCAAAACTTCTCAGCTGTAAGAACTCCACAACAAAATGGAGTTGCTGAAAGGAGAAACAGAACTCTCATTGAAGCTGCTAGAACCATGTTGTGTGCATCTGGTTTACCTTCATCATTGTGGGCTGAAGCTGTTAACACTGCCTGCTTCACCCAAAACAGATCTTTAGTGGTGAAAAGGATCAAAAAGACCCCCTATGAGCTGCTCAAAGGGAGGAAACCAAATGTCAGTTACTTTCATGTGTTTGGCTAGCTGTCCCTGCTTCATTTTGAATAAAAGGGATCAACTGGCAAAGTTTGAACAAAAAGCTGATGAACGTGTGTTTGTTGGCTAGTCTGCTATCTCTAAAGCCTACAGAGTGTACAAGAACAAAAGAAAGGTGATAGATGAATCTATAAATGTCACCTTTGAAGAGTCCAAGAATGCTTCCACCAAAGTTGTTCCTGAATCAGTTTCAGGAGAATTAAACTTTGATGATCTGATGCATTCAAACAGTGAAGAGGACTCAAAAGCTTCCACAACACCCAGTGTGGAACCTGTTAATCATGATGGGCATGATGATGATTATGTCAATACACCCTGTGTGAATAAGTGTACTGACCTGATTACAAATGCATGTCCTGAACCTATCAATGCTGATTTTCCTGGTTCCTCTGCTGATATGTTCAACAGTGGTCAGTCATGTTCAACAAGTGAGCAGTCTCAAGACAACAGTGTGTCTGAAAATCTTGAGAGCTGTTCAACAGGATCTGCTGAAGCTGCTGATAACTCAGGAGAATCATCATTGAAGAATGATCCTAAGTGGATCAGATGTCACCCAAATGATCAAATAATTGGTGACATCAATAAAGGGGTACAAACAAGGTGGGACAGCTTAGGGAACTTCTGTATGTTCTCTAGTTTTGTTACACTAATGGAGCCAAAGAAAGTGGATGAAGCACTAAAAGATGCAAATTGGATCACTGCCATGCAAGAAGAACTCAATCAGTTTGAGAGAAACAAGGTATGGAAGCTGGTCCCTGCACCTAAAGGCAAAACTATAATTGGCACTAAATGGGTTTTCAGAAATAAGATGGATGAGCAAGGTCATGTCATAAGAAATAAGGCAAGACTAGTTGCTCAAGGTTATAGACAGGAGGAAGGAATTGACTATGATGAGACATTTGCTCCTGTGGCCAGGCTAGAAGCAATTCGTTTGTATCTAGCCTACGCTGCTCATAAGAGCATTAAGGTATTAAAAATGGATGTGAAGAGTGCATTTTTAAATGGAAAGCTGCAAGAAGAAGTTTATGTCAAGCAGCCTCCAGGTTTTGAAAATGAACATCATCCAGGTTTTGTCTATAAGTTGGACAAAGCTCTCTATGGTCTCAAACAAGCCCCTAGAGCCTGGTATGACACTCTTACTGAGTTCCTTATGAGCAATGGGTATTCCAGAGGTAAAGTGGATACTACACTGTTCATAAAGAAGGTGAAATCTGATATTATGCTTGTTCAAATTTATGTGGATGATATAATATTTGGTTCTACCAATGAGCAGTTATGCAAGAATTTTTCATTACTCATGAAATCTAAATATGAAATGAGTATGATGGGAGAACTTACTTTCTTTTTAGGATTACAGGTTAAACAAACCTCAACTGGAATTTTCATAAATCAAAGAAAGTATACCTTAGATCTCTTGATAAAGTTTAAATTTGATCAAAGTTCTCCTATTAAAACCCCAATGGCAACCAATGTAAAATTGGATGCTGATACCAGTGGCAAAGCTGTTTCAGTAACAGCTTACAGAGGTATGATTGGGAGCTTGCTATACTTAACTGCTAGTAGACCTGATATTATGTTTGTCACTTGTCTGTGTGCTAGGTTCCAAGTTGATCCAAAGGAATCTCATCTAGCTGCTGTTAAGAGAATCTTCAGATACCTGAAGGGTACACCTGGTTTGGGTCTTTCGTATCCCAAAGACTCCAGCCTTGAACTAACAGGCTATTCAGATTCTGATTTTGCAGGCTGCAGGCTAGATAGGAAAACCACAACAGGTGGATGTCAACTCCTTGGTGGTAAGTTGATAAGTTGGTGCAGCAAGAAGCAGAACTCAGTGTCTACTTCTACTGCTGAAGCTGAGTACATTGCTGCTGGAAGCTGCTGTGGGCAGATTCTGTGGATGCAGCATCAGGTTGAAGATAATGGGCTTGTGTATAGGAAAATTCCTATTCTGTGTGATAACACAAGTGCCATAGCCATTTCCAACAATCCAGTTTTTCATTCAAAAACAAAGCATATTGAAGTCAGACATCACTTCATCAGGGATCACATTCAGAAAGGTAATGTGGAGGTAAGTTTTATTTCCACAAATGAAAAGCTTGCAGACATTTTCACCAAACCTCTGGATGAAACAAGGTTGAATTACCTTGTCAGCAAGCTGGGCATGTTAAACAAAACTGACTAAGTGTCCTCAAAGGTCTAAAACTTTGTATGTCTCACACTGATCAAGTTTCTCAGAACAGCTTAGACAGAACATGCTCTGCGTGTTATGTACTTAGCCATTTTTCTGAAATCCTTAATCAGCTTGAACATACAACAGGCTGAACACAAACAGTTTACTCGTGTTCCTACATAGTTCCTACATAGTTCCTACATCTGATGGTCCATTCTTCACTCTGCTCATTCCCTCACACTGACTTACAGGACATTATCTTGTAACCTGCTCAGCTATTGAACACAACCTGTTCCTACATAGTTTAACAGGCTGAGGGAACAGCTTGAAGAATGAACAACTTGTGATGACCCTGCTCATCACAGGTTTGACCAACAGCTTAGAGCAACAGTTTTACTTACCTTTCTTCAAACTTAAGTTACATAATTTATGTTTTTATTTAACTTAAGTACTGAAACATAATGTGGGTTACGTGTGTTAGTGATTAAAAAGGGCTCAGGTGGTCTGACAAACAGTCTGACATGGACAACCGTTTCGTTTCCGTTAACGACCTTTTCAAATCAACCGCCCAAATATTTCTCTCTCATACACACTCACATTCAAATCCTATAAATACCTCATACTGTTACATCTTCGTCTTCCTCACTACTATCATCTGCCTTCTAAGAACCCTAAATATTCGACTAAGTGTCTTGTGCTTCTGCTACTTTCCCTACTCCCAAAATGGCTCACAGAAATAACCCCTTCCTACAGTGTTTGTTGGTGATCATGTGCAGAAGCATCCATCAGTCACCACAATGCTAACCCTGAAACCCACAAACTACATTGCCAACCTTACAATCCCCAAAAACTATGTGGGGAAAGGTTATGATCAAATGGTGGAGTTTATGACAGTTCATCCGTTGAACTATGCTATGACTGCAACTCCTGGTGTCCTGTACCAGGAGATGGTGTACGAGTCCTGGTACACTTGTGCCTACAACCCCAACACCAAAGTCATCAAGGGGACTATTCTCAATGGGACTCAGACCATTGAGATTACTGCTGATCTTCTCAGGGAGGTTATTCATTTGCCCATTGCCGATTCATATGATATGCCTCAGCCTGAAAATGAGCAAATGGGAAATTTGCTATGCTTCTGTGGTGTAGCAGAACCAAAAATTGGAGCAACGCTGTACAGGAAGTATTTGTCTCCTACCTACAGCTTTCTATTTGCTTCTGTGATGATGAGCTTGAGTAGCAAAGTTGGTTCATTTGACCAACTGAGCCGTGATAAAGTCCCAATAGTCCTACAGCTGGTAGATGGGACTACAATTGATATGGCTAAGTGGATATTTCTGAACATGAGGAACCTGGTGCAGAAAGAGCCAAGACCAGTTGCTGTTCGATACCCCAGGTTTCTGAGCCTCATATTCAGACACATTTGTGGTGAGCATCTGTACAACTCTCAGCCTTTACTTCATACTACTGCATTCCCTGTAATAGGGAATAGAGTTTTCTACACTGCCGTACTTCCAAATGAGCCTCCTCTGTCCACACCAATGAGGAGGTTGTTAGGATTGGTGGAAGGACCCTCTGCTATGAGGGTGGATCGAGAAGCTGCTGCTCCCAAGAGAAAATCCAAAGCCAAGTCCAAACTTGTTATAAGGACCCTGGCAAACATTGAAGCTGAGCCTGTGCAAAAGAAGGCCAAAACAGCTCAGTCTGAGTCTGCACTCTTAGCCTCTGTGGCTGAGGGGGAGCAGGCTCCTCACCCTAAAGCCTCTGTGGCTGGTGCCTTTGTGGCACCTGAGACTATGGAACAGGCCAACCAACCTGTTTCTGACCCAGTCTCAAAACCTGTCCAGTCTGAACCCCTCATCACCTCTCCACACTCACCCACTTCATCCATCCACTACCAACGAAAATCACTCTGCAAAAAGAAACCAACCCAATCAACCACCTCCTCTGTTCCCTCTCAACAGGGTTCAGTTGTAAGAGAAGCCACCCCTGCTGCCTCTCCTATATTGGGAGGAGGTTCAGCACAATTGGACCATGCTTCACTCCAACCTGAGTCCACCCAGAGTCAGCCTAGACCCTCTGGTTCCTCCCAACAGGAACCAGTTGTACAAAAGGAGATAACCACCTCAACTATTCCAGCCTCCCAACAGGCTGAGAATATTGAAAGACAGGAGCCCTCTCCGCTCCATACTGAGTCCACACTGTCCCCTACTCAAATCTCTTTACACCCTGAGTCTGCACGAGGTGTCCACGCTGCTGGTATAGACCAATCAGCAGCTCAGCCTCAAACTTCTGCTCCCCATGATACAGCTGTTCTACACCAAACAGCTGCTGAGGGACCAACAACCCAAGCTGATGAACCTCAGGGATCATATCATCCCTTTGGTGAGGCTGTTCCCTCTATGCAACCTCCATCAGCAGGTTTCACCACTACTGATGTTGAAATGCATATCCCTTCTCCCCATGATGAGGTGCTTTTACACCAAGGCACTGCAGAGGGAACTCCCTCTGGCCTTCATGAGGATATTGCAACACAAGCAGCATCTGAAAGGCCCCCAACATCAACCCCTTATCCTGATGAAGCAGCTACAGCCGCTGCTGAGGGACCCTTTGACCCCTCCAAGCTGGGTCACATCACTTTTGCCCAGGCTATGGAGCTTCTCTCAAATGTTCCTCTTCCCTCTCCCTCACATCCTCATACCCCAGCCTCATTATCATCTTCTCCATCCACCCAATCAAAACAGTCAACCCATACACCTCCCTCTCCTAAAGACCTGCCTTTGAAGGAGCAGCTTTCTCTGCTGACCAACAAAGTTGGTTCTTTAGAAACAGCTATGACCTCTCTACCCTCTATTATTTCAGACACTGTGTCTGAACAGCTTAAGGGGTTCTTTGATTTGTTCAAAGACTCCTTACCTGCCACTCCACAAACAGATAATTCTCCACAGCTGCAAAATGTGTCCATCTCCCTCTCCTCTATTCTTTCACTGCAACAGAACTCTGTGTCCTCAATGACAGCTATTTCCCAACAGCTGTCCTCTCTCCTCACTTCTTGCAACATTACTCTTCCTACTACTCTGGCCAGCTTGAAAACCCTCATTGGCTCTCTTTCAAATTCTGTGTCATCAAACCTTGCTGATGTGCAAGATTCTCTCGAATTACATCTTGCACAGCTTCAAAGTTTGCTGTTCACAGCTTCTGATAGGGAAAATATTGTTAAGCTGACCTCCCTAGCTGATACCCAATCCTCTTCTCTTCAATCCTCTCTTACCCAGCTTGCAGAGGTGAAGGACAACTTGGCATTCTTAGTGACTAGCCTTGTTGGCCCCAGGCCTGCTGCCAAAACTGCTGGCAAGCCTGATGACTTTGTGTCTTCAGGCAGACCGGGTGTTGAAGGTGCTGATACATCTCCTTTAAAGGGGGAGAAGTCATCTGACTCGAAGACTAAGTCTAAGGGGGAGAAAACTTCTTTTCCTAAGGAGAAATCAGTGCCTGCAGCACTCACTGGTCAACCAGCAGGAGCTTCAACAGGTACACTGGAGGGTGCCTCTCATGCTGCTCAGCCTACTCAGGTTGAATCTCCAATCCCTGCTCAATCTAAGGGGGAGGAAACTATTCGTGAGGACATGCCAAGCAGCAGAAGGAGGCATCTGATCTTAGAAGAAGAAGAAGAGGTGGAGGAAAGTCCTGAAGCTGCTGTCACTACAGCAGCTAAGGGTAAAGAAATAGCAGCAACTGATCCTCAACAGCAGAAAGAAGCAGAAATCAAATTTCACAAAGCCAGGGCCAAAGAAATGGGTCTTCCTATGCATAAGTATTTTGAGTTTAGAGAAGAACAGCTTCAAGCCCTGGAAGCTTTAAGAAAAGAAGAAGAGTCTGCAAAAGCTGCTAAGTCTTTTGCACTTCAAGAGGCAAGGAAAGTTAAGATGTCCTCTCTTGTTGTGCAAAAGAAAATGTTGGAAGCTGCTAAGGGATCAGTAGAGGAAAAGGAAGCTGAAAAAGAAAAAGGTGCTCTGGTCTCAGTGGCCAAAACTTCAGTGCCTTCTGCAAGAGCTCAATTTCACTTTGACAACCTGGCAAGAAGAAAATTTCAAGATGTTGCTGATAGAAGACTTGCTAAGGAGGCAATTGTCAAAGCTGTATCAATTTCAAGAAAAGGCAGTCAGTGGAAGTTGAAAATAACCAGAATGGGTGCAGCAGGCCCAGAACTAGAAACATATGACTTCACTGATGTTGCACAAATGGGGTACAGAGAATGGATTGAGCTGGCAGTTGCTCTTAGTGAGTCTAAGTCTGAAACTGCCAAGACTATCAAAGGATATGTGAAGAAGCTGATGGAGAGAGTGAAGAATCTTGGCCTGATCTCCAAAGAGGTAAGTGAAGGTGTCTATGTGACACAACCAAAAATAAAGGCCAGGAGGACAAGGAAGGATATTGAGATGGAACAACTCCTCATCCTGATAGAACAAGGTGACTATGCCATTGAGATGAAAGGAGTTGATCACAGCCTGCCTAGTGGAATTGAGTTTGAAGATGGCAAGATCATTAAAGAGCCTGAGCTGGGGGCATTTTTTGTAGATCCCTTAACTCAGAAGAAATGCTTTCAGAGAGCATCAGATCTATACATGATGGATCTGAGACAGCTTGTAGCCTTCAGACTTGCAGTTTCATTTAGGCAGTCAAGCAGGTGGAGAGCAGCTATCTGGGATCAGCTCAGAGGTTGTTATGAAAGAGATGAAGTTGAGGATCCCAAGTTTATGATAATAAGAAGTGAGATTCAAGAACTTGAGGATACCAGAGAGCAACTTGAAAAGATGTTTGAAGGTCCCCCTCCATTGTGATGAAGTCCATCTGCCATCTGGGCAGGAGAATAATGGAAGCTGTCCATCAGTTGGACAGGCTTACCATTTTCTGCTCCCAACAAAAATAGTCCAATGTACATTAGTTCTACTTTATTTACATATGTTGTAATTTTCTTTTACATTAGTTGTAATATACATCAGTACATCAGTTGTACTTTTGTAAGAATGTGTTTTGTTCTAATGAAATCAAAAATCAGTGTATATATAAACTGATCTTTTACTTTATGTTGATGTTGTAATTTTATTTCAAAAAATGTACTGTAAAAATATATAGTGACTTTTGATAAGGCCAGCTTAGACTGGTTATTGCAAATAGGGGGAGATTGTTAGGCACAAAAAGGCCTCAGTCAAACCTGTTCTGCTTCTGAGGGGGAGATTATTAATCAAACTTGATGATGCCTTTGAAGGTTGATCTTAAGGCCTGTTATATGCCTTATTGAAACCTGAAAATGATTCGAAATATTAGCCTAAAGCTGTTCTATGTGTTGCATGTGTTGCAACAAAGGTAGTTTTGCCCAAGCTGTTCAGTCTGCTGAACAGGCTGGACATAAACTGTCTACGCTGCTCTACACTGATGAGCAGCTTGGGCAGTTTACAAGTGTTCTGTTCTTTGTGAACAGAACCTGTTCTTTGTGAACAGGCTAAACACTTTATGGAATGTGTTTCTAAGTCCTCATGTATTTTTTTTGACAACAAGATCAGTTTACAAAGTCGAAGACAAAGTGTAAATCAGAACTGCTCAGCCTGCCCAAGCTGTTCTGTTACATGAAGACAAAAGGTTATTTGAAAAAGGGTGACAGACCTTTTTCTTATATCAAAATAGGCCTTTACAAGGAAGAAAAACACAAAGTTGACATTCCTTATTTGGTTAAAGGCAATGCAACAGTAGACAAAGTGAAAAGACAAAAGTTTTGCACATGTGAAGACAAGTCTGCTTTTCAGAAAGGTGCAGAAAAAGTTATGTTGTCTTTTCAAACAAGACTTCACCTTTTTCATCTCGTCCAATGAAGAAGCTTCACTTAGATCCTCTGAGTGGGTATAAAAAGAAACTTCCAAGGATTGATCGATTAAGCCAAAAAGCTAAGTGCTGAAAACAAGAGTGAACGTGCATTCAAAGTGTGTCTTTCATGCATGCAAGTCTGCTTGAATAAAACAGTGCTCAGTGTCTAAGCTGTTCTTGTTCAAGCTGTTCCTCAGAGTCTTGTAAACACAGTGAGTGATTCTTAGTGAGTGTATTCATTGTAATTAGTTTAAGTCAGTCTTAGACTAGTTAGATATACTGCTGTATCTGTCATCTCAGCTTGAACCTTTCCGCATTCAAGCTTGTTTGTAATTAACATTTGTTAATAATACATACAAACATTGAGAAAATTCTGTGTAGTTTTTAAGGTGCTGTATTCACCCCCCCCCCCCTACAGCTTAAAGCTATATACTTGGGATATCTTTTGGGACCTACAGAAAGTATGTTGCTTAAAGCTCAACCAAGCTAAACAGAGAAAACATGAAGATGCAGAATCATTCATTAATGGTGGTGATGATTATGAAAGAAGAAAGAAGACGGAATGCAAGGTGTGTCACGTGAGAAGCTCGTGCATCCTATTGTTACCTTGCATCCATCTATGTTCTTGCAATCTTTGTGAAGGAAGGGTCACTAAAGTTTTGTCCTATTTGTGAATCTGTAAAAAATGGAACCTTGGGGTTTTGGGTTTGTTGCTTTTCTGGGGTGTTTGTTATCAAAAAGATTATTCTGGCAGTACTGTTAGTGGCAAAAATCCCATAAGAGGTTAGCATTTTTAATATAACATAGTTTCTTAGCTGATGTTTTTCAATCTAGGAACTTGCACAAGCTCTCAAGTCATTGACTCACCATGATTTTTAACATTCATTTGCTTAGATGGTTCATCCATTATGCAAATATTGGTTGGTTGACACTCAAGAATTCATTTCATCTCATTCGAGTTTTAATAGATTTTTTTAAAGATAAGTTTTATTTTTTTCAAAGCCTAATTAAAATTTATAACTATGAACCTTTTGTAGTTTTAAAGCCTACTCTCTCAAGCCAGTTAGTCCCAGATATGTGATGATTCAATAGTCTGATCCAATAATATGAATCTTTACACATCTAATTCAGGCCTTAAATATTATTAGGTTATATTGTTCTTACACATTCTCTATTCCGAAGCATATTCGAACGAGGTTGTGGGGTAAACTTTATCACTCTGAGAGACTCATAGTCCTCAAAAACTGCTAGGGATTAGCTAGGCTGCAACTCAAGAACTAAACAAACCATCATGACGTCATGAAGTTGTATGTCTTTATAAAAGTAATTAAAGAAATGTTTGTGCTAAGAAATCATTGGACTAAAGCTAATCACTAAAGAGTATGTTTCCTTTTTTTTTCTTTTAACAATATAGTATAATTCTTATGTGCTGAATGTGTCTCATCTTCATTGCTTTTGTGTTTCAGTGTAAATGATTAAATAGGTATTTCTAGAAGAAACATCAGTTAATTTCATTGCTTTTATGTTTCTGTTTCCTTGTTTTGGTATTTTTCATTTTCATCTAATATTATCCTTTATTAAATGGTTGTAAGAATAGATGTTAAAACAGTACGTATTAATTATGATTGTGTGCATGTGCTTGTTTGGTGGGAATGTGGGTCTCATGATCCAATGAAATATACTGATGTTTCTTCTATGAATAGTTTTAGATTAAATTATAGTTATAATTTAAAATTTGAAGCTTATATTATACAAACTACATGTTTGCAGGTTATGGAAGCTCCTTTGCAAAATCACTTGCATTCAATTATGTTGTGGCCACCTAGCCAAAGCACCAGGGGAGAGCTTGTGGAACGTATAATAAAAAATCTTGTCACTCCATCCATTTTATCCAGAAAGTATTGTCTTTTTTGAAAGGAAGAAGCAGAGGAAGATGTTATGAGAATAAAGTCTACAGTCTTTGTCTCTGCGAAGCAAAACTTTGCAAAGGATCCTGACCATATGGCTTATTAACTACTTTAATATAATTTCGGTATGGCTTTGTAGCCTTGGCAATCTGATCAATGTATGGCTTGCAGAACTTCTTTGCAACCTGCCCCAACACAATTTTCATATCAGGACATGCCTTATTGCCTTAACTGAGAAGGTAGCAACGAGGTTAAGGACGAAGTACCTGACAATGAGGGTCCGCAACTTCCTTTATTTTGATCACATGCGGAGTTAGAACCTCCTTTGATTGAGCATACACCTCTGTGGTGAATAGAGGTCATGATTATATGTTGTGACTGGCTTGAGAACATAATGTGATTCCATGACGATAACGATTGAGGCTGAAAATTTTTGTTATGTGCTAGTTTTAATTCATGATACACTTATTATTTTTCCAAATGCCATTGTCGTACATGTGGTTCTTTCTCCACGTATTCTTTTTATGGTTTTTACTAAGAAATTTGACTATTAGCATCTTCATCTTAATTTTAATATAACACGGCTAAACATAGATTTATTCTATGTTATGAAATGCAGGAGCAATGTGCTAATAGTAAAAACTCAAGTTTTACGTCTATGAGGTAGAAAAAGACAACATTCAACATGCTAGAGGAAAATTTAAAGGGAATAGATGCATCACAGGGGGGATGGTTTATGATGCAAATGAAAGCAAACAAGAGGTTGGTTATGTGAAAACTAAAACAAACTCATGTGCTTTATATTTTTTATAGCTCAAAAATTTTGTTTCTATGTACTTGTGTATAGCATTTTTGATTCCAAACTTTGTATGTTGTCTAATTTATATATTTGCACTAAACAAGAGTTTTATTTTTGTAGTTGCATATTTATGTTTTAGAAAGTTGTTTTTATTTATTTATAACTTTTTTTTATTCTATTTGTCTATTTTGTCCATGATCTTGCAATAGGGATGTCTCCTTGAATTGAATAACGGGAAATTTGCCCAATGATAGTGCTAGGCGAAAGAAGAATGACCTGACTGCAACCACCGGAGAAGACACTGAGTCAAAGAAGATAATTACCTCAACTGCTGATGTTCTGAAAGGATTCGTGGAGTGGCTTTATGTTCAGCTACGTTTGAACTCTGCAGTCTTTGTTGATTTGGTGGTGAAATGTCACTAAAATCTTTTATTGGTTCCTGAAAGTATGATGTGGTTGCTTTTTTGTTTGACATATCTGTGTCGTCACTTTACACATTTTTGTGTATTGACTTTTTGTATTGTGACTTCTTATCAAGCATGTGTGCAACTAAAATACATAGACCTATTTTGTTTAACATTTCAACTTAACACAGCCCATGCTGACAGTTTTGATACATATTTGTCTAAATGAAATGGAATTCAAAATAAATTCTTTTTGTAGGCATAGCAATACGAATATAATTTTATTCATTTATTCAGCAATTTGAAGCTTTATTTCATATAATGACTTATAGGTACCACTTAAAACCTTAGGAAGGTTTATAGTTACAAAATGGTTAATATTACACTTGGAATAAATAGAACTCCTAAAAATGTACTATATAGCTTCTAAGTGAATATATTAAGTATGTTGCTATTGGAATCTTGATCTTAAATGATTGGTTTTCACATCACATATTGAGCTTAGAGTTTCATTAAGGACTATTTTATCGAATGTTATTAATGCCTAAATGCTTGTCCAAACAAGTGCGGTTCTTCAATCTGTACTATTAATTCAATTTTGTGCCTAGTATTTTTATGTGTATTAGATAATGGTTGCTGATGGTGGGTGGAGGTTGTAGTTTAATGTAGCTATAATTTGACATTGGCATAAAGCAAATTGGAAAATCAGCTTTAGCTTCTTCGGTAGAGTACCAACACAACAAGATCAAGGTTTTAATCCTCTTTTCATTTTAGTTATAATTTGACATTGACATAAGGGAAATTGGACATTTAGCTCCTGTAGAGTACCATGACAACAAGATCAAGGTTTTAATTCTCTTTACATTTTCTTTATCTCTATTATAAACGATTCCCAATAATAATCAGCACTCGTACAAATGATTTCAGCAACAATAAAGACAAAAAGAATGCTTTCACTCAATGATTGTGATGAATATTGAAAGAGAATAACAGAGAGAAAAAGTGGCGGCTGCAATTTTCTTTTCACTGAATAATGACAATTTTGTGGGAAATCCTAGGTGGGGTTTCCCTTGCATTAGTTAAAACAACTATTAAAGTATTACAAACCATCCTTTGAACTTCTATATCTAAAGAGAATTACAAATAATAGGAAAGACTAGAAATAAATTATATGGAAATAAAACTAAATAATTATTACAAAATAAGTTCCACATGATCGATATTAAGGTCTAACAATCTCCCCCTTTTTGATCACTGTGGATGACTACGGGCATGATCAACTGTTTCTCTGAGGCCAAGGACGACGTCGAACCGTCGAGTCACTTGCCTGATATCTAGCCTTTCGTTTATTAGTTTTATGCCACAAAGCATGTCATGAATATCCTTCGGTTTTCGTTTAAGTTCTGATTTCCAATGTTTGTATTCATCAGGATACAGAACAGGTGGTCGGTTCTCGGACCCAAGAACAAGGGCCTCTCTAGACATGATGGATGATGCTGATTAAAAAAAGGAAGATCTTTTGAAGTGGAAACTGAAATTCAGATTATCGGAACTCGGATGAACAGTTGTTCGGAGGAATTTAACTCGGATGAAGATGAAGAATTCAGATGAGATGGAATTCGGATGAACAGTGGAACTCTGATTATTACAAATTTGGATGAACAGTGAAGCTCTGATGCACTTATAATTCGGATGAATTGAAGTTTGATGGACCGAACTTGGATGGAACGAATTCGGTTGAATCGGACTTGGTTGAAACTTGAGAAACTTCAGATGGATTGAAATTCAGTGGAACAGCAGAATCTAGGATGGAAACTTAGAATAAAGTCAACTCTGATTGGCCGAATTCGAATGTTGATCCGAAGTTCGGATGGTCCAAGTTGGTTTTCGAAATTGTTTAAAAATTAAGAACAAGTAATTTTAAGTACCCGAAAAATGTTTTAACTAAATTCGAGAGATCAGAATTTCGGGTGAGTCCGAAATTTTGTCCGAGATTTGTTAAAAAGTGGTCGGAATTGGTCTGAATTTTGATCGGTGATGATGTGCGAGATGATCCGAATTTTAACAGTTACATGAAATTCCGTAATTCGCCCCCTGCGACTCGCCGAGTCGACATGCAGGTGTGCATTCGAAACTTACGGATTTTCACTAAAAATTTCCAAAATGAATTTCTAGTAACATGCAATTAATTCCAATGTTTTATAAACATTATTGGGGTGTTTCGACATCATTTTCCCCATCTAAAACACACTAATTAGTCCTGATTCATCCAAAATATTGATATTTTCTCAATAACACAAAACATCACAAAAACTCAGATTTCTTACCGTTTTGGATGATTCAACGGTTGATTCTTATTTCTGAGGCTTCAGTGATGTTCTAATAATGATTTCTAACTGATTAAACATACATGCAACAACATTTATTCAGATTAAAAATCTGAATCTTGCATCTTTATTCTTCAAAAATAAAACTCAAGGCTTTAGGAATAACTTTCTTACCTTTAATCCACTTGATTGTTGTTAATTATCAGTTAAATCCACGAATTTTCTTTCACAAATTCGAATTCCAGCAGAGATTGGAGAGAGAGAGAAAGAGCAATTGTGCTTTGAAATGAAGAAATGAAAGACTCCATGTCTCTTATCTCTTCACTTTCGGCTAATTACACATTTAGCCCCTCAACTTATTTGATTTCATTAAGTACTGATTTCCATCTTAATTTTTATCATCACTAACATTTATAATTTATTATTCTCACTTAATAAATTGAAATTCTAAAATTTCTTAATTTATTAAAATAGCAAACAACTTGTAAATTCCAAATAAATAACTTTCATAAGTAATCCAACTTAATTATATTCCGTACGAAATTTAAACTAAATATCGTCAAATTATAATAATAAATTTTAGGATGTTACAGATTGTGATGAATATTGAAAGAGAATGTCAGAGAGAAAAAGCGACGTCTGCAATATTCTTTTCACTGAAAAATGACAATTGTGTGGGAAACCCTAGGTGGGGTTTCCCTTACATCAATTAAATCACTATTAAAGTATTACAAACCAGCCCGTCAACTTCTATATCTTAAGAGAATTACAAATAAAAGGAAAGACTAGAAATAATTTACATGAATATAAAACTAACTAATTATTACAAAATAAATTCCACATGATCGAAATTAAGGTCTAACAATCTCCCAGAAAATTTATATCAAAACATGTTTTGCTCATGTAATCTGTGCAAATTCTGCCCAAATCAAAGAGTTTCTGAAATTATGCACAAATCAAAGACTTTTTGAAATTCTAATACATTCAGGTTATTGTGTAATGCATTTATAGATAGCAAAGTTAGTTACCATTGTTAGCAACTTTAATTAATTAGTTACAACTCATTTTAGCGGATTGAACTCTAACAATCTCCTCAATACTTCTCCAAACTCACGTTTCATCATCATCTTTATCAATTATTCCCAACTAACTCCAATTAAGTATGAACAAATGAAACTTAAGTGTATCAAATCCAAAGATAAATAATATCTAAAATTATTCGTTCTATGTCTACATAAGGAGGACATCTTATCTATGAATTCTATCACTTTTTTCTTTCGTCTTTAGAAAAATAATATGCAACTCAACAAACATGATGTCAATTGAAAAATAAAATTTCGCCCCCGCCACATTGCGTAGGTACACTACTAGTTGTATAAAAATAACACAATTTATCCATAACATAATTTTTATTAATTAATCATGGTTTACTGTGCAAAAATTACTAATAAAATTACCTTAAACTAGCTAATTATTGCTAATCAAAGTTCGAGTAGTTATAGGGTTTAATATGAACAAGTCGGAAAATGATATCTAAGGGTTGCAAAATGCAGAAACCCACAAACTTACCTTATTTTGTGGGAAAAAGAAAGAAAAGGCTACATATTTCTCCAAACACTTTCTCTCTCTCTCTCTCACACTCTATATATATATATATATATATATATATATATATATATATATATATATATATATATATATATATATATATATATATATATATATATATATATATACTCTCTCTCTCTAAAAATTTGAAAACTTCTAGAATTCAAGCAAGAATTTAGTTTGCAAGCATAGTTGCAAGAAGCTATTCAAGGATCTACATTTATTTCGAGGTATGATTTACAATTTATTGTGATTTGTAGCTGAGAACGGCTACACTTTTGAGGAAAATCCATATGAACATGCAACATGAATTGTGGATGGATGTTTTATAGGTTGTAAAGTGAAATTGGAACCAAAGTAAAGCTATAGCAACAGATTTGAAGTTTTAAACTCACCCATCCTTTTAGGCACAGGGACACAAGAACCTAAGAAAGAGCTTTTTTTTTTTTTTATAAAAAAAATCTGCCTCCAGCAAGGTAGGACGATGCAAAAAAACTGTAATAGTGCATGAACTATGCATTTCGCACAGTGAAGAACACTTATATTTTAAGCATGAATTTGAGTAATAAACATTAATTGATTTAAATAATATTTTATCTAGTAGCTAAATAGATTTCACTCATGGGATGTGTATAAAATGAATGTTTTGAAAAAAATTTGAATATTTAAGAACTTCAGGTGATGAAGTTCGGAAACATCCGTAGTTCGGGATACTAAACTTCTGAAGTTTGGACCCTCATTCATAATAAAAAGCTAACTACCGAAGTCCGGATGGGGACATATTCCAAAGTTCAGAAAATGCATTCGAAGTTCAGATTATACATCCAACGTTCACCAAAAGTTCATATAAGCATATATTCGGAACATAGCTTAAAATGCCTATAAATTTTAGCAATATATAAATGAGCCATATAGATTAATAATTTGAAATTCCAAACAGATTTAAATCATAAATTAATAGTAGCAGCCAAAGCAATCAAAGTTCACAACATCTTTGCACAACACCACGAGCATAAGCAAGCATAACAATCACTTTAAATGGTAGATATTCCTTTTATTGCAGTCTATGCAATTCGAGACTTCATTTGCTGCATAGATTTTATTCATACTCTTTTAAAAATAAGCAGCTTAAACAAGTTGCAGAACATGATTTTTGAATAAGCTAGAGCTCATCAAACTACTTTCATTTGCACTTCTTTAAATATAAGCAACTTAAATGAGCTGCATGGCATAGTTTTTTATTCAACTAAAGGTCAACATACTTTCATGCCACTTAAATTCAACATAATCAGCTTAATTTAGCCATTCTATTACAAACTTAGCACCAACAATTTTGGACACTGTTGGGTGGCAATCTAAGTTATATAAAGTGCTCATTTACTTGATGAGAACCACTATGGCAACATAGCACTCCGATGATACCCACGCTGCTTTTGGTAGCTAGCTAAGTATGTGGTTGATCCCCATAAAATGTGTGTGCATGGTGTTATCATCATCCTACTCTTAACGCTTTACATCTCAATAGCGGCAACATTTTTTACTCTATAGAAAATCACACATCCTAGCATCATATTGACCGATCCCGTATATTTTATCAGCAAAACTTGGCCTGCAGCACCCCGTGCACAAAAATGCATTTAAATTGTATTATTTGCTCATTTAACTAAGCAATTAACTTACCCTCGTCGACTTATTATTTTTCAGGAAAAGGAAAAATTACAGCGAGACCTTCTACTTAGGTTCAAGATTTGATTCGGGAAGATCAAAACCACTACTTTTATGTTGTATTTTGCTTGTAAATTATGTATTGTTGGGTAGAAGCTTGTATTTTTAAAACATTGATGTATTAAATAAATACACATGTTCACTTTTTAGTGCATTAGCTTTTGAATGATGTGTTACATTTTAAATATTTTTTATTTATATATAAATTGTGATAAGGTTAAGTTAATTTATTAGCATGTCCATTGCTTAGCAATGATCTTGGGTGTTGCATGCAGTTATTAGCAGCATGTCACATGTGGTATCATAAAGAATCTACTTTTGAATTAACTATGTACTTTGATGTTGGTCATGCAGTCTGCCATTTGCTGTTCAATTTTTGGGCGACAAACTTTTCTAGTAGGTCATCCAAAGAGCAGCACTGTGTGTCATTGTCAAGAACTGAAATGAAATACATTGTTGTTTCATCTTGTTGTTCCCAAGTGCTATGGATGAAAAGCCAACTGAGAGACTAAGGTTTACACTGGAGAAGATTCCAATATACTGTGATTCTCATAGTGCAATTGCAATTGCTACAAATTCTATTCAACATTCAGAAATGATTGACAGGGAAAACCATCCTGATTTGGTAGATTATGAGTATTTTGCCATAAAAGAAGAGATTTGCAGAGTCATAATTAGTTTGGGATATACCAGAGTTGATTTGTATTCTAAACAGATGTATGACCTCTATACACATTGGAGTTGATAGAGGATGCATACATGCTCTACGGATGATTGATGGTGTAGCTTTTAACAAACACTATGAGTTTGCAAAATGCGTATCAGAGAATCTTAAAGAAGTGGTGTTTGCTAAAGCTAAGAACAGAGAAAGGATGTTTGTACACCCAAGTTTCCATATGCTCATAAACTGTAAGATCATGTCATGCTGAGTGTATACAACCAGCGAAATGATCCTAATGCAGAAATTTTACCTATTCCTAAAATCTTGTTGATGTTTCCATATCCTCTGGCAGAGACTATGGGATTATACAAAATTTATCATGCTTCGTTGGAACCTTAAGAATGAAGTGTTCTTACCCAAGGAGGCACCGAGTGTTAATCTTGGAGTTCTGCAACAAATTGTTGCGGAACAGGGATAAAGGTAGAGCACAAATATTTAGATGGGTGCAGGAGAAAGGGGAGGATCTCTAGACTTAGAAGCTACTATTACTATATGGAGAGGAGATGGTGATGACGATGAGGATGATGATGATGCTACTGGTAAAGGGTATGATACTCCATTAGTAAGGAGGAGGAAAGTGAAGCAGATGGCGAAAAGGAAAATATTTTCAGGGAGGGTAGTTAGCAACCACCTGCATACAACCAGGAAGCAATATATGTTTGTGAGTTCTCCTTTGAGGACTAATATTAAAGAATACACTAGCTTCCCACTGGTGCGTGAAGTAACCGAACCTAGCCACTCAAGTCAGTCTCACCAAGGATCTGTTTCATATTCTCATGGGGAATTTGCACATAATTTATCCGAGGTTCATTTAGAACCAATGAATATTGATATAAGTACACAGTTGCTCTAGTGTACGACATTTACTTCTGTACTAGAGTTGGGGCCTACTAGGACACTCCATTTTTTTACTTCTGTGACAAGTAAGACTATACCTAGAGTACCCGTCGGTACATCCATATTGACAACATCTGTTTCTTCACGAGGATTGGATGGATGTTAGAGCTATCACCATGCCAACTCTAAGCGTAGGCCACACAGATGTGCTATATTGTAGCTCAACTATTTTCAAAACTAAAGTTCTTCTTGAACCAGGTACATTAGTTATTTTCCTGAATTTGTTAGACGTCCACGATGGGAAGAAGAATTATGAAAGTATGATAATGAGGTTTGATGAAATGTTTAACCAAATTAAGGCTATACAAAGATTGATGAAATGCAAATCAGTTGAAACAAAGGCTATTGAGTCTAATGTTGTTGTTGAACTAGAAGAATATTTTGAACACTAGTTTGCTATTGTTAATGCTAAGATGTCTAGTTTGGAAAACACAATTGTTCAAGCATTGGGAATGTTATCGGAAAGGTTTTCAATGTTTGAAGAAATGTGTAAGGCTCAAGCCTTTGGTGTTAAAAGAAAACATGATGATCTTGATTGAGAAGATATTAATGAAGTGGAAAAGAGGGTCAAGCAGACAAAGAATCAAAGAGAGTTGCAATTCGGGAAACTTATATTGTCGAATCTACTAAAGGCCAAGAGGGTCATGCAGACAAAGAGACAGAACAAACAAAAGATATGGGAGTTCAAGATGTGAATTTACAGTTGCTTGTGGCAGAGGAAATTCTGAATCCAACTCCATTGAGTGTTCACTATATTGATCATGAAGGATGGTATGAGTTTTAAGAGTATTGAGATTTAGATAAAAAGAAGAAGATAATAACCTAAACCTGCAGAGTCTGGGGTTGATGAAAGTGCATTCATAGCTGAAAGAGTAGTTCTAGAGGAAGAGTTAGTTCAAGAAATTGAAAATGAATCTGTGTGGAATCTTGAAAAATAACGAGGGTTCAAAAGCCTAAGATAGTTGAGTATGAGGACAATTCGACTCAGTTGTTTAGAATACAATACAATCCTGATACTAAGAAGCATTTGAAAATAGTTCCCAGGTATCACATAACAAACAAGAAGTATGTAAACCGTTAAAGTTGAAGAGGATACGGACATACCACTACTTTTCATTGGTGAACCTGAAGAGAAATACCGGAATTTAAAAATAGTTATGAAGAGTTGTTGGAAAATTCTTTTGAAAAATTTGTATTAGTAGATGACTAAGAGTGAGAGAGAGCATGGTTTGGGAGGAGCTATTCAAGGTAAGTTTAAAAGAGAGACTGGCGACATGTTTAATATGCTAAATCAAGAAGAGCTGAATAACAAGGGAAATTAGTTGCCATACTTTGAAGTTTATCTAGAAAGGAAGATTCTACAACAAGCAAACACTAATGCCATTTTTGAAACTTTTCTAACTGATTGAGTCAAATATGCCAAATTCAGTTAACTATGCTTGCTATGTAACAAGAGCCAAGAAGATAGTAAGTTTGCAGTTTGTAATGCATAGTTAAGTTGGAGAGCGTTGATTGAAACACCCATAACATTATAACACATATTTAAGTGTAATTAGAAATAATTAATAAAATAATACATGTGCAATTAGGGTAAAATTTAAACTTCTAAAAGTAATGCATCATAAGTGATGCATCCAAATAAAACCTAATAAACTATACAAGGTGACTGGTTATGATCATCCTAACAAAATAGTGTAGGCGGGGGAGTCGGCTACCCAAACCCAACACCACAACCAACACATATCATTAGTCTTGAGTCTACGATCTTCAACAACAAGGATGTGTTGATACTTCCACCGTGATAGCTCAAAACCTATAAAACCGTTAAGAACTAAAACGTAACCAACAGATATTATTTAGGGAATTATAGGATTAATATAAACAACTATTACATATCAATCTCTTCTTACCAATTATACAATTTCTATCAATCATACGGTAAAGGCCGATTACAGCCGATAAAAGGTTAATAAGGGACCACTCGTCCTCACTGAGGATTATCGGTGTCCCGCATCAAATAACTAATCTATAAGATTTCCCATGAGATACGTCCCCGTCTCAAGGGATATAAACACTCCAACATTAAATATTCACAAAAATTCTACTTTCACCTCCTAGTCCAGCCGAGTGAAACTGGGGAACAATTACAATCGTTTGGTATGCACCTCACCCATTTGGGCTAATCTGGCCAAGGTTGAGGTTCCATTTGGTCATAATATCACACTGTAAAGTTTAGTTATAAACACCCGCAGGTGACCCATTACATCACTATATACCTACTACTAATGACACCACAAATACAAGTGTGTTGCAAAGACATGCTTGCAGCCCAATATGACACTTCTTAATCGCCCGTCACACATAGGTGGCCCATTATTCTCCTCAGATTCTGTGAAACTTAATTGGATATTTACTCCGACCATGCTTTCTCCCAGTGTGTTAGATCATCTTTACCTGTCACATAAAGGCGGGCCGTTGTTCTACTCACATGATGGATCCCTACATAACTGCTATGGATATGTATATGCAATTGGCCACGTCTATCCCGATTAGTTATGAGAGTGGTTCCTAACATCTTACATACACAACTTAATTTATACCGAATCCATACGGGACTGCTTTTTCCACAAATCATTCAAGTACACTAGGCATAGCCTACGTCGTGTAATTAGGCCTTTCTCAATCCCAATAGACTAGGAATAGACCATGGACATCTATACGAGTCTATCCAAATGGACGACCAAAGTTGAGGTCCAATGAGACTTATAAGAATATATAATAGTCTCTATGACCATATAGAGTAGCCACCTATGTGGCCCAACTAACCGTTCACCACTAACGGTTCTAATATCTACTCAATTACCATTCGATAGTCTCCTATAAACTTATCGAGTAAGCGGTCCTGGTCCATATTTTATAGCCAATTAAATGATAGCGATAAGTGACATAATTTATAATGTGAAAGTGTTATGTGTATCTCTCAAGCATTAACCACTTAGCACATAAATGACCTGTTTGACCAATGGGGTCGTCCTTCATGCATCGTCACATTTCAATCCTAATTATTCATGCTGATAACCATTAGAGCATACCATATCGAATGCATGACATTAATTAGCATGTTATTATTTATCAACAAAGGCATAATTAAGCAACTTTAGCATAATTTAGACTCTTTATATAATTTTTATTTAAATTAGAAATGTATTTGTATTGAATTACTAAAACTTATTAACCGCACTTTATGCTATTTGATTAAAACTAAGGTTAAAGGGTGCAAATCGTCAATCTGTTAAAGTTTTATATGATTAACACGTTTTTTAATCCATTTGATTAGTCATTTATGTTAGTATACTTCCATTCCATCTAACCAGAATGACCAAATTATTCACTCTATTACATCTATACAAAATTGAAGTTTGTATCTTAATGAATCTTCAATATTGAAGTTGGAACAGTTCAATTTAGAGTTATCATTCCAAGCATGAAATTGATGTAAGAAAAGCATAATTTTATCAACTGTGGGTGTGTGTGTGTGTGTGTGTGTTATACAGTTTGTGTGCCAACTTCCAGCAGGATAATATACTCCCATTTCATCAATAAAACTCAAAATTTAAGCACAAAACATGTAGAAAACTTAATTTTAATCATATGCAAGTGAATATTTAGAGTTTAATTGTGTTAACATTGAAAAAATGAAGTTGAATTCAAAAACAAAAGGCAGTCCAAGAGACTTGAAGTCTCGGTACTTGTCCTTGGTTCAATTGGACTCTGAGTCATAAAAAATGAATATTGATCAAGATGGTGTTATGCAAAGACTTCAAGTCTAGGGGTGGGTGCTTTTTTGGTGGAAATGGAATCTATGTTCTGGGGTATACGTGCGTCTACTGGACTTTGATGGTTCTGTATTGATTAAGTATTGGACCGAGAGACTTAAAGACTCTCTATGAACTAAGTAAGTAAAAGGTAGAGGATTAAAATATCTGGGTCTTAATGATCGATTGACATAAAGTCTTTGGGTCTTAAGGATAGAGATACAAGTCTTTGTGTGCAAAGAACAAAACAAACCAAGTCATTAACCAAGATAGTTCGAGTCTCTAGGTTATGAACAAGACAATACATGACATATTAAGATTAAATAACATATGATACATACAAATAAGCTATAGAACACAAAGAATGACACCACAAAGATACAATTGAAATCCGTGAAGATAATAAAGCTTATATGTGAATTGATTATGACATGACAAATAAGAGTGTGAAAGACATAATAAGATACATACAAATACCAGAAAGACAAAGATAAAGGTTGTGAATTTGAATTCCTTGATATAATTCATGAAGTGGAATAATTCACTATCAGAGTGTGAAAGACATAATAAGAGACATAACATACAAATTGCGTCGATTCTACTTCTTTGACATTCCATTCTAAACTTAGCATGAAACAATGTACACACAATGGGAAGGTGTTGCCCAGTTCATCGTGATAGCAAGTTCATTATTAGATATTACAAGTTACTCATGTTTCTGCTTATTTCATACACTGTTGTATCTTGATTTTGCTATCATAAACATGATTATTAGACTCATATTCATACTTAGAAAATTCGATACATACAAACATTAACGTGACTCAGACCACAGAACACATGTTTACGTGAACTTGTGTCGTCAATTATGTAACATCCATTACTTTAATTAGCACAATTTAGCCTGAAAAATGTAGCTTTATATAATTAACTATTGGTTAATAAAGTTATATTATGTTTGGGTTAGAAAGTGTTAATTATTCAAAAGATAAGGTTAACAGGTGTAATATGTCAATTTGCTAAACTCTTAAAACATTAACACGTATTATAACTAAGCTTAGTCATTCAAACTACATTTGACTCTTTTCTTTCACACAAAAGTAGACTAAGGCTCTTTTTCTCTCTTTAAATAAAAAGCATCTTGCTATGATATAATGCACATAGTTTGACGTAAATTATTGATCCAACTTGATGATTGTTTGTCCACAAATATTCTACAATAATCAATAAGGAGTTCAAGTTAAATACATCTTCTAAAACATCAATTAAGTGTATGTGTGTTGCTGTGTGTGATGAAGACTCTTCTTGAACTTGAAAGTGCAATTAAACTTAAAAAACGATCAAATCTTCTATAAAACATTAAATTAATCATATGCATGCTTACACATAGTGTCTAATCGGGTTTGTATATCAAAATTGAAGTTGAAATTGAATGTTCAATTCCACAGCAAGAGCCTATAAGTTTGAGTGCGGTTGAGGGAGCGAGACTTAGTCATGGTATCAGGATGGCCTTCGTCCTCTTGGCCTTAGCTTTGGTTTTTTAATTTTACCTAACCATAAAACCTTTCCCTTTACTACATTGTACTATAAAAAATGTAAGGCCAATGTGTGTTTCAAAGAGAGTGACCCCGAGACTATAAGTCTTGGGGTAGTAGTGCTTGTGTGATGGAATTGAAAGAACAAGTCACGAAGTGTGTAAATGTATGTAGTAGAGACCAAGACTTAGTTAGGAGTGACTTATATGTGAGTATGGTGTGCAATCAAGTAGTTCACTCTGAGACATAAAGTCTTGGGGTGTATGATGAAGGTTGATATCATAGTTGTGGCCTTTAGCTTAGTCTTCCTTGGCCCCTAGGGCTTATCTCCCGGCCCTTGGTCTTAATTCAACGGTCCCCAAAACATGTAGCATAAATGTGTGTTTGTAAAGACATGGACCCTAAGACATATAGTCTTGGGGCATATCTCATCAAGGTGATAAAACATGTGTAAGCCTAAAGATATGATAAGGGAGTATAGTTCGAAAATAAAAGCATTAGAAACTAATTAAACATGTTGTGTGAGTGTGTGTTAATTCATAGAAGTTCTGGGGTGGAGTACATATTATAAGGATTAAATATATAAATTTAGTGATGTTTAAAGGATGTAAAACATTTGTCTTTTCATGTCATTAAGCCTAGAATCATGCATCACATGTGTGTGTGTTTTCTTTGTTAAGTAATGATTATCCTTTATGTGAGCATAGTGTTTAAAAGTATAACATACATGAAATAACAACATCCTCAACATATATACAAGGTAGACATTTCAATGAATAACAACATAATATAATTATTTAATGAAAACAAACAATTGTACACAATGATGACGCTTATATATGCATTGAATTAACAGGTTAAACATAATAATAACATGTGATTGAAAGAATGTAAACTAATAAAACAATCTGGAGTCCATAGAGACACTATAAAAGGCAGAACAAACAGAGAAAGACAAGAAGGACAGAGACAAAGATTCATGAATCATAATTATATTAGATCCGGGGTGCAATAATCCACTATGAAAGGCAATCAATGACAAAATAACACCTGTGAGTTATAGACTTTGTTTTTCAGTATTTAACAACAACAATTATCAATGTAACAATCAAGAACAAAATTGAGACACAACTAACCGAATGATTCAATAGATTATGAGAGGATTTTAGAATATGGATACTGAATGCACAATTCCCAAGATAACCTAGCCGTACAAGATATGAATATTTCGTGCAAATTCGTACATCTAAAGTACACGTACATCCATATATATACAATTTCAACTATTGATGAATTACGAAACAAACGCTACACTATTACATTCACAAACAAAAGATAATTCCCAACAATCTCCCCCTTTTATGAATGGTAATCAGTCTTTAATCTATAAGTCCCAACTTCATCTCAAACCTTCTGATGCTATTTATGCTCATTAATCTTGACTCAATCTTTGCAACAAAATCTACCATCATTTTTCTATCTTCTGAACTTATGCCTCCTTTTTTCGATTGTCGATTTGCATCATAAGTAAGTTTTCCTTTTAGCGCCGAGTACCATCACAATACTTATTTAGTTCAATCATCCACAAGGCTCTCTTCTTTTGATCCTTGTCTTTGGAAATAACCACTGGATGTTTGGCAAGAACGACTTGATACTCTTTCAGTCTTTCCATATTTTTGATAAATTTGTTTAGCGTAGTAACATTTATTCCTCTCATCCCTCTCTCAACCCCCATCTGTAGATCTTGTATTGACATAAGAACCAACTTTGTATGCATGAAATGGAAAAAAGCTTTAAGTGCAAATCGGTAATTTTCTTCTCTCTTATTCCGACACAACTCATCAAACAAGTCTTCAACATCAACCAAATTTATCTTAAACAGACCTGCTTTACTGAAAGTATATGTCTTTCCATCAGCTCTCGTCATTGTAAATGTAGGATAGAAGACATTGACAAAACAATCTTTATCAATCCTTATAAGATCATCTATCATATGCTCACTCCTTACATCTTCAATCCACTGTGTTTTATTCTACCGGAAATGAGCGTAACTGACAAGATTCGACATGTTAGGCTCGCTCACTCTAAACAGCTTAAAAAATGAGCATGTAGAATATCTCTTACAGAATATCTTCTTCTCCAAATAGTCTTCCATAAATGCAAGTCATTCCTCTTCTTGTTAAAATCTGCATTCTACTTTTCAGATAACATCTGCTTCTTAACCTTCTTTTTTCTTATCTCATCTTCATTAAATAAACATAGCATATCATTTAAATTGTTCTGTACTTCTTGTACTGCATATCTCAAATGATGCTGACATTCTGATTCATCTGTCAAAAAGTAACTCTTGAAGAACTTACTTTAATTTACTTATGGCACCACATCACTAACCGGAAACGGATCATATTCTTCTTTTATTGTAATCGTCACCGTAGGATTTTCAACCGTTGGTGATGGTATTTCATCTCTTAAAATTTCTTCAAGCAGCTCCTCTTCATCAATTATCTTTTCAGCTCTCACAAACTCCTCAAATAACTCAAATATATTCTGCTCAGGCACAACAACTTCTTTTCTGCTCCTTCAATTATAAACACTTCACTTTCTTCATCTTCCTTATCTGAGTCATTGTACTCTTCAAAATTGTGAATCCCAGATTGTATACTCAACGGAACTGGAATATCTTCATAAAGAATCAATCCCAACTCACTTTGAGCATCAACTAGTTTATCATTTGAGCCTCCTACTTCTTCTTCACCTCCTCCTTCTGTTTCTTTTGCTTCAAAAACCACCATTTTTAAATCATTATTCTCCAAGCTTCCTACTATTCTCCCCCTCATGAGGTGCATCATCGGAGTCGTCATGGTCCTCATGTTTTCTTTTGGGCCCTGAAGCTTGAGACTTACACATATGCTAAGTAATAGATAATCTTTTTGATAAAGAGCGTAGAGCACTAACAACAGTATTTTCTAACCCGATATTCGATCCTTCATATCATCAAATTATTCTATACAATAATCTCTCAGCTCAATGTTGGAGATTTTCTTTTCTTCTTCTGCAACTTCTACTTCTTTGCCTTTCAACAACCTTTGAATATTGTGCATCTAATTCATTATTTCAGCATATTGTGTTGACATATGATTTGTTACTCCAGCAATGGCCTCATTAAACCTTGTTTCGGACATAAAGGGTAACGTGCTAACACCTGGGTCACACAGACTTCCAGTTGTCACAACGGTTGAACTTGTATAAAAAACTTTTGTGAGGCCTGCTGTCCAAGGTAGCATTTGTGTGACTCTGGTAGGGCTTCCAACTACTTCAAGTGAAGGAGAAACAAATGCTTCTGACAATAGAGTTGTTCAGATAGGGACACTAACTCCTTCTGTACATACTTCAACAAATGAAGTCGACTCGAGTGTCCAAATCTGTATATGTTTTACGACCGGTGCTTGAATGAATGTACGCTGGGGCAGTTGTGAACTAATTTCAATATCCATGGAATCCAAATGATCCCAGGATATATCTTGTCCAATAACCCTGTGTAAAAATGTAACATATCCTTGTTGAGAAGGAGATGAGTGGCTGGTGGGGTGTGAATTCGCTAGTAGGGTACTGGCTACTTCAATGTTAACTCTCATAGGAGAGCTAACAACAATCATGGTTTCCCAGCTTTCTAGGTTTGGAGCCACCCACACCCACACACTCACACTTACTCTCTCATCAACTTCTATTTCGGGTAAACGCTCAGTTTGAGATGTTGCAATTCATTCCCCAGTACCATCCATATCATCATTATTGTCATCATCATCCTTTCCTTCATTCCCACCTTCTTGAATATTGGATAACGTTCGTTCTGAATCTGAATCCTCCTCACCACCCTTCACTTCTTCTACAACACCCCCACTCTCAATGAGGTTTCCCTGTACGTCAACCCCTTGTTGACGTAGCTCCTCTCCTATATCTCATTGGGTAGGAAGACTCGGTACTTGAGTTTTCATTGACGCATGATCTATTCTGTATAATCTAACACTCTCAGCATTAGCATCAACATACTTTAATAAAGCCTCAGGAATTGGCATGATGTTAGCCTTAGGGTCGTCCTGTGCAAGCTCATCATTACATAGTCTGGGCACTTCTGAGAAATTGATATCTTTGGAATGTTTTCGTTAACCTTCAGTATTCCTCTGATAAAAATTTGAATAAACCTCTGTAAAGGCACAAACATTCTTGCTCTATTTGTAGTCTTTGCTAGCACTACATCATTAAGATCTTCCCATATGCATTGTGCGAAATCATAATGTTTATAGAACCCCACCCCATGGAAAAGACGTAGACAATGCAAGCTTCCTCGGTCAATGCCAGTATGCTTAGAAGTCACACATCTGTTCAGAATTCCGAGCAGTGTATACCATTCGCCATTCAGACCATTTCGGTGAAACATGGAACTCTTGGTCAGTGGTTTGGAATAGCCAAGGCTTATAAGATCCCTGCAAAGATGATCGTCAGATACAAAATCTTCAAATTCACCAAATTCTAGGAAGTTGACTGTATCTATGCGTCTTGGTAAGAACACATTATGACGCAATCGGGCAAGAGTGATCTTGGCTTTAAACTGGTCAATGGTTACCTTGAAATGATGATCACCAACATCAGGCACAAATTTAATTGTATGCCAGAACTGGTGTAAATAGTCTTGAGGATTTGATGGCTTGTATTTTAAATGGTAACAGAGAGGGTGACCTTTCAGGATTTCTAGAATCACCAGATAGCTTACTTTAATGGAATTAGGATCAAACCGGTGATTGTTGTCAAGCAAGGTTAGGCAAATGTTTAGGTTTGAGAAGTTTGGTTTCTGGTATCGGGGATGATTAGGATGGTCTGGTTACGGAGGTTGATTTTATTCGTTTTGAAATAAGGGTATGATTCGATGAGGAATGGGAGTTTGATGAATTAGAGTTATGGGTGGGGGTTTGGGATGCCATTTATTACCTGTAAAAATAACAAACATTTTAGAAATGTCAGGAAAAAAACTGAATCCTACAGAGAGTGAAATAGAACATTTAACAAAAAATTAGAAAAATATGTGTTACATTGTTTAAAGCATCGGGATTCCAGAAAATAATATTAAAATATTATTGTTAAGACTCCAAAGTCAATTGTTGGTACACCCGGTGAGACGATAGTAGTCTAGTTTTATTATAGATAGTCATTTGTAATAGATGGGGCTTTATTAATACAAGTCATGTTTGTTTGTTCATTTTATGGATTAAGTTCATGATTGTGTATTGTGTTTAAGTCTGCATGTGAAGTTCATGAGACTATGAACGTCTGGTGATAAGTTCATGAAGTTTGAATTTATGAAAATAAGTTCTTAAGTCATAAGGCCACGAACTTAAGGAGGTTAAGTTCGTACGAACTTACCCTTGGTAAGGTCATGGGCTTGATTCCGTAAGTTCGTGGGCTTGGGTCGTGCTCGAACTTAAGGGCTATATTATGAACTAAGTTGTCTGATTTCAGAGACATTTAGAGAATATCGATTTCAGAGGTTTTCAGAGTGCACGGACGAACTAGAAAGTGTTTTCAGAGAGTCTTGGAGCAGTAAAACGTGTGGGGTCGGTCTCCTATCGGCAAGCACTTTGTTTGGCTCCGTGTTTTGCGCGTGATTGATCTGTTAAGCGTCTAACGAGGATTTTGCACTCGTTGGACGATGTCGCACCTTGATTCGATCCATAGACGGTGGACCTTACAAGTGGTATCAGAGCCAATATTGAATGTTCTTCGTGTTCTTCACGTTTAGTTGAACATTCATTGTTTTCTTGGCATTTTACGGATAAATCATGCATTTTGCTAGAAAAGTTTTTACTGAGTTTCGAATAGTTCTACAAGCCAACTTCTAAAGAGCTCTGGGAAGCTCTAGAGAAGAGGTGTGAGTGAAATCCCAGGGTTAGAAAGGGGAGAACGGAATTACTGAAACAACAATTTCCGATCTTCAAGGGGCTGAAGAATGAGACCTTGGATGAGATAATTACAAGGTTCTATCACCTTCTAAGAGAACATGATAATCACAGTGTTGAGTATCAAGAATCTGATAAGATTGAAAAACTTCTAGATGCATTACAAGCAAAGTGGGAGATGTACACTACATTGATAAAGCGTGATGAAGATAAACTGGCGACTCTTACACTTGAGGAAGCTATCGGAACTCTGAGGGCCTGTAACTTCATGATTCAGAAGAAGGAGATGGGGTACGATCAGGTACATGATCCTGAGATGTACTTCGGAAAGTCAAAACCATCAACTTCTAGTGTTTCGAAGTCATGTGCTACAACATTCTTTTCTGGAGACAAGGAAGGTATACCAGTAGAAGCTGAAGAATCTATTGGTAGGGCATTTTTAGGGTTTTCAAAACCGGAAGATCAACCACAAAGTTCAGGATCAACTTCTCAAGGCTATCCCAAAATGCCTATAAGTGCTAAGTCAGCTGAGGAGCAACTGAAGCTTCTAGCTTCATTTGTACCAGCATACGACAACCGCATTCATGGAAAAATCAACGATACAGCTCTATAGGAGGAGGATTATGATCAGGTAGATCCAGACGATTTAGAGTAGATGGACCTGCAATGGCAACTGGCCATGGTCACACAGAGGGTTAAGCGGTTTATGAAACGAACTGGGAGGAACCTTAGTGTGAGCAACATTGATGAGTTTGATAGGTCAAAGGTGAAGTGTTACAACTGTTAGTGGTTGGGAAATTTTGCTAGAGAATGTCAAAGGCCGATGGTTGAGAACTATCAGAATCAGGGATGACAGAATTCAGGCAGTTCAGGGAATCAAGCTTCAATAGCTGGGTTACTCATGAATGTATCATCTAATAGGCAGTTAGATGGTACTTATGATTGGAGTTCGCATCCGTAGTCTAATGCAAGAGCTTTCATGGCTAAGGTGACTGAGACTGATAGCAGAGGTGAAGAGGGAAAGAAGGAGGTCACCCAGCAGTCCGATACAAATCCTTTGGTACTGGAAAAACCTGAGTAGCAGACGACTTTGGAGTTTGCAGCTCAAATGGCCAACGGGGAATCTGATCGGAAAAAGGTATCCCTCAACTTTTCGAATTTTAATGATTTTTTTTTGTGTCCTATGTTAAATGATAACTTGAACCTAGTGCTAGAATCACATTCATCCATGATAGCACAAATCCAATCTTTAAAATCTGAAAATCCTAGTCTGCTATACATTAAGGAAGATCTTAGGGCTAGAATGAAAGCTGATGCTCAAGATGTAGTAGCTCTGAAAGACAAACTAAGTAAGCAATGTGTCAGAAACGATCTAATTTATTAGCATATAGAGTCATTGACCAAAGAGATCTCCCTGAAAGATAAAGAATTAGCTGATGCTAGGGTTAAAGTTGCTGAGGCTAATAATAAAATTTGGAAGTTTAGGAACTCATCCTTGAACTTGCACAAAATTTTAGATTTGCAGAGACAGTCTAAGAAACCAATGGGCCTAGGATATCAGGATGTGTCTCCACCTTCAAATAGTAACTATGTGCCTCTCCCTTAGGATAGGACCAAAGAAATGGTTGAATAAGAGGAAGTAAAAGTAACTGAGACTGATAGCGCATCAACAACTAGGGTGTCAACAACAACCTTTAAGGTTAAGAAAACTGTTAAGTTTGTGCAATCTACTAGTGGGGCAAAACTAGAAGAGGCAAAAACTGAGTGGTAATAACCAGGAGGTGTTGAACACGGTAGTTCAAACCGGTGATTGTTGTCAAGCAAGGTTAGGCAAATGCTTAGGTTTAAGTTTAATTAGATTCGAATTTCCCTAAATTCGAAAGAATTAATTTAAATTAGTTTTGAATTAAAATAATTAAGTTTGAATTCAAATATCTTTGAAACAATGTCAAGTCTGCAGAGGTTTATGGAGATGGATCATGAGGTTGGCAAGGCGAATTCACCACCGAAGTTAATGAAAATTGAGGACTATTACTGGTGGAAGGATAAGTTTGTTGACTTCACGAGGTTTAATTACATGTGTATGTGGCTTTGTATCGATGAAGGGTACATTCCACCTACAGCTGAAGTTGAAGGACGACAAAAGCTTGTGCCTTACTCAAAAATGAAAGATGACGATAAAAAGGTATATGAAGCTGAGAACCGTGCAATAGCTATCATTCGAATGGCGTTACCGCAGGAGATTTTACTCATCTTCCGAAATCAGAAAACAACAAAAGAGCTGTGGGATGCGTTGGAGAAACGGTGTGATGGTAACCCGCGAGTAAGAAAAAATCGAATGGAAATGCTCAAGCAGCAGTTCGCGATCTTCAAAGCCTTGAAGAACGAAAAGCTGGATGAGATTATTACTCGCTTCTATCACTTGCTAACTGAGTTAGATGGCCATGATGTGGAGTATAGTGATACGGAAAAGATTAACAAGATTTCGGATGCTTTACCGGCCAAATGGGAGATGTATGTGGCCTTAATAAAGCATGATGAAGACAAATTCTATACTCTGACTCTAGATAAGGTTATCGGAACGCTGAGGGCATATAACTTTGAGCTGCTAAAGAAGGAAACGGATTATGATCATGTTCAAGATCCGGCTATGTACTTTGGGAAAACAAAACCTTCAGTTGCAGCTGAATTGAAGACCGCTACAGCCTTCTTCTCGGGAGAAACATCGTCATCGGCTGAAACAAAAGACGCAATGAATAGAGCATTCTTAGGGTTTTCTCGACCAGAAGAAAAGCAGTATCAGGATACCTTGACATCTACATCTAAAGGATATTCTAGGATGCCTATGAGCGCAAAATCTGCGGAAGATCATCTAAATCTGTTGGCTTCCTTTGTGGCCGCTTACGACAATTGTGTTCAAGGCAAAATTAACGATCCTGCACTTTGGGATGAGGATTACGATCAGTTAGACCCTGAGAATCTGGAGGAGATGGATCTGCAATGGCAACTGGCCATGGTAACTTAGAGAGTTAAAAGGTTCATCAAAAGAACGAGAAGGAATCTGAATGTTAGTAACAATAAGATTGGATTTGATAAGTCCAAGGTTAAGTGTTACAACTATCAGGGGTTAGGACACTTAGCTAGGGAGTGTCAGAGATCGAAAGTAGAGAACTACCACGGTCAGTATCAGAATCCACAGGGACATTATCAGAATCAATCGCAAGGGCGATATCTACCGAGTAGTTCAACCAGTCAAGTGAATATAGCTGGTCTATTATCCAATGTTACTTCAAACAGACAGCTAGATGGAACTTATGACTAGAGTACACATCCAGAATCGAATGCTAGAGCCTATATGGCTGAAGTGACTGAGACTGGAAGTAAAGGGGCAGAGGAAAACACAGGGGACAGCAGTCAGAATGAAAGCTGTCCGACGTGGTTATATAAGTCAGCTGATCAGACAATTCTGGAGTTTGCCAATCAGATGGCCAACGTGGAATCAGATCATGCCAACGTAACTATGAACTTTTCTCTTTTCCATGAATTATGTGCATTGTGTGCTACATCTAACGATAGGTTAAATTTAGTACTAGAATCACATCAAACCATCTCTGCTCAAAATGAAACATTAAAATCAGATAATGCTAGCCTAGTTGACATAAAACAAGATCTTAGGGATAAGCTAAAGGCTGATGCACATGATGTTATAATTCTAAAAGACAAATGAGCGAACCGTGTGTTAGGTTAGAAGTAATGTATGAACATGTTGAGTCATTAACCAAAGAGCTAAAATCCAAAGACGTTGAGCTAGCTGAGTCTAAGGTAAAGGTAGCTGAGGCCAATAGTAAACTTGTAAAGTTTAGTAAATCATCTCTTAACCTAGGGAAAATCTTAGATGCACAGCGTCAGTCTAAGAAGCCTGTAGGTCTAGGATATCAAGAAAGTCCTCCACCTTTCAACGATAACTATGTACCTCAACCTCAGGAGAACATTGAGAAATCAGTTGAATCAGAGGAAATATCGGAACCAGTGTCTGAACCTGTAAACGAAAATGAAACTAAGGTGACTAATAATAAAATCAAGATTAAGAAAGTTCAAATTTTGCCATCCTCTAGTGATAAACCTGTAGGACAACACAAAATTGTCTTTAATGATCAGGATGATGAACCAGTCGCTATAGTTGAACCAAAAGAGCCAGACACTAGTGAGACAACTAAATCAAAGGGCACACACAAAAAGTCAATTGATAAAATGTCTTGCTTTAGATGTCAAGAAAGGGTGCATGTTGCTTCTAGCTGTCCGCATAGGAAAGTAGATAGTACACCTAAGATGGGAAAGCAAGAACAACCTAAGCCGTCTACAAGTGTTGCAAGCACTAGTAGTTCTCAGAATACCGAGAAAACTGTGCAAGCTGCACCAAAATCTGCTGTGAAACAAATGCCTGTGTCAGGTCGACCAAAAGAAGTGATTAGGACTAATTAACCAAAATAGAGTCGTTAATCAATCTAGGTCAGGACCACAACAGAATTATAGGAGTACCACACCTAGCAGAGCTTACACTCCGGTTAGGTCACACACACCTATTAGACATCAAACACCGGGTAGAGCTCAGGGATTTCAATCGAAATTGCCATATAATCTTAATTATTCAAGAGCCCCACAGCAAATGCCTACACAAAGGCAAAGAGTGAACTTAAATCACTCGGCACCACAACAGACTCCAGTTCAAAGACCCAAATCACCTGAAAGGAGAGATGGGTATTTGAAAGAGTTTAAGTATGTGGACGAGAATGGTATTACCAAGTCAGTTATGGCTTGGGTTCCCCGTGATAACTAACCTATTTTCTTTCATGTGCAGGAGATAACCACAGGTCCAAACAACAAATGGTTCGTCGACAGTGGTTGCTCCAGGCACATGACAGGGGAGAGAAGTCTACTTGCAGACTTCAAGGGAGGGAATCGGGGTTTTGTATCATTCGCTGGCAATGAAGGAGGGAATATCACTGGTACCGGAGTGGTCACTAATGGGACTATCAAACTGGATCAAGTTTATCACGTTGATAAACTGGTTCCAATCTCATTAGTGTATCTCAAATCTGTGATAAAAAGAATTCAGTGCTATTTACTGATACTGAGGCGTTAGTGCTAAAACCGGGGTTCAAAGTACCTGAAGAGTGGATTCTGATGCGGGCTCCAAGGAAGAATGACTTGTACATGCTCGACATGAACAAGCCAGAATCTTCTATGGGACCAATTTGTCTGCTATCTAAAGCTTCAGAGACTGAGTCGGTTTTATGGCACAGACGCATGGCACACTTGCACCTGAGAAAGATGAACTACATTACGAAAAATGGATTGGTGCAAGGTGTTCCAATGAAGAGTTTTCAGTTCGAGGATAAGTGTCTACCGTGCAAGAAAGGAAAACAACACAAGGCACACAAGTCCAAGACTCAGAACTCCATCGCTGCCACATTCGATTTGTTGCATATGGACCTCTTCGGACCAATCAACAAAAGGAGTATAGGTGGTAGTTGGTACTGTTTAGTTATTACTGACGATTACTCTCGTTTTTCTTGGGTTTTCTTTCTAGGTACAAAGGACGAGACGACTGCTAAGCTCATCGGGTTCTTAGACCAAGTGGAAAATTCATACGGAACAAGGGTTAAACGAATTCGTAGTGATAACAGAACATAGTTTAAAAACACAGTAATTGGTGTATATTGCCTATCAAAGGGCATAGTGCCTCAATTTAGTGCACCTTATGAGCCACAACAAAATGGGGTGGCCGAACGAAAAAACAGGACATTGATTGAGGCAGCAAGGACCATGTTATCAGATTCAAAGCTTCCTACCATGTTTAAGGACACTTCTCTAGGGAGTGTCAGAGATCGAAAGTAGAGAACTACCAGGGTCAGTATCAGAATCCACATGGACAGTATCAGAATCAATCGAATATAGCTGGTCTATTATCCAATGTTACTTCAAACAGACAGCTAGATGGAACTTATGACTGGAGTACACATCCAGAATCGAATGCTAGAGCCTATATGGCTGAAGTGACTAAGACTGGAAGTGAAGGGGCAGAGGAAAACACAGGGGACAGCAGTCAGAATGAAAGCAGTCCGACGTGGGTAGAGAAGTCAGCTGATCAGACAATTCTGGAGTTTGCCACTCAAATGGCCAACGTGGAATCATATCATGCCAACGTAACTATGAACTTTTCTCTTGTCCATGATTTATGTGCATTGTGTGCTACATCTAACGATAGGTTAAATTTAGTCCTAGTTACACATCAAACCATCTCTGCTCAAAATGAAACATTAAAATCAGATAATGCTAGCCTAGTTGACATAAAACAAGATCTTAGGGATAAGTTAAAGGCTGATGCACAGGATGTTATAGTTCTAAAAGACAAATTGAGTGAACAGTGTGTTAGGTTAGAACTAATGTATCAACATGTTGAGTCATTAACCAAAGAGCTAAAATCCAAAGACGTTGAGCAAGCTGAGTCTAAGGTAAAGGTAGCTGAGGCCAATAGTAAACTTGAAAAGTTTAGGAACTCATCTCTTAACCTAGGGAAAATCTTAGATGCACAGCGTCAGTCTAAGAAGCATGTAGGTCTAGGATATCATGAGAGTCCTCCACCTTTCAACGATAACTATGTACCTCAACCTCAGGAGAAAATTGAGAAATCAGTTGAATCAGAGGAAATATCGGAACCAGTGTCTCAACCTGTAAAGGAAAATGAAACTAAGGTGACTAATAATAAAATCAAGATTAAGAAAGTTAAAATTTTGCCATCCTCTAGTGATAACCCTGTAGGACAACACAAAATTGTCTTTAATGATCAGGATGATGAACCAGTCGCTATAGTTGAACCAAAAGAGCCAGACACTAGTGAGACAACTAAATCAAAGGGCACACACAAAAAGTCAATTGATAAAATGTCTTGCTTTAGATGTCACGAAATGGGGCATGTTGCTTCTAGCTGTCCGCATAGGAAAGTAGATACTACACCTAATATGGGAAAGCAAGAACAACCTAAGCCGTCTACAAGTGTTGCAAGCACTAGTAGTTCTCAGAAGACCGAGAAAACTGTGCAAGCTGCACCAAAATCTGCTGTGAAACAAATGCCTGTGTCAGGTCGACCAAAAGAAGTGATTAGGACTAATTCACCAAAATAGAGTCGTTAATCAATCTAGGTCAGGGCCACAACAGAATTATAGGAGTACCACACCTAGCAGAGCTTACACTCCGGTTAGGTCACACACTCCTATTAGACATCAAACACCGGGAGAGCTCAGGGATTTCAATCGGAATTGCCATATAATCTTAATTATTCAAGAGCTCCACAGCAAATGCCTACACAAAGGCGAAGAGTGAACTTAAATCACTCGGCACCACAACAGACTCCAGTTCAAAGACCCAAATCACCTGAAAGGAGAGATGGGTATTTGAAAGAGTTTAAGTATGTGGACGAGAATGGTATTACCACGTCAGTTATGGCTTGGGTTCCCCGTGATAACTAACCTATTTTCTTTCATGTACAGGAGATAACCACAGGTCCAAACAACAAATGGTTCGTCGACAGTGGTTGCTCCAGGCACATGACAGGGGAGAGAAGTCTACTTGTAGACTTCAAGGGAGGGAATCGGGGTTTTGTATCATTCGCTGGCAATGAAGGAGGGAATATCACTGGTACCGGAGTGTTCACTAATGGGACTATCAAACTGGATCAAGTTTATCACGTTGATAAACTGGTTCACAATCTCATTAGTGTATCTCAAATCTGTGTTAAAAAGAATTCAGTGCTATTTACTGATACTGAGGCGTTAGTGCTAAAACCGGGGTTCAAAGTACCTGAAGAGTGGATTCTGAAGCGGGCTCCAAGGAAGAATGACTTGTACATGCTCGACATGAACAAGCCAGAATCTTCTATGGGACCAATTTATCTGCTATCTAAAGCTTTAGAGACTGAGTCGGTTTTATAGCACAGACGCATGGCACACTTGCACCTGAGAAAGATGAACTACATTACGAAAAATGGATTGGTGCAAGGTGTTCCAATGAAGAGTTTTCAGTTCGAGGATAAGTGTCTACCGTGCAAGAAAGGAAAACAACACAAGGCACACAAGTCCAAGACTCAGAACTCCATCGCTGCCACATTCGATTTGTTGCATATGGACCTCTTCGGACCAATCAACAAAAGGAGTATAGGTGGTAGTTGGTACTGTTTAGTTATTACTGACGATTACTCTCGTTTTTCTTGGGTTTTCTTTCTAGGTACAAAGGACGAGACGACTGCTAAGCTCATCGGGTTCTTAGACCAAGTGGAAAATTCATACGGAACAAGGGTTAAACGAATTCGTAGTGATAACGGAACATAGTTTAAAAACACAGTAATTGGTGTATATTGCCTATCAAAGGGCATAGTGCCTCAATTTAGTGCACCTTATGAGCCACAACAAAATGGGGTGGCCGAACGAAAAAACAGGACATTGATTGAGGCAGCAAGGACCATGTTATCAGATTCAAAGCTTCCTACCATGTTTTGGGGGGGAGGCAGTGAATACCGCATGCCATGTTTTAAACCGGGTCCTTACTGTCAAATCATTGAACAAAACCTGTTATGAAGTTTTGAACAAAAGGCCACCTAATTTAACTGGCTTCAAACCTTTTAGGGTACTATATACTTTAATGAGAACAAAACATCAACCTAAGTTTGGTGAAAAGGTTGATGAAGGATACTTCCTAGGTTATGTGCCGAACTCACCAAACAAACGGGTTTTTAATAAATCAAATGGTACAGTAGAGATTGTGTATAACATAGATGTCACAAGTTATACACATGAACCCCAAACTGGTCGGGAATGGATATTTAATTATGACAAATTGTTTGAGTCATTTAACATTCCTTTGGTTGAAAATGCAGGTACTATCGAAAAGGACATGTCGTCATCAAATCTGAATGACGAGGGTCATAGCTTTCCGAGGACCACTTTTCAATCAACATCCGAGCCTACATCAACTGAAGATAGATCTCCAGAAGTTACTGATTCTGAAGTGCCTACAAACGAAAAGCAGACAACTACTTCTAACTCTGAGGAAAATGTCCACGAGGAAGAAAATGTGGAGTCTGAAGTCGTTCCCCCGTTAGGAGAGATAGGATCTAAGTTGGGAGATAATCTGAGAGTTGACGAGATAGAGACATCTAGGATCAACAAGAACCATCCTATAGAAAGCATTATAGGAAGTCCTAATGCTGGTGTGAGGACTAGGAGTAGTTTAAATAACAACACAGTGTTGTTGTCGATGATAAATGACTCTGAGGGCTTTTATACCTGCCTCTATTCATCTTTCATCTCGCAAGTACAGCCGAAAAACGTGCAAATGGCACTAAAAGACAACTCTTGGGTTGAAGCGATGCATGAAGAACTGTCACAGTTTACAAAACTAGAAGTGTGAGAGTTAGTTCCGTTACCTCGAGGAGAAGTTGCAATAGGAACCAAATGGTTTTTAAGTGAAAGAGAGATGATCGGGGTATAGTCACTCGCAACTAAGCAAGGTTAGTTGTAAAGGGTTTCAACCAAGAGGAAGGAATCGATTACAATGAAGAGTTCGGGCCAGTAGCAAGGCTTGAAGCAATCCGCTTGTTTCTGGCTTTTGCTTCCTTCAAGGGTTTTAAGGTTTATCAGCTAGATGTTAAGAGTGCTTTCCTTTATGGGAAAGTGAAGGAACTGGTATATGTGGAACAGCCGCTCGGGTTTACAGATCCGAAATATCCAGACAGAGTATATCAGTTAGATAAGGCTTTGTATGGATTACATCAAGCACCGAGAGCGTGGTACGAGACTCTATCCAACCATCTTTTAGAAAACGGGTTTGAAAGAGGGAGAATAGACAGTACGCTGTACGTGAAGCAAAAAGGAGAACATTTCATCTTGGTACAAGTGTACGTGGATGATATCATTTTTGGATCATCAGACGAACAACTGTGCAAAGACTTTGAGAAGGTTATGAAGTCAAAGTTCGAGATGAGTGCGATGGGTGAGTTAAACTTCTTTCTGGGTTTGCAAGTCGAAGAAAGGAAGGAGGGCATGTTTATTCATCAGACGAAGTATGTCTATGACATCTTAGAGCGCTTCGGGATGGAAGGAACCAAGTTGACGGCTCACTTCAGCACACCGATTCAAGTGAATCACAATCTCGGACCGGGTACTAAAAGTGATACCGATATGGATTCGACGTTATATCGGTCCATGATTGGGTCACTTATGTATTTAACTGCTTCTAGACCTGATATAATATTTGCTGTTTGTATTTGTGCTAGGTTTCAAGCTAATCCGAAAGAGATGCACATGAAAGCTGTGAAGCGGATTCTACGATACCTCAAGTCGAAACCGAAGCTGGGACTTTGGTATCACGCGGAGGGCGATCTGGAATTGGAGGCGTTCACTGATTCAGACTACGGAGGATGTAGCTTGACGCGCAAGTCAACAACTGGAGGTTGTCAGTTCCTAGGAGGGAGACTCGTTTCCTGGCAATGCAAGAAACAGACTTCGGTAGTCGTGTCAACGTGCGAGGTCAAATATGTTGCTGCTGGTAGTTGTTGTTCACAGGTTCTGTGGATACAACAACAATTGCGGGATTACGGTTTGACTTATACTCATACTCTTATTAGGATAGATAACCAGTCAACAATTGCTATAACAAATAATCCAGTTAAACATAATAAAACCAAGCACATAGACATAAGACATCATTTTATACGTGATTGTGCTGAAAAGAACTTAATCAAGCAGGTAAATGTGGCAACAAATGATAATAATGCAGATTTATTTACCAAAGCTATTGATAAGTCACGTTTTGAGTATTTGATTCAGCTAAACGGAATGCGTAATCCAGAGTAAGTTGACCTTAGTAGAATTTTATTTCCTTTTATAGCAATAGTCTTTCTTTCTTTTTATAGTGACTTCAGTAGCTTAGGATAGTTTCCATTTATAGTAAGTTAGTAGGTTACTTTATTTTCTTACTACTTATTTATGAAAAACAAAATAAAAAAAAGAGAAAACCATAAAAAGTTCAAATAAAGAGAATATCAGAAAAGGAGTTAAGTCTTAGACACTTAGGTTCAAAGTGACGAAAAATTAGCATAGTTAATACACGCTCTAAGTGTTTAGCTTTCACACATAATTCACCTAAAAATCTAAGTGTTATACATTATCCAGTTTGATATGTTGGTAGGCATAATACATACAGGGAGTCTCAAGACTAATAAAATATTCAAGAAAAAGTCAGACGTGTCACTAACTTAGATGTATGACCAATTGGTCTTATTTTTTATGTTAGAGACATACCGACATTGATTCTAAATGAGGTATGCAAACTTTCTAGAGATGAATAGCAACATAAGATACATCTTAAAAATGGAAAGAACAGAAAAATCATATACTGAGTTGAGAGTCAAAACAAGTAACTCTGTTGTACGTATGTACAGACCTGTTGCCTCTGGTTTGACTCGAGTTAGCAAGATAAGTCGCTTTGTTGTACGTCGGTACAGACCTGTCACCGCTGTCTTGCTAGCTTTAAAAATAAACCTTAAGACAAACTAAGACACTTTGTTGTATGTAAATACAGACCTGTGTCCGATGTTTGCCTTTTAAAGAAAGTTTGCAATACCAAAAAGTTATAATCATTGTGTGTATGCCTTGATCATAAAAGTATGTCTATGTATGAGTCACGTAAGGTAATTTCTTGATAAATAAAAAGGCCAACAGATATTCCGAAGTGTAACATGTTTAAAGGAAAAATAATACCAACAATCGGCTAGAAATGTATGTCACGACAAACAATCAAAGGAATCAAAAATTCCTAAGTGTGAAAGTTTGAATACTAAAAGTGCGTATTTGACACCATTATCTGATTGAACTTTTCTTTGACTATACTCGTCAAAAACAGTCTGTTAAGTGTTTAAGTTGTAAAATTTTCAAATAATGTAGATTAGTCTAAGTTTAATTTTTGTTCACAATTTTAACTTTAATTTATTTTATTCTATTTTTATTTTTTACTTCATTTTTTATTATTGATTTTTTGTTTCTCATTTTTTTTGAACTTAGGAAAAAGGTCAAAATTACTGAGGGTGCGTTCCTAGTTGCATAAAATAAACACTGCGTGAAAATCTTGTGCTTAGGGTAAAAGATTTGGCATAGTTTATTCCGTTACACGAAAAAGTTGTAAAAGTTGAAAAGTTGAATTTATTTCAAAGATTTTTGAAATTTTCAAAATTGTCAAGTTAAAATTCGACTTTAAGATCAAATCGAAATGAAATGCATGTTCGAATTTGGCAGGGACTTCGAGTTTGACATTAAATTCGAAAGATGTCACAAACTCGAAGGTGGTTGGTATAAATAGGTCAACAGTGACAAGTCACTATCACCTACCTTCGAATTTGAGCCTTCGAGGTTAGTCTGAGAGATTTCGAGTTTGTGTGTTCGACTTTGCCGTTTTCGAGTTTTACACTATTTGTCGAGTTTTTGTCCGTTTGTGTTCGAGACTCCTAACAAATCTAGATATGGCAGATAGAGCTTTTATTCCAAAGCATAATATGGTCATTTATCCGGACCATGAGCTGCCTGAGGCTCAAGCATACCGCCAAATGGTGGATTTTTTGGTCGGTTCAATGATTTCTTATGCCCTGTCGCATAACATTCAGATAGTAATCCCATACGTTCATGAATTTTGGGAACATCTACAAGTCGATTGTACTGTTATTCCAACAGTACTAAGGACCAGGATTGCTGGACACTCTCTCGTGTTTTCAGCTGACGTATTGCGTAGAGTGTTGCAGTTAGGCTCTCCAGAGCAAGAAAATGGGCCAATTGACATTCCGTTAAGAATCAGGCAAGCTGCATTTATATGAATGGGATGTAGCCTGGATGTGGCTAAGTCCTCGTACATGAAGAGTGGGCTGAGCGGGCAATGGAGATATCTAGCACAAGTCTTTATGGTGTGTTTTGCTGCCAAGAAAGCAGGGTTTGATTATATCGATTCGAAAATTCAGTCAGGAATGGTTGCGTTAGTTTACAATTAGCGATTCAGCTATTCAGAGATGTTCTTTGCAGAGTTTGTTCAACAGATAACAGCTCCGGCGCGAGAAAGATTTTTGCTGTATCTGAGATTTGTAATGATGTTGATAAGACATTTCCTGCCGAACCTGCCGCAGCTGAACGATATTCAAAGTGTTGCTGTCATTGATAAAAGAATTTTTGCAGACTGACAATCACACAGAGGTACTCTGGCTAGGCCAGTGGAGGCACCACTTTTTGGTGCGGTGGTTAATCCGGATTTCCAAGTACCTGAAGGGGCCAATTGGGCAGGGGAAGTTCAAATTCCACAACAGCCACAGCAACAGCCCAGGCCTCAGCAACAAAGGAGAAGGCAAAGGCAATCAGTCAGAGAGACTCAGGCCACTGGGCCTTCAACCAGCCAAGTGCAGGAGCCAGAGGAAGCTGGTCCTTCAACTGTACCACCCGTATCTGATCCAAGGGTCGAAACTTTGGAAGAAATTTGGGCATCTGGACCACATGCCAATGAGGAAATTACTGCTGAGCTCGTTGGAAATATCTTGGAACCTCCAGAAGGAGAAGAAGATGTTTTTTGGCAGATAGAGGATTATGTACATGTTGAAGAAGAGAGTGAGTCGGAAGAAATGGAAGAGATTGACAAGAAGACGTAGCTGTGGAAACAACATCAACAGAGATAGAGGATCCGGTTGTTCGTATAGGCAGATATGGATCCAGAATCTTAGTTATTGATGAAGCAGCCAGACAAAGAAGAGCTTCGAGGGAGTCAGATGACTCAGATTTTGAGGAAGAAGAAATAACTCCTTTGGTGCCTAGGCATAGGGCCAAAAGGCACTGTTTTATGCAGGGAGCTGCATCAGCCTCTGCTTCTGAGCCAGAAATGCCTACCGCTAAGCCATCAGAACCAACATCCATTCCGCCATCACCACCACCTGTTCAAACATCCATTCCCTCACCGATCATCCCAACTCCCATCCAATCAATTTCATCCACTTCATCAACCTTCACTGATAATAAAAGGTTTTCTGAGCTTAGGAGCAAGGTTGACTTCCAACAAGTCCAAATTTTTCAGTTAACTAAAGCAATCGGTGAAATACAGGCACATAATGCAACTGTTGACAAGGAGAATGCTGAGTTAAAGATATCTGTTGGAAAGATTGAAGAAGAAAATCTTGAGCTAAAAACTTTTGTTGCAGATCAAGCTGCAGAAATCCGAACAATGAGGTCCCTTATTGAGCAGCTAATGAAAAATCTAAAAGCTCAGGGGGAGACAAGTTGTAGGGATGCTGAGGAGCAGCGAAGGGAAGATGATTACGATGGCAATGATCCCAATGCACCTGATGAGAATGAGCCAGTAGATTTTCCTGCTGCTCTATATGCTGAAACTCAGGGGGAGCCTAGTCCAAGTGGAGCTGAAGGAGGAGAAGCCAGTACCTCAAAGATCACGGAAAGCGACATGAATGAAATGATTGAAGCTTTAATGAATATTGAGGAAGAGGCGTTGGAGTTGGATTTTGAAGATGTAAGTGATGAGTTGGAAGAAGGATACATTATTCCTGAAGATGTTCCGGAATGGCATACAGATGATGAAGTGATAGGTGATGAGGAAGATGAAGCAAATGAGATTATCATTCAAGAAAATCCCATCACCAATACATATCTGCCAAGTGAACATAATGCGATTGACATCAAAGCGGTTAAAGCTGCGTTAAATGCTGAATCACAATCTGAAGAGCCTGCTAGAGAGCTTACCAATGAAGAAAAGAGAAAGCTGTGGTTTAGGGCAGAGAAGAAGAAGTTAGACTTGAAGTAAAAGATGTGTGTGTCTCGTGCTGGAGAGCTATCAGGAAATATAATAAGCTGGTTCTTTGATCGTGAACTGCAGCTATTCATTATTAAGCGAAAGGATGGTCTCCAGTATCTTAGGAGAAGATTGAAAGATTTCAACTCCTTGCCAAAGGTTGAGATAAAGGCGTTGGCGTGGAAGGAGCTTATAAATATCGGAGACGACCCTTATGCTGCAATCATAGCAAAGATCATTAGAAGGGAAGGGAAATCGAGAAAATTTGAAAGGCTCAATCCGAGAGTTGGCAAAAGATTGATGGACAATACTAGAATTGATCCTCTGACTGGTATACCTTGGATGAGAATACAATATAAACCAGTTAGATGTTTGAAGAAAGTCCCGATAAAGCCAATGCCACAGAACCTCTTGAGTAATCTCAACTAGTGGTACGTTGAGAGTGAAACAGGTGAAGCGGTGTTGGAAGACTTAGAAGAAAAAGTGATTCTTAGAGTGTACGATCCGCTACACTTAGTCAATCTTTCCAGAGAAGACATTCAAGTGCTTCATACTCATAAAATCTCGAGTGATGCACATATGGAGTTTGAGGCTAGAATGTATCAGAATGTGGTTAAGGTATGTGTTGAACAAGGCATGTATGCTGGTAGTAGTTTAAATAAACCTAGTACTTAATCAAAATGTAAATAGTTAGAAGCTATCGTCAAGGGGGAGTCTGTTGGTACACCCTGTGTGACGATAGCAGTCTAAAGTATGTTAGCATTTTGTGTAAGTCATGTTACAAGGTTTTGAATATTAACTAGTATTTGATATATGTGATTTTATGTGTTTAATATTTTATTGTTTGTATGTTTGAACTTGTGTAACGTATTACAAGAAGTTCAAACATAAAGTTCAAAGATTAATTCAAACATAAGTTAAAACATATATTCAAATATAAGTTTGACATGTGAAATTCGAATTTAGGGTAAATTCGAATTTAGCATGAAGACAAATTCGAATTTGTCATGTGGACAAATTCGAATGGGCCTTGGGCCTGGTTCGAGTTTGTCCCATGACAAACTCGAATTGGTCACTATAATTAGGGATTAACTCGAATGATTAGTAGACTTTTGCAGATATCCGGTGAGTAATTAAGCAGAAGGCGATCTCAAGTTTATTAGCAATCCGTGTGTTTTCTGAGAGAATCATCGCGTAGGTTTATTCGTTAGTCGTTCGTACAATGCAGTGGTAGTCTCCGTGTTTCGTGCGTGTGATCTTACCGTCAAGCCGCTAAAGAGGATTCCGCAGTCATTGGTGTGTGTCGCGTCTAGATAGATCCGTGGTGAGTTCAAGACGTTACAAGCGGTATCAGAGCCTACGGGGTGTTCTTCATGTTATTCGTGTTCATATAGATACATCCTAGGTTTCTTGACGTTTTAGACTGTTCATATCACATATTTTTTAGGTTTTCGAGCGTATCAAATTAGATTTCGGGAAATACTTTGTTGTAGTTCAAGTTTTTGACCAGAATCAGTATTTTTACTTGTAAAAATATTGATTTAATCTGAAAAACTTGAAAAACTCGAAGTATTAGTCGTTTTTCGAATTTGCGGCGCTCGAGTTTGTTAAGGAGAAATTAGGGTTTACTCACTTTCGAGTTTGACCAAAATTCGCTCCTTTCGAGTTTCCTTAAAAGTTTGTTTCGAATTTGGCTGAGAAATGGTTGTGCCTTACTCAAAAATGAAAGATGACGATAAAAAGGTATATGAAGCCGAGAAGAGTGCAATAGCTATCATTCGAATGGCGTTACCGCAGGAGATTTTACACACCTTCCGAAATCATAAAACAACAAAAGAGCTGTGGGATGCATTGGAGACACGGTGTGAAGGTAACCCGCGAGTAAGGAAAAATCGAATGGAAATGCTCAAGCAGCAGTTCCCGATCTTCAAAACCTTGAAGAACAAAAAGCTAGATGAGACTATTACTCGCTTCTATCACTTGCTAACTGAGTTAGATAGCCACGATGTGGAGTATAGTGATACGGAAAAGATTAACAAGATTCTGGATGGTTTACCGGCCAAATGGGAGATGTATGTGGCATATCACTTTGAGCTGCGAAAGAAGGAAACATATTTATGATCAAGTTCAAGATCCTGCTATGTACCTTGGGAAAACAAAACCTTCAGTAGCAGCTGACTTGAAGACCGCTACAGCCTTCTTCTCGGGAGAAACATCGTCACCGGCTGAAACAGAAGACGCAATGTATAGAGCTTTCCTAGGGTTTTCTCGACCAGAAGAAAAGCAGTATCAGGCTACCCCGGCATCTACATCTCAAGGATATTCTAAGATGCCTATGAGCGCAAAATCCACGGAAGATCATCTAATCAGTTGGCTTCCTTTGTGGCTGCGTATGGCAATTGTGTTCAAGGAAAAATTAACGATCCTGCACTTTGGGATGAGGATTACGATCAGGTAGACCCTGATGATCTGGAGGAGATGGATCTGCAATGGCAATTGGCCATGGTAACTCAGAGAGTTAAAAGGTTCATCAAAAGAACGGGAAGGAATCTGAAGGTTAGTAACAATAAGATTGGATTTGATAAGTCGAAGGTTAAGTGTTACAACTGTCAAGGGTTAGGACACTTCGCTAAGGAGTGTCAGAGACCGAAAGTAGAGAACTACCAGGGTCAGTATCAGAATCCACAGGGACAGTATCAGAATCAATCGAAAGGGCGATATCTACCGAGTAGTTCAACCAGTCAAGCGAATATAGCTGTTTGTTATCCAATGTTACTTCAAACAGACAGCTAGATGGAACTTATGACTGGAGTACACATCTTAGAGCCTTTATGGCTGAAGTGACTGAGACTGGAAGTGAAGGGGCAGAGGAAAACACAAGGGACAGCAGTCAGAATGAAAGCAGCCCGATGTGGGTAGAGAAGTCAGCTGATCAGACAATTCTGGAGTTTGCCGCTCAGATGGCCAATGTGGAATCAGATCATGCCAAGGTAACTATGAACTTTTCTCTTTTCCATGATTTATGTGCATTTTATGCTACATCTAACGATAGGTTAAATTTAGTACTAGAATCACATCAAACCATCTCTGCTCAAAATGAAACGTTAAAATCAGATAATGCTAGCCTAGTTGACATAAAACAAGATCTTAGTGATAAGCTAAAGACTGATGCACAGGATGTCATAATTCTAAAAGACTAACTGAGCGAACAGTGTGTTAGGTTAGAACTAATGTATGAACATGTTGAGGCATTAACCAAAGAGCTAAAATCCAAAAACGTAGAGCTAGCCGAGTCTAAGGTAAAGGTAGCTGAGGAAAATAGTAAACTTGAAAAGTTTAGGAACTCATCTCTTATCCTAGGGGAAATCTTAGATGCACAACGTCAGTCTAAGAAGCCTGTAGGTCTAGGATATCATGAGAGTCCTCCACCTTTCAACGATAACTATGTACCTCAACCTCATGAGAAAATTGAGAAATCAGTTGAATCAGCGGAAATATCGGAACCAGTGTCTGAACCTGTAAAGGAAAATGAAACTAAGGTGACTGATAATAAAATCAAGATTAAGAAAGTTAAATTTTTGCCATCCTCTAGTGATAAACCTGAAGGACAACCCAAAATTGTCTTTAGTGATTAGGATGATGAACCAGTCGCTATAGTTGAACCAAAAGAGCCAGACACTAGTGAGACAACTAAATCGAAGGGCACGCACAAAAAGTCAATTGATAAAATGTCTTCCTTTAGACGTCACGAAAGGGGGCATGTTGCTTCTAGTTGTCCGCATAGGAAAGTGGATACTACACCTAAGATGGGAAAGCAAGAACAACCTAAGCCGTCTACAAGTGTTGCGAGCACTAGTAGTTCTCAGAATACCGAGAAAACTGTGCAAGCTGCACCAAAATCTTCTGTGAAACAAATGCCTGTGTCAGGTCGACCAAAAGAAGTGATTAGGACTAATTCACCAAATAGAGTCGTTAATCAATCTAGGTCAGGACCACAACAGAACTATAGGAGTACCACACCTAGCAGAGCTTACACTCCGGTTTGGTCATACACTCCTATTAGACATCAAACATCGGGTAGAGCTCAGGGATATCAATCGGAATTGCCACATAATCGTAATTATTTAAGAGCTCCATAGCAAATGAATACCCAAAGTCAAAGAGTGAACTTTAATCACTCGGCACCACAACAGACTCCAGTTCAAAGACCCAAGTCACCTGAAAGGAGAGATGGGTATTTGAAAGAGTTTAAGTATGTGCACGAGAATGGTATTACCAAGTCAGTTATGGCTTGGGTTCCCCGTGATAACTAACCTATATTCTTTAATGTGCAGGAGATAACTACAGGTCCAAACAACAAATGGTTCGTCGACAGTGGTTACTCCAGGCACATGACAGGGGAGAGAAGTCTACTTGCAGACTTCAAGGGAGGGAATCGGGGTTTTGTATCATTCGCTGGCAATAAAGGAGGGAATATCACTGGTACTGAAGTGGTCACTAATGGGATTATCAAACTGGATCAAGTTTATCATGTTGATAAACTGGTTCACAATCTCATTAGTGTATCTCAAATCTGTGATAAGAAGAACTCAGTACTATTTGCTGATACTGAGGCGTTAGTGCTAAAACCGGGGTTCAAAGTACCTGAAGAGTGGATTCTGATACAGGCTCCAAGGAAGAATGACTTGTACATGCTCGACATGAACAAGCCGGAATCTTCTATGGGACCAATTTGTCTGCTATCTAAAGCTTCAAAGACTGAGTCGATTTTATGGCACAGACGCATGGCACACTTGCACCTGAGAAAGATGAACTACATTACGAAAAATGGATTGGTGCAAGGTGTTCCAATGAAGAGTTTTCAGTTCGGGATAAGTGTCTACCATGCAAGAAAGGAAAACAACAAAAGAAGGCACACAAGTCCAAGACTCAGAACTCCATCGCTGCCACATTCGATTTGTTGCATATGGACCTCTTCGGACAAATCAACAAAAGGAGTATAGGTGGTAGTTGGTACTGTTTAGTTATTACTGACGATTACTCACGTTTTTCTTGGGTTTTCTTTCTAGGTACAAAGGACGAGACGGCTACTAAGCTCATCGGGTTCTTAGACCAAGTGGAATATTCATACGGAAGAAGGGTTAAATGAATTCGTAGTGATAACGGAACAGAGTTTAAAAACACAGTAATTGGTGTATATTGCCTATCAAAGAGCATAGTGCCTCAATTTAGTCACCTTATGAGCCACAACAAAATGGGGTGGCCGAACGAAAAAATAGGACATTGATTGAGGCAGCAAGGACCATGTTATCAGATTCAAAGCTTCCTACCATGTTTTGGGGGGAGGCAGTGAATACCACATGCCATGTTTTGAACCGGGTCCTTACTGTCAAATCTTTGAACAAAACCTGTTATTAAGTTTTGAATAAAAGGCCACCTAATTTAACTGGCTTGAGTAATCTCAACTGGTGGTACGTTGAGAGTGAAACAGGTGAAGCGGTGTTGGAAGACTTAGAAGAAAAAGTGATTCTTAGAGTGTACGATCCGCTGCACTTAGTCAATCTTTCCAGAGAAGACCTTCAAGTGCTTCATACTCATAAAATCTCGAGTGATGCACATATGGAGTTTGAGGCTAGAAAGTATCAGAATGTGGTTAAGGTATGTGTTGAACAAGGCCTGTATGCTGGTAGTAGTTTAAATAAACCTAGTACTTAATCAAAATGTAAATAGTTAGAAGCTATCATCAAGGGGGAGTCTGTTGGTACACCCTGTGTGACGATAACAGTCTAAGTTGTGTTAGCATTTTGTGTAAGTCATGTTACAAGGTTTTGAATATTAACTAGTATTTGATATATGTGATTTTATGTGTTTGATATTTGTTGTTTGTATGTTTGAACTTGGGGTAACGTATTACAAGAAGGTCAAACATAAAGTTCAAAGATTAAATCAAACATAAGTTAAAACATATATTCAAATAGAAGTTTGGCATGTGAAATTCGGATTTAGGATAAATTCGAATTTAGCATAGAAGTCAAATTCGAATTTGTCATGTGGAAAAATTCGAATAGGCCTTGGGCCTGGTTCGAGTTTGTCCCATGACAAACTCGAATTGGTCACTATAATTTGGGATTAACTCGAATGATTACAAGACTTTTGCAGAATTCCGGTGAGTAATAAGCAGAAGGCGATCTCGAGTTTATCAGCAATCTGTGTGTTTTCGGAGAGAATCATCGCGTAGGTTCGTTCGTTTGTCATTCGTACAACGCATTGGTAGTCTCCGTCAAGCCGTTAACGAGGATTCCACACTCGTTGCTGTGTGTCGCGTCTAGATAGATCCGAAGTGAGTTCAAGACCTTACAAAATCGCAGGGTTAGAAAGGGGAGAACAGAATTACTGAAACAACAATTTGCGATCTTCAAGGGGCTGAAGAATGAGTCCTTGGATGAGATAATTAGAAGGTTCTATCACCTTCTAAGAGAACTTGATAATCACAGTGTTGAGTATCAAGAATCTGATAAGATTGAAAAACTTCTAGATGCATTACTAGCAAAGTGGGAGATGTACACTGCATTGATAAAGCGTGATGAAGATAAACTGGCCACTCTTACACTTGAGAAAGCTATCGGAACTCTGAGGGCCTATAACTTCATGATTCTGAAGAAGGAGATGGGGTACGATCAGGTACATGATCCTGAGATGTACTTCGGAATGTCAAAACCATCAACTTCTAGTGTTTCGAAGTCATGTGCTACAACATTCTTTTCTAGAGACAAGGAAGCTATACCAGTAGAATCTGAAGAACCTAGTGGTAGGGCATTTTTAGGGTTTTCAAAACCGGAAGATCAACCACAAAGTTCAGGATCAACTTCTCAAGGCTACACCAAAATGCCTATAAGTGCTAAGTCAGCTGATGAGCAACTGAAGCTTCTAGCTTCATTTGTACCAGCATACGGCAACCGCATTCATGGAAAAATCAACGATCCAGCTCTATAGGAGGAGGATTATGATCAGGTAGATCCAGATGATTTAGAGTAGATGGACCTGCAATGGCAACTGGCCATGGTCACACAGAGGGTTAAGTGGTTTATGAAACGAACTGGGAGGAACCTTAGTGTGAGCAACATTGTTGAGTTTGATAGGTCAAAGGTGAAGTGTTACAACTGTTAGTGGTTGGGAAATATTGATAGAGAATGTCAAAGGCCGATGGTTGAGAACAATCAGAATCAGGGATGACAGAATTCAGGCAGTTCAGGGAATCAAGCTTCAATAGTTGGGTTACTCACGAATGTATCATCTAATAGGCAGTTAGATGGTACTTATGATTGGAGTTCGCATCCGTAGTGAAATGCAAGAGCTTTCATTGCTGAGGTGACTGAGACTGATAGCAGAGGTGAAGAGGAAAAGAAGGAGGTCACCCAGCAGTCGGATACAAATCCTTTGGTACTGGAAAAATCTGAGGAGTAGACGACTATGGAGTTTGCAGCTCAAATGGCCAACGGGGAATCTGATCGGAAAAAGGTATCCCTCAACTTTTCGAATTTTCATGATTTATGTGTTTTATGTACTATGTTAAATGATAACTTGAACCTAGTGCTAGAATCACATTCATCCATGATAGCACAAATCCAATCTTTAAAATCTGAAAATCCTAGTCTCCTAGATATTAAGGAAGATCTTAGGGCTAGAATGAAAGCTGATGCTCAAGATGTAGTAGCTCTGAAAGACAAACTAAGTAAGGAATGAGTCAGGAATGAGCTAATTTATTAGCATATAGAGTCATTGACCAAAGAGATCTCCATGAAAGATAAAGAATTAGCTGAGGGTAGGGTTAAAGTTGCTGAGGCTAATAATAAAATTGGGAAGTTTAGGAACTCATCCTTGAACTTGGATAAAATCTTAGATTTGCAGAGACAGTCTAAAAATCCAGTGGGCCTAGGATATCAGGATGTGTCTCCACCTTCAAATAGTAACTATGTGCCTCTCCCTTAGGATAGGACTAAAGAAATGGTTGTATAAGAGGAAGTAAAAGTAACTGAGACTGATAGCGTACCAACAACTAGGGTGACAACAACAACCTTTAAGGTTAAGAAAATTGTTAAGTTTGTGCAGTCTACTAGTGCGGCAAAACTAGAAGAGGCAAAAACTGTGAGTGGTAATAACCAGGAGGTGTTGAACACAATATTTGAAACAAAAGAACAGGACATCAGCGAGACCCCTAGCTCAAAGAGTGCTTCTAAGAAGTCTATTGACAAAAGGTCTTGCTTTAAATGTCATGAAAAAGGTCATGTTGCATCTAGTTGTCCCTATAAGAAACCAGAGTCTACACACATAGTAGGGAAGCAAGAACAACAAGCCTTAAAATCAGTGCCTAGTATTGCAAGCTCAAGTAGTTCTCAAAATTTTTAGAAGAACTCGAATGCAACATCACGAGTAGGTACTAAACAAACACTGGCGTCAATCAATCAAATTGAAGGGCTTAGGACTAAATCACCGAATAGAGTCCCTAGTCAATCAAGGTCCTGACCACAACCAGTCATTTGGAATAATACACCTAAGAGAAGTTATACTACAGTTAGATCTCATACTCCTAAAAAACATCAGACACCAGGTAGATCCCAGAGTTATAACACGAGTTATAACAATGAAATGCATTCTAACAGAAATTAGTCTAGGGCTTCACAGCAAAAGACAACCCAAAGGCGAAGAGTGGAAATTAATCACTCACCTCCACAACAGGTTCTTGCTCAAAAACCCAAGTCACCAGAAAGGAGAGATAGGTATTTGAAAGAGTTCAAGTATGTGGATGAGAGTGGTATTACCAAGCTAGTCATGGCTTGGGTTCCCCGTGATAAGTAATGTGTTTTCTTCCATGTGTAGGAGTTAACTATTGGTCTTAACAACAAATGGTTCATAGATAGTGGTTGCTCTCGTCATATGACTAGGGAAAGAAGTCTACTGACGGACTATAAGAGTGGGAATAAGGGGTTTGTCTCATTTGCTTGGAATAAAGGAGGCAATATCACAGGAACAGGATGTGACTCCCTTGCAACATTTAACCACAATTACAATACACGCAGGATTAATCACCAAACATATATTACATAATGATCTGCATACTTAAATTACAGTGCGGAAGCATAAAAGTACATAATTAAAATAATACAACAGTTTCAAACACCCTACGGTGCTAAAAGTTTTCAAGTCTAAATCTACATACTCAAACTTTATTACAACATCCCAAACATATGACAACATTGGTCCCATCACACATTTACCAATTGAGAAGTATCAAATCTTCCAAGACTTCACACACGACCTAACTAGAAGGTCCGGCAGCAGATTTTCCTTTTCCTGTAAAAATTCAACAACTGAGGGATAAGCGAATGCTTAGAGAATACACAGAGTTACGCATTTTATAAATCTTTATGAAGCCCACAATAGTAACACCGACGACACACGCCGTGCAGTCTCCACGTACACAAAGTACGAAACACATGAGTCGTCGCTCCTACGAGCCCAAAGCTCGGCATATCAACCAACCATCTGAGACAAACATAACATAGCGGATGACAACCGTCTACCAGAACCTCGGAGGGATTAGCTCTGGGTCATATAGCGCAGTAACAACGGAGTAACAGATTCGACCCGCCGGTCCATCGTTAGATCCACAACAAAAGAACGGACATGCAACAAGTATGAATGTGCATCTAAATCTACGCAAGTTAGTAGATTTCCAAATGATAATGAAGTAACATGTCTCAGCAGGCAATAGCTAACATAAAGTAGATATAAACATGCGAAATCATATTTACTTACAGTGGGGTGCGTTATTAAACTTTAAGTTATCTTATTTCTCCTCAGGCTTTCAACCGGATCACAAAGTACCACACTGTGGGTTAAACAACACCAAAAGGGACCTGTTACAATTTCATATGGAATGCATATCATCATTATATGTTCTTTAACAAATTAGCATCAATTTGTACAAATAAAAGTATTTCAACATTTGGAACCATCATCCGAAACCCACATTAAAAACTCATCATTCGAGGTGTTATTAGTCCCATTTAACCCTTCATTATATGCCTTAATATAATACCAAAAATATCCCAAAAGTGTGATTATTTGTCCATAATTTCGGGTCCTTAATAACCCATCCGAATTACACATGAAATGCATAGAACTCGCCGAGTTGGCTCAGGGAACTCGCCGAGTTCAGATCCGAAGTTCGGACCCTCGACCGGATTTCGGACCCATCCGAATTACTTTGACCCATTCGAATTCGGGTCATTTCCGAGTTCGATTGTCTTTGAAGTTCGGTTCCATCTAAGTTCGGTTCACATCCGAATTTGGGTCCCAACCAAATTCGGATCCATCACTTATGAGTTTTTGAAGATTTATTCAAGTGTTCTTGGGAACTCGCCGAGTTCACCATAGAACTCACCGAGTTCACTTGTAGAATTGCAGGTCGCAACTTACGGATTTAACACCAAAATTTCCATATTCGATTTCTAGCCACATGCAACTTAATCAAAGGTTAGTTTAACATTATTGGGGTGTTTTTTTTTATCTTTTTCCCCATTCATAACACACTAATTTGTCCAGATTCAAATAAATATGATGAAAAACCTCAAGAACACAAAAACTTCATAAAAGTTCAAATTCATTATCTTTTTGGATGATTCAACCAACGATTCTTGATTTTAATGCTTCAGTGATGTTCCAGAAATGATTTCCCACTGATTTAACAAACATGCAACAACATTTCCTCAAACTTTAAATCCGAATTTTCGAACCTTAAATTCTCAAAATAAATCTTTAAACTTAGAAATAGTTTCTCACCTTAATGCAGACTTAATTCTTGATAATTAACAAATTTAATCAACGAATTTTCTTCAAAAATTCGATCCAGCAGAGAGGGATTCTAGAGAGAGATGGAGAGTTCTTGAGTTTGGAATGGTGAAATGAATCCAATTGAAATAAAAGAGTCTTTTATTTTCACACTTTCGGGTTTTGGCACATTCAGTCCCTCAACTTATCTGATTTCACTAAATACTGATTTTATCTTACTTTTATCATTACTAAAATTTATAAATCATCATACTCCAATATAATATTTTAAAATTCTCAAATTTCTTAATTTCTTAATTAGCAACCAACTTTTAAATATCCGGATACATAATCATCTTTCGAAATCCAACTTAATTACAAATTATGAAATTTAAACTAAATATCCTCAAATTACGATAATAAAATTTTAGGATGTTACAGCATGGTCTCCACCACTCTAAAACTTCGTCCTCGAAGTTATTTGAATTCATACAGATGATGTTACTTTAATATGTTTACCTTAATTACATAATTGTGATTCGCCTCATGGGGATGCTCCCAATGTATAAGCCCCATCTCAATTTCTTTGTTTCTTAACTTCATTACTTTCATATCCATAATATATTCCGACTGTTCAACATATATTAATCTTTCTTGATTTCTAATTCGGTATAATCAGCCCAATCCTCATTACCAGTTGTGAAGATTTCATAAAGCTTTCCATATGAAACACCGAGCGTTATTTCGATATTTCCTTAGGTAATTCCAAATGAGATAACAGATTTTCTAACTTTTTTGTTATTCTAAATGAGTCAACACACCTCAGTGCTAGCTTGTCCCTTTTTCAAAATAAGTAACACATCTCATCGGTGATACTAACAAATATACTCGATCATTTACCCCAAATTGATTGGTTTAGGTGTCTCATCATTATAACTCTTCTTTCATATCACAGACTCGGCAATCAGAGTCCTTTCAATTTCTTTCCATCATGCAGGGGTTCTACATTTCCTCCCTTAAAAAACTTTAAACAGTGTTTTCTTGATTTTAATTATGATAACTAGTGTTATACGAAAATTCCATCAAAGCAATTGATCCTTTCAGTTGATACTTAAATCCACAATACATGATCTCGTCATATATTCCAATGTGAAAATAGTCCATTCATTTTGACCATCTATCGGGGGTCGGTAAGCTGTACTCATAGCTATATGTGTGCCTAATCCCACTTGTAAAGCAAACCAAGAGTCGAAAATGAAACTACTCTTCTAATCAGATATAATCGATTCCAGAACACCATAAAGGTAATAACCTTACTCACGCAAATCTGGGCAAATCTTTCCAGCAATATCTTTCTCGAGTTGGTATAAAAACACACCCAATTAATTAGTCTGTCTACAATTTGCCAATCGTAGAAAACTACTTATTTCTGTAATACTGCGAGACAGCTTTCAATTCTCAATCGCTCCACTTTAGCGGAATCCTCCAAAATCTCATCTCTAGAAATCACATACTACAAAATATAATTTATTGTAATCAAAACTCACGATTAGACATATTCAGGTTTAGACTTATACCAAAATATCATCGATAATTACAATTACCGATTCCTCCAACATTGATATACAAATCCCTATTCATAATGTCCATAAAACAGATGGGGTGTTGGTTACCCCAAATGGCATAATAAAATACTCGTAATGTTCATAACTAGTCCTGAAATCATTTTCAATATTTACTCCTTTCGGATTTTCAACTTGAGATACCTCGAACATAAATCGATTTGTGAATAATAAGCAAACCCATGCAACCGATCAATCAATCTTCAATTCCTGGCAGCGGATACTTATTTGTTATAGTCCAATTGTTCAAATCAAGTTAATCTATGCACATTTTCATTGTGACATCTATTGTTTCATAAATAGTATCAGGCTCCCCATGACAAAGGACTCAATCTAACGAAGCCCTTATCCAACAACGCCTGAAGTGGCTTCATCATCTTTTACATTTTTGGTAGGTTCAAGACAGTACGAATAACAAGCTATTGGAGAAGCTCCAGGGATCAAGTCAACACAGAATTTCACTTGTCTTTCAGGTGGCACACCAGACAAGTCTGCCAGGAACACATATGGAAAAATTTAGGACAACAGGCACATCGGCCACAGTTTTTCTCTTCAGTCTTGACATCAATAGTCATATACCAAACAAGACTCATAGCCCTAAGCAATCAGCTATCGGGACCTAACAATCATCAATAGACATTGATCCCCACTTCTCCTATCCTCATATATACAAATCTCTTGCTCCTCTGGCGTAGTTATCTTTATTATTTCTTTATTGCAAACTACATGAGTCTCATCACATATACGCAACCAGTTCATTCCAATTATCTTATCACATCACCGATCTATATTGGAGTTAAGTCAAGATTGAAGGCTACCTCTTCAATCACTAGAGTACAATCAGGATACACATGATCTATTTTCATTATTTTGTTACCTAGCAGTTTCAACATTAATCACAACAGACAACTTAAACCAAAGCATTAATATTTGTTGTGCAAAAGCAGTGGATACAATAATCGTTCGGCACCAGAATTAAACAGAACTCGTGACCACCTCCAGGTCGTCCTTAGATTCGGGATCGTAGTATAATACTTTTCTTTGCTGTTTAAGCAAATTTCATTAGTGCCCAAAGTCTCTTTAAACTTTTTATGGTTGATTAAATCACCATTTCATTAAGTATTATATCCCCATTTCGATTAATTATACTTCACATACATTTCTTACTTTACACTTCGCATTGTATATTTCAATTTCTCTTTTAAAATTAACATGCATCTTCCATGTATTATCATACCCTCGTATGCTTTTTCCATAATTTCTAGATTTGTTTTCCTCATATAAATTTCACATATATACCAATATTGAAAGAGTCTCTTTGATTCTAACTACATCAAAATTCTCACTAACAGTTCAAATCCTGTGGTTCTTAACCACAACCCTTTTAAGTCAAATTATCAACACAATGTACCATACAGTTTCTCTTAATAAAAGTTAATGCTACATACTGTATGATAACCATTACAAGTTGTTATCAATCCTTCAAATATATCATATATGATACTAATACGATTAGTTCCAATTCTTTGACCCATTAATTCCAAACTTAAAAACTGTATTACAACTTCTAAACTCATTGATAACTTCCAAAATATTTATAGCATCTTTTCCCATTCAAGGCTTCAAAATCCATCTTGGCTATTCATCTAATGCCTATTTATATACTCGAGTATTCTCATTCACAAACATTATTATACCTATATTAGTAATAACATTTCATATTACTCAAGTTCAAGTTAACTTCAGAATCATAAAACTTCAATGATATATTACATGTAGAATCTTTAAAGTACTCTTCTAATTCTGTAAATTAAGGTACAAAAGTTATAACAACAGTCTCATAGATCTCATCTCCTTTGTCAAACTTTTCATTCATAGTTTCATCATGTAATGTCATTATATGCTAATTCTTTGGTCGAATTCTGCAACTTCTGCTAAAATGACCCACTTTTCCACAATTATAACAAGCATCAGTCTTCCTTGGACATTTGCCAGCCTTATGTCCAAATTGGTTACAATGTCGACATCTTTTACATCTATCATTTTTATTTGTCTTTGATATCAAATACGGTCCATTTAGTAAATCTCCTCCAGAATTTGCAATCTTTCCGATAGCTCTTTCTTCATGATCAATATGAGGTACGATATCACGCTCACCATATTGCCTACTAAACAACGACTTGAATTGTTCCCAACTAAAGGAAGTAATCAACTCTGATCCCAATTCTTTTTCCAAACAGTTCCACCATTTCTTGGCTTGTCCAATTAATTGATCCTTAGCCAAACATACCTTGTACTCATCCTTACAATTCATCTTCGTAAAAATCTGTTCCATAATTGTAGTCCATATTTCTGATTTCTCCATTCTAAAAGATCCAGAAAATGTTGGCGGTTGCCAGTCCTTGAAGGATCTAATTACATACATCATGTAATTCTCATCAATTACGGTTTCATAATCAATCTTTTCCTTGCCCTTGTCTTTTCGTTTCGCTTTATTTCTAAGGTTTATGTCATCCATAACATAATTCCTTTCATGTTCCCTCTTTTCTTTTCTCTTGTCTTCCTTCCTTTTAGCTTTGGTCTCATCTCGAGCCCGAAATTGATCTTGAATCATTATGTGTTGTTCTGCCATAATTGATAGCATCATTTCCCTCGTTTCTCGTGGCGTCATTCCACCTCCAGACATATTCTGAAAATTCAAACATGTAAATCATTTAGTGATCACATCACATGGTTAACTACAACGCATGTTGTCTCGTATGAAAGTCACTTTCCTATAAGTACTATATCATATCCTATCTTCGTTCAGATCATCACTTATAATCACTACATGTCATCAATTAATGTTTGAGACCAAGACCTCACGGACACTTGAATCTCAAACTACTGCTCTGATACCATTACATGTGACACCCTTGCCACATTTAACCACAATTACAATAAACCCAGGATTAATCACCAAACATATATTACATAATGATCTGTATACTTAAATTACAGTGCGAAAGCATAAAAGTACATAATTAATATAATACAACAGTTTCAAACACCCTACGGTGCTAGAAGTTTTCAAGTCTAAATCTACATACTCAAACTTTATTACAACATCCCAAACATATAACAACATTGGTCCCATAACACATTTACCAATTGAGTAGTATCAAATCTTCCAAGACTTCACACACGACCTAACTAGAAGGTCCGACAACAGATTTTCCTTTTCCTGTAAAAATTCAACAACTGAGGGATAATTGAATGCTTAGTGAATAAACAGATTTACGTATTTTATAAATATTTATGAAGCACACAAGAGTAGCACCGACGACACACGTCGTGCACTTTCCACGTACACAAAGTACGACACACATGATCCATCGCTCCTACGAGCCCAAAGCTCGGCATATCAACCAACCATCTGAGACAGACATAACATCGGGGATGACTTACTGCCTACCAGAACCTCGGAGGGATCATCTCCGGGTCATATAGCGCAGTAACATCGGAGCAACGAATGTGACTCGCCGGTCCATCGTTAGATGCGCAACAAAAGAATGGACATGCAACATGTATGAATGTGCATCTAAATCTACACAAGTTAGTAAAATTCCAAACGATAATGAAGCAACATGTCTCAGCAGACAATAGCTAACATAAAGCAGATATAAACATGCGATATCATATGTACTAACAGTGGGGTGCGTTATTAAACTTTAAGTTATCGTATTTCTCATCGGGCTTTTAACCGGATCACAAAGTACCCCACTGTGGGTTAAACAACACCACAAGGGACCTGTTACATTTTCATATGGAATACATATCATCATTATATGTTCTTTAACAAATTAGCATCAATTTATACAAATAAAAGTATTACAACATTCGGAACCGTCATCCGAAACTCACATTAAAAACTCATCATTCGAGGTGTTATTAGTAACAATTAACCCTTCATTATATGCCTTTATATAATAGCAAAAATATCCCAAAAGTGTGATTATTTATCCATAATTTAGGGTCCTTAATAACCCATCCGAATTACACATGAAACGCATAGAACTCGCCGAGTTCAGGTCCGAAGTTCGGACCCTCAACCAGATTTCGCACCCATCCGAATTACTTGGACCCATCCTAATTCGGGTCATTTCCGAGTTCGATTCTCTTTCAAGTTCTGTTCCATCTAAGTTCGGTTCACATCCGAATTCCATCAAAGAGACCACCGAATTTAACTTGGTTTGAACCATTTGGGGTGCCATGTACTTTATTAAAAACGAAACATCAACCTAAGTTTGGTGAAAAGGACGATGAAGGATACTTCCTAGTACAGTTGAAATTGTGTTTAACATTGATGTAACCAGTTGTACACACGAACTCTAAATTGGTCCAGAATGTTTATTTGATAATGACTCTGTGTTTGAATCATTTAACATTTCATTTAGTGGTAATGCGAGAACTATGGAAAACAATTTCTGATCCTTAAATCTCAACGACAAGGGTAGATTCTTTCCAAATTCGAGCATTCCCATGAAATCTGAGACTACATCGACAGATTATGGGTCCCCAACAAATGAAGAACCTTTGTTGCCTACGAATGAAAATCAGATAAACAATTAAGCCTCAGAAGACAGTGATCACGAGGAGGATGTTGTTCCGTCTGAAGTCACACCCCCATTAGCCAAAATAGGACCGAATTTGGGAGACAATCTTCAGGTCGATGCAATCGAAAGATCGAGGGTAAATAAGGATCATCTGATTGAAGATATCATTGGGAATCCGAATGCTGGTATGAGAATAAGGAGTATTGTGAATAATAACACAGTGTTGTTATGAATGATCAATGACTACGAGGCATTTTACACTTGTTTATACTCATGTTTCGTTTCACAAGTCGAGCGGAAGAATGTACAAATGGCTCTAAAGGATGATTCTTGGGTTGAAGCTATGCAAGGGGAACTTTCACAGTTCAGAAAGCTAGAAGTCTGGGAGTTAGTGCCTTTGGCTCGAGGAGAAGTTGCTATAGGGACCAATGGGTGTTTTAGTGTAAAAGGGATGATCGAGGCATCATTACACGAAACAAGGCAGGACTCGTAGTAAAGGGGTTCAACCAAGAAGAAGGAATTGATTACGATGAACTGTTTGCACCAGTAGCAAGGCTTGAGGCTTTTCGATTCTTTCTAGTGTTCGCGTCCTTCAAAGGCTTCGAAGTATTTCAGCTAGACGTCAAGAGTGCCTTCTTGTACCGAAAACTGAAGGAGTTGGTGTATGTCAAGCAACCACTAGGGTTTACTGATCCCAAGTATCCAGACAGAGTATATAGCTTGGGTAAGGCTCTGTATGGTTTACATCACGCACCTAGGGATGGTACAAGACACTGTCTACTCATCTCTTGGACAATGGGTTTGAGAGAGGGAGAATAGATAGTACACAGTTCATTAAGAGGAAATGATGCAGGCCCAAGTATAGAGGATCGGGCCATTCTGTTTCTGGAGGCCCAAGATAGGGCCCGTAATAAAAGGGCTAAACGAAAACGGCCCTAACTTTTGACTCGGTCTCCGTTTGGGGTGAATCAGGTATCCAGACGACCGTTAGCTTGAGCTCCACGCAGTGACAAATTTGACCCCGAATGAGAGTTATGGGCTTTTTTATGAATTTTATCGGTTATTTGGGTTTTTATTTTCGGTTCCTGGGTCGACCCGCTGGGTTTTTTGACCCGTTCTTAGTTTCCTATTTCTATTTAAGATGTGTTGAAGTTATGTATGAAATCAGATTATCAATTCAAGAAACTTTTATAATTTCCAAATTTTCGAGTTCAAAAATCGGTTGTTTGAATCCCAATAGTGTGGAATTCTACGGAATCAACATACTTTTGGTAGAGGTTAGTCTGGAATTCTTTGAATCAATAGACTAGTCTACTTTTCCATTTGCTACGCTGCATCAGGAAAGGTGACAATTTCATACTGGTACAAGTTTATGTGGATGACATCATCTTTGGGTCGTCAAATGACCAAATGTGCAAAGATTTCGAGAAGGTTATGAAGTCCAAGTTTGAGATGAGTGCGATGGGAGACCTGAACTTATTTCTAGGTTTGCAAGTGCAACAACGAAAGGAGGGAATGTCCATTCATAAGACGAAGTATGTCTATGACATTTTAGAGTGCTTCGGGATGGAAGGAACAAAGCTTACAGCACACATCAGTACTCCGATTCAAGTCAATCACAATCTCGGACCGGGAACCAATAGTGATACTGATGTGGATCCAACTTTATATTGGGTCACTCATGTACTTAACTACTTCTCGACCTGACATAATGTTTGATGTTTGTATTTTTGTCAGGTTTCAATCTAACCCCAAGGAGATGCACATGAAAGCTGTGAAGCGGATTCTGAGATACCTGAAATCGAAACTGAAGCTTAGACTTTGGTATCATGCTCATGGAGATCTAGAATTGGAAGCTTACATGGATTCAGACTACGGAGGGTGTAGCTTGAACAGAAAATCAACGAGTGGTTGTCAGTTCCTTGGAGGGAGATTGGTATCCTGGCAATGCAAGAAACAGACTTTGGTAGCCATATCAACGTGTGAGGCTGAATATGTAGGTGCTGGTAGTCGTTGTTCACAGGTTCTGTGGATTCAACAATAATTGCGGGATTACGATTTGACTTACACTCATATTCTCATTAGGATAGACAATCTATCCACAATTGCTATAACCAATAATCCGGTAAAGCACAGTAAGACTAAGCACATTGATATAAGACATCATTTTATTCGTGACTGTGCTGAGAAAAACTTGATAAAATTGGTAAACGTTCCAACGGAAGACAACTTTGCAGATATATTCACAAAAGCCTTTGATAGATCGCGCTTTGAGTTGTTAGTCCAACTAAATGGAATTCGTAATCCAGAGTAACCTGACCTCAGTAGATTTTTCATTTGAATATTTTTTAGTTATTAGTTTATATTATTAGTTACTTTACTTTAAAAAAAACCGGAGAAAAAGAAAAGAAAAAAAGAGAGAAAAGCATAAAAAATTCAAAAAAAAAAAAAGTTAATACTAAAAACAAAGAGAGAAGTCTTAGAGTCTAAGGTTCAAAGTGACGAATTTTAGCACAGTGTAACTAACTCTAAGTGTTAAACTTTCACACATAATGCACTATAAGTTCTAAGTGACATACATATTTACGATCTGATATGTTGGTAGGCATAAAACATGAAGGTTTTCCTAAAATGTTAGTACACCTTGTGTCACGATAGCAGTTTAAGTATAGTTGGCATTTTGTGTAAGTCAACTTACGTAATATTGAATATTGACTAGTACTTGATATATGTGTTTATATGTGTTTGATATTGATTGATTGTATATTTGAACTTGGTGTAACGTATTACAAGAAGTTCAAAGATAAATTCAAACATAAGTTAAAACATAAGTTCAAATAGAAGTTTGACATGTGAAATTCGAATTTAGATTAATTCGAATTTATCACATAAGGCAGATTCGAATTTAGTGTAAATTCGAATTTGCATATAAGGCAGTACTTGACAAATTCGAATGGGCCTTGGGCCTGGTTCGAGTTTGTCCTATGACAAACTCGAAAAGGTCAGTATAATTAAGGATTAACTCGAATAATTATCAGACTTTTGCAGAATTCCAGAGAGTAATTAAGCAAAGGCGATCTCGAGTTTATCACGATTCAGAGAATGTTTTCGGAGAGAATCATCATGTAGGTACGTTCGTGGTCATTCATATAACACCGTGGTAGTCTCCGTGTTCCGTGCGTGTGATCTTACCGTCAAGCCGCTAACGAGGATTCCGCACTCGTTGGACGGTGTCGCGTCTAGATAGATCCGTGAGTCAAGATCTTACAAGTGGTATCAGAGCCTACGGGGTGTTCTTAGTGTTGATTAGCTTACATCCTAGGTTTCTTGATGTTTTGGACGGTTAATATCACGATTTTTGAGGTTTTTTTGAGCTTAACAAACAGATTTCGGGAAATACTTTGTTGTAGTTCAAGTTTTTGACCAAAATTAGTATTTTTAGTTGTAAAAATATTGATTTAATCTGAAAAACTCGAAGTATTAGCCGTTTTTCGAATTTGCGGCGCTTGAGTTTATTAAGGGGTTATTAGGGTTTACAAGAATTTCGACTTTGACCAAAATACGCTCCTTTCGAGTTTCCTTAAAGTTTGTTTCGAATTTGGCTAGTTCGAATTCGCTTAGGGCTTCGCCTTTACACTAAAGTCGAAATAGGGAATTTCGAGTTTAGTAATCTTCGAATTTAGTTGGTGTTCGAGATTAGTGGACTTTCGACTTTGTCATTAATTTCGAGCTTAGCTGGATTTCAAAGTTAATTCGAATTTAATTCCAAACAGGTTTAAATTAAATTAGATTCGAATTTACCTAAATTCGAAAGAATTAATTGAAATTAGTTTCGAATCAAATTAATTAAGTTTGAATTCAACTATATTTGAAACAATGTCAAGTCTGCAGAGGTTTATGGAGATGGATCATGAGGTTGGCAAGGCGAATTCACCACCAAAGTTAATGAAAATTGAGGACTATTACTGGTGGAAGGATAGGTTTGCCGACTTCACGAGGTTTAATGATATACGCATGTCGCTTTGTATCGATGATGGGTACATTCCACCTACAGCTGAGGTTGAAGGACGACAAAAGGTTGTGCCTTATTCAAAAATGAAGGATGACGATAAAAAGGTGTATGAAGCTGAGCACCATGCAATAGCTATCATTCGAATGGCGTTACCACAGGAGATCTTACACACCTTCTGTAATCAAAAGACAGCAAAAGAGTTGTGGGATGCGTTAGAGAAACGGTGTGAAGGTAACCCGAGGGTAAGAAAGAATCGAATGGAAATGCTCAAGCAGCAGTTTGCGATCTTCAAAGCCTTGAAGAACGAAAAGCTGGATGAGACTGTTACACGATTCTATCATTTGCTAACTGAGTTAGATAGCCACGACGTGGACTATAGTGATACGGAAAAGATCAACAAGATTCTGGATGCTTTACCGGCCAAATGGGAGATGTATGTGGCCTTAATAAAGCATGATGATGACAAATTTTATACTCTGACTATCGATAAGGTTATTAAAAAGCTGAGGGCATATCACTTTGAGTTACTGAAGAAGGAAACGGATTATGATCAAGTTCAAGATCCGGCTATGTACTTTGGGAAATCAAAACCTTCAGTGGCAACTGAATTGAAGACCGCTACAGCCTTCTTCTCGGGAGAAAGATCGTCACCGGCTAAAACAGAAGACTCAGTGAGTAAGGCTTTCTTAGGGTTTTCTCGACCAGAAGAAAAGCAGTATCAGGCTACCCCGACATCTACATCTGAAGGGTATTCAAAGATGCCTACGAGCGCAAAATCTGCGGAAGACCATCTGAATCTGTTGGCTTCCTTTGTGGCCGCTTACGGCAATTGCGTTCAGGGCAAAATCAACGATCCTGCACTTTGGGATGAGGATTACGATCAGGTAGATCCTGATGATCTGGAAGAGATGGATCTGCAATGGCAATTGGCCATGGTAACTCAGAGAGTTAAAAGGTTCATCAAAAGAACGGGAAGGAATCTGAACGTTAGTAACAATAAGATTGGATTTGATAAGTCCAAGATTAAGTGTTACAACTGTCAGGGGTTAGGACACTTCGCTAGAGAGTGTCAGCGACCGAAAGTAGAAAACTACCAGGGACAGTATCAGAATTCACAAGGACAGTATCAGAATCAATCGCAAGGGCGATATCTACCGAGTAGTTCAACCAATCAAGCGAATATAGCTAGTCTGTTATCCAATGTTACATCAAACAGACAGCTTGATGTAACTTATGACTGGAGTACACATCCAGAATCGAATGCTAGAGCCTTTATGGCTGAAGTGACTGAGACTGGAAGTGATGAGGCAGAGGAAATCACAGGGGACAGCAGTTAGAATGAAAGCAGTCCGATGTGGGTAGAAAAGCCAGCTGATCAGACAATTCTGGAGTTTGCCGCACAGATGGCCAACGTGGAATCAGATCATGCCAAGGTAACTCTAAACTTTTCTCTTTTCCATGATTTATGTGTTTTATGTGCTACGTCTAACGAGAGGTTAAATTTAGTACTAGAATCACATCAAACCATATCTGCTCAAAATGAATCGTTAAAATCAGATAATGCTAGCCTACTAGACATAAAGCAAGATCTAAGGGATAAGCTTAAGGCTGATGCACAGGATGTTGTAGTTCTAAAGGACAAACTGACCGAACAGTGTGTTAGGTTAGTACTAATGTATGAACATGTTGAGGCATTAACCAAGGAGCTTAAATCCAAAGAAGTAGAGCTAGCGAATCTAAGGTAAAGGTAGCTGAGGTCAATAGTAAACTTGAAAAGTTTAGGAACTCATCTCTTAACCTAGGGAAAATCTTAAATGCACAACATCAGTCTAAGAAGCCTGTAGGTCTAGGATATCATGAGAGTCCTCCACCATTCAACGATAACTATGTACCTCAACCTCAGGAGAAAACTGAGATATCAGTTGAATCAAAGGAAATACCGGAACCAGTGTCTCAGATTACAAAGGAAAATGAAACTAAGGTAACTGAAAATAATATCAAGATTAAGAAAGTTAAATTTGTGCCACCCTTTAGTGATAAACCTGTAGGGCAACACAAAATTGACTTTAATGACCAGGAGGAAGAACCAGTCGCTATAGTTGAAACAAAGGAACCAGACACTAGTGAGACACTTAAGTCAAAGGGCACACACAAAAATTCGATTGACAAAATGTCTTGCTTTAGATGTCACGAAAGGGGGCATGTTGTGTCTTGCTGTCCACATAGGAAAGTAGATAATATACATAAACCTGGAAAGCCGAAAAAACACAAGCCTTCGCCAAGTGTTGCAAGCACTAGTAGTACTCAGATACCGAGAAAACTGTGCAGGCTGCACCAAAATCTGTTGTGAAACAAATGCCTGTGTCAGGTCGACCAAAAGACGTGATTAGGACTAATTCACCAAATAGAGTCGTTAATCAATCCAGGTCAGGACCGCAACAAAACTATAGGAGTACTACACCTAGCAGAGCTTACACTCCGGTTAGGTCACACACTCCTGTAAGACATGAAACACTAGGTAGAGCTCAGGGATATCAGTCAGAAATGCATTATAATCAATATAATTCAAGACCTCCACAGCACATGCCTTCATATAGGCCGAGAGTGAACTTAAATCACTCTACACCACAACAGACTCCAATTCAAAAACCCAAGTCACCTGAACAGAGAGATGGGTATTTGAAAGAGTTTAAGTATGTGGACGAGAATGGTATTACCAAGTCAGTTATGGCTTAGGTTCCCCGTGATAACTAACCTATTTTCTTTCATGTGCAGGAGATAACTACAGGTCCAAACAACAAATGGTTCGTCGACAGTGGTTGCTCCAGACACATGACAGGGGAAAGAAGTCTACTCGCAGACTTCAAGAGAGGGAATTGGGGCTTTGTATCATTCGCTGGCAATAAAGGAGGGAATATCACTGGTACAGGAGTGGTCCATAATGGGACTATCAAATTGGATCAAGTTTATCACGTCGATAAACTGGTTCACAATCTCATTAGTGTATCTCAAATCTGTGATAAGAAGAACTCAGTATTGTTCACTGATACTGAGGCGTTAGTGCTGAAACCGGGTTTCAAAGTACCTGAAGAGTGGATACTGATTAGGGCTCCAAGGAAGAATGACTTGTACATGCTCGATATGAACAAGCCGGAGTCTTCGATGGGACCATTTTGTCTGCTATCTAAAGCTTCTGAGACTGAGTCGGTTTTATGACACAGACGTATGGCACACTTGCATCTGAGAAAGATGAACTACATTACGAAAAAAGGATTGGTGCAAGGTGTTCCTATGTAGAGTTTTCAGTTCGAAGATAAGTGTCTACTGTGCAAGAAAGGAAAACAACACAAGAAGGCACACAAGTCCAAGACTCAGAACTCCATCGCTGCCACATTCGATTTTTGCATATGGACCTCTTCGGACCAATCAACAAAAGGAGTATAGGTGGTAGTTGGTACTGTTTAGTTATTACTGACGATTACTCACGTTTTTCTTGGGTTTTCTTTTTAGGTACAAAGGACGAGACGGCTGTAAAGCTCATCGGGTTCTTAGACCAAGTGGAGAATTATTACGGAACGAGGGTTAAACGCATTCGAAGTGATAACGGAACAGAGTTTAAAAACACAGTAATTGGTGTATATTGCCTATCAAAGGGCATAGTGCATAAATTTAGTGTACCTTATGAGCCACAACAAAATGGGGTGGCCGAACGGAAAAACAGGACATTTAGTGAGGCAGCAAGGACCATGCTATCAGATTCAAAGCTTCCTACCATTTTTTCGGGGGAGGCAGTGAATACCGGGCGCCATGTTTTAAATCGGGTCCTTACTGTTAAATCATTGAACAGAACCTGTTATGAAGTTTTGAATAAAAGGCCACCTAATTGAACTGGCTTCGAACCTTTTGGGGTACCATGTACTTTAATGAATACAAAACATCAACCTAAGTTTGGTGAAAAGGCTGACGAAAGATATTTCCTAGGTTATGTGCCGAACTCACAAAACAAACGGGTTTTTAACAAATCTAATGGTACAGTAGAGATTGTGTATAACATAGATGTCACAAGTTATACACATGAACCCCAAACTGGTCCGGAATGGATATTTGATTATGACAATTTTTTTGAGTCATTCAACATTCCATTGGATGAAAATGCAGGTACAATCTAAAAGGACATGTCGTAATTAAATCTGAATGACGAGGGTCATACCTTTCCGAGGACCACTTTTCAATCAACATCCGAGTCAACATCAACTGAAGATAGATCTCCAGAAGAAAATGATTCTGAAGTGCCTACAAACGAACATCAGACTACAAATTCAGCCTCTGAAGATAGTGTCCATGAGGAAGAAAATGTGGAGTCTGAAGTCGTTCCCCCTTTAGGAGAGATAGGATCAAATTTGGGAGACAATCTTAGGGTTGAAGAGATAGCGACACCTAGGATTAATAAAAATCATCTTGCTGAGAGTATCATAGGAAGTCCTAGTGCTGGTGTGAGGACTAGGAGCAGTTTAAATAACAACACAGTGTTGTTATCGATGATAAATGACTCCGAGGCCTTTCATACTTGCCTCTATTCATGCTTCATCTCGCAAGTAGACCTGAAAAATGTGCAGAAGGCACTAAAAGACAACTCTTGGGTTGAAGCGATGCAGGAAGAACTGTCACAGTTTAGGAAACTAGAAGTGTGGGAGTTAGTTCCGTTACCTCGAGGAGAAATAGCAATAGGAACCAAATGGGTTTTTAAGTGCAAAAGAGATGATCGGGGTATAGTCACTCGCAACAAAGCAAGACTGGTGGTAAAGGGTTTCAACCAAGAGCAAGGAATCGATTACAATGAAGTGTTCGCGCCAGTGGCAAGGTTGGAGGCAATTCATTTGTTTCTGGCTTTTGCTTCTTTCAAGGGTTTTAAAGTCTATCAGCTAGATGTTAAGAGTGCTTTCCTTTATAAGAAAGTGAATGAACTGGTATATGTGGAACAGCCGCCCGGGTTTACAGATCCGAAATATCCAGACAGAGTATATCGATTAGATAAGGCTTTCTATGGATTACATCAAGCACCGAGGGCGTGGTACGAGACTCTATCCAACCATCTTTTAGACAACGGGTTTGAAAGAGGGAGAATAGATAGTACGCTGTTCGTAAAGCGAAAAGGGGAACATTTCATCTTGGTACAAGTGTACGTCGATGATATCATCTTTGGATCATCAGACGAACAGATATGCAATGACTTTGAGAAGGTGATGAAGTCAAAGTTTGAGATGACCGCGATGGGTGAGTTAAACTTCTTTCTGGGTTTGCAAGTCGAACAAAGGAAGGAGGGAATGTTTATTCATCAGACGATGTATTACTATGACATCTTAGAGCGCTTCGGGATGGAAGGAACCAAGCTGACAGCTCACTTTAGCACGCCGATTCAAGTGAATCACAATCTCGGACCGGGTACAGAAAGTGATACCGATGTGGATCCGACATTATATCGGGCTATGATTGGGTCACTCATGTATTTAACTGTTTCAAGACCTGATATAATGTTTGCTGTTTGTATTTGTTGTTGGGAAATAGTTTAAGTATGTTCAAACTGTTAGTTAGACTTCTCAAACTGTTAGTAGAGTTTATATGTAAATCCAAAGTTCATGCTGCTAGTTGAAGAAACTCGAGCTGCAAGTGTAAAAGTTCAAGCTGCCATAGCAAATCAACTCAAGCTGCTCAGTTCATGCTGTCAAGTGATTCAAGCTGCTCAACAGTTTCATAAACAGAAAGTGCTGATTTTCATGAAAAGATATCTACATGAAGATTCTAGCATATCTACTATCAGAGAAGTCATAGTTCGTCAAGGAAACAGAATCAAGAAGCAATATAAATACATAGAATAGGTCATTCTATTGTATAGGAGTTTTTAGCATATTTGAGTCTGTAATTGCTTTGTTGATTGAGTTTTCATAAGCCTCTAAGGTTGTAAAACCCTAAGAACAGTTTGTGTTCTTCGTCTAATCAAACAGATTAGAGGTGATTGTAATCATTGAATTCAGCAATACAAACAGTCTTGATTACTTCTTGATTATTTCTTGTGTCTATTTATTATTGATTCTGAAAGTTTTTGTTAAAATAATTAAGTGTTATTCCGCAAACTACTTAATTAAACTTTGATTCAAAGCAAGATTATTGATTTATACTCTAATAAATTCAAATCAGTTAGTCTTGGTTAATTAGTTTTAGATCCTGACAAGTGGTATCAGAGCCACAGGTTGTTCTTTGTTTTTCAAAGTCGAAAACTTTCTTTTAAATTTTTAATCTTTTTGCAATGGAATTTGAAAATAGCAGCAGTGGATCTGGGCAAGGACTCAAAGTGCCTATGCTCAAGCCCACTGAGTTTGAGATGTGGAAACTCAGGATTCAACAGCATATCCAATTCATTGATTATGCCATATGGGAAGCTGTTGAATTTCCTCCTGTAGTTGATCCAGAACTTGATGATGAGGGAAAACCAGTCAAAACTCCTCCAAAAACTGAACTTGAAAGGAAGGCTAGAATGAATGAAGTGAAAGCACTTACACTTTTACAAATAGCCATTCCTAATGCTTATCAACATCAGTTCAAAAAGTTTTATACTGCTCATTCTCTTTGGAATGCCTTAGAGAAAAGGTTTGCTGGTAATGCCAGTACCAAGAGAAATCAAAAGGATCTCTTGAAACAGCAGTATGAGAACTTTTCTGGTGGCAAGAATGGAAACGTTACTCAAATTTTTGATAGGTTCAACAAACTGATAAGTGAACTGGAAAGTGCAAAAGTCAATCTGGATCAGGATGAAGTCAACAGAAAGTTTCTCAGATCTCTTGGAGAAGAATGGGCAGTCTATGCTGCATAATGGAGAACAAAAGACACTCTTGATGAGATAGAACTGGATGATCTATATAACAGTCTAAGAGTGTTTGAGACTGAGATTGATGCTAAAAAGAAATCCTTTTCTTATAATCCCAATACTGCTCTTCTGTCTTCTGAAAAATCTAATAACTGTGATTCTTTTTCAGGTGGAGATGGCAGCTCTACTGAAACCCACTATGAGGCTTTTGTTGCCAATGATGGACTATTTGCTCTAAATGTTGAAGACTTGGAACAAATTCATCCAGATGATCTTGAAGAGATGGATTTCAAGTGGCAACATGCAATGCTGACCATGATGGCCAAAAGATTTCTTAAAAGAACTGGAAGGCCCAATTTTCAAGCCAGAACAGAAGGCAAACCAGCTTTTGATAAATGAAAAGTTGAATGCTATAAATGTCATAAGCTTGGTCACTTTGCCAGAGAATGCAGATCTCAAGGTCAACAGCCATCAAGGACTTCACAGCCCAATCAGACATCATCATCAACAGCACTTGTCTCCCAAGAAGACAATGTGTTTGACTGGAGTGATCAGACAGAGGAGGAATTTCAAAATCAAGCTCTAATGGCAGAAACATCAAATGTCTCCTTGACTGAACTACCATCTGAGGTAAATTCTAAACTCTGCTCTCAATCATGCAAAAATATGGTTAAAAAGTACAGAGATCATAATGAGAGCACGTGCAAAACTCTAGCTAAGATGGAAGAAAGGAGATATGAATAGATGCAAGCCATAGAAGATCTGGAAAAACAGATCAATGATTATAAGGATAATGAGATTCAAATGGGATATGATAGAACCTATCATGAGTGGGAGAAAAAGGAGCTAAATAAGAAAATAGAATATCTGAATAAAAAGGTAGAAGAGACTGAACAAAAGGTTTTAGAGGCTAATAAGAAACTAGAATCTGTTAACATAGATCTAGGAAACTTTAAGTTAGCAAATCAAAAGCTGGAACACCTAATGGAAGTCCAATTTAAAGATAGAGTAAAATCTCAGGTTAATCCCAAAGAAGGAATAGGATACAGAGCTACTCCACCTCCATACAACAACAAGTACATTCATCCAATGAGTGAGGTTGCTGATAGACTTGTCAATAAACCACTAGATGAGTCTATGACTATTGTAGATCCTATCCTTGATAACAGTCCTGATTTAAAGGAAAATAAGATTCAAAATAGAGACTGTGACACAATGAGTGCACCCATAGAGGTCCAAGCTCCCAGTAAGAAAGGAAAAGAGAAGATGAGTGTATGTAATGCTATTCCACAAGTCTCTGTACATTCTAACTGTAACACTGCATCTTAATCAAAAGGAAATAAAAGAGGTAAAACTGTTCCTGTATGCACATGCAAAAAGCATGGTGTTCAAAAGTTTCCTAAACAACAGCAGGTAAGAGGAAATCAGAGAAACAAGAACCAAAAATTGACAGAAAAGTCTGGTTCTCCAATTCAAACTGTCAAAAGATGTTTTCACTATGGAAGGAAGAATCACTTAGCCAAGAATTGTTTTTATAAACCAGCTGTTGCAAAACAGAATATGAATCACACAAAATCAAATCCTATTCAGGCAAAGCATTCAAAGGTGAAACCTTCCACATCAGTTCCAAAGAAAACAGTTGATCACAGGTTTTCAAAAGTTAATAAAAAACAGTCCACACATCAAAAACAAGTTTTGGCAAAGCCTAAATCGAGTTTTAAACAAATCTGGTGTGTCAAAGACAAATCCTCAGATCAAACTGCTGATGCAAATGATCAGACTGTCAAGCCAAATTCTGAAGCTGGTAGTGCAAAATCTGAAGCTGTTAGCACTAAAACAAAAGCTCGGGCTGCTAAGCATCAATCTGGAACTGCTAGTGAATCATCTGAGACTGTTAGAAGAAAAGATGATCAAAATAGTTGGATACCTCATATAATCACTAAATACTCTCCAAAGACAAAAACATTATTTAGTTATGTCAATGCACAAGGCCAACCCAAAACCAATTTGGTTTGGGTTTACTCCACTACTGACTAAGCTGTTATTTGTGCAGGGCAACCACAGGTCTCCTCATAGAACAAGATGGCATTTGGACAGTGGATGCTCTAGGCACATGATAGGCAATTCTGAGTGCTTGTCAAATTTTAAAGGTTTTGATGGAGGTTTTGTTGCATTTGGAGGCAACTCAAAAGGAGGTAAGGTTACAGGTAAAGGTACTGTTAATGCAGGCAACATGAAATTCCATGATGTTTTGTATGTTGAACAGCTTGAGTACAATTTATTAAGTGTCTCTCAAATCTGTGACAAACAGAACAGTGTTCTGTTCACAGATTCTGAGTGCATTGTCCTTTCAAACGATTTCAAAGTTCCTGAAAATCTTGTTTTACTAAGAACACCAAGAAAGGACAATCTTTACTGTCTGGACACAGATCTCTTATCTAAATCAAATACTTTAAGTTGTCTGATATCCAAAGCATCATCCAATGAGTCTGCTCTTTGGCATAGAAGGATGTGTCAGATGAACTTCAAGTCCATGAATGTTTTAGTCAAAAAGAATCTGGTAAGAGGCTTACCAGAAAAGGAGTTTATCTGTGATGATCATTGTGTAGCATGCCTTAAAGGTAAGCAACACAAAACTTCTCATAAGGCCAAAGAAGTAAATTCAATCTCATCTGTTCTTCAGCTGCTTCATATGGATCTATTTGGTCCAACATCTGCTTTGAGTTTGAATAAAATGGCTTACTGTTTAGTTATTGTTGATGATTTCACCAGATTTACTTGGGTTTACTTTCTTAGGTCCAAAGATGAAACTGCTGAGCTAGTTAAGTCTTTTTTTCTTAAGATAGAAAACCAATCCAACTCAAATGTTAAGGTGATCAGATCAGACAATGGAACTGAATTTAAAAATCACATTCTAAACAGTTTATGTGAGTCCAAAGGCATTGCTAGACAATATAGTGCACCAAGAACACCACAGCAAAATGGTGTAGCTGAAAGAAAGAACAGAACCTTAATTGAGGCTGCTAGAACAATGTTAGCTGATTCAAATATGCCAATGACTTTCTGGGCAGAAGCTGTTAATATAGCCTGTTATGTTCTGAATAGGGTTCAGGTTGTCCAATCACAAGGGAAAACTCCCTATGAGTTATTCCATAACAGAAGTCCCCTAATAGCTTTCTTCAAGCCTTTTGGATGCCCATGTACTATTCTTCACACTAAGACTCACTTAGGGAAGTTTGAAAGTAAGGCTGAAGAAGGATTCTTTGTAGGATACTCAAGTCAAAGCAAAGCCTATAGAGTATATAACAGTGTGTCTAAAACCATTGAAGAAAGTGCCAATGTTAAATTTAATGAAAATACTGCTAATATCAAAGGCACTGGTCCTGATTGGTTGTTTGATTTAGATTCACTAACAAATTCTCTGAGCTTTGTTGAGTATACTGCAGAAGCTGATGCATACAGAGTTGAAGCTGCCAATACAAATTCTCATGCTGCCAATACAAATTCTCAAGCTGTTGGCACAAAGTTTCAGACTGCTGCAGATTCACCAAGTTGGGATGATTATACCACTCTACCACTTCTGTCTTGTGATCCTCCAGGGGTCCTGAATGCTCAACATCATGCAAATCCAGATACTGAAGTGCCACTCCCAAGTCCTGAGAGAACAGCTCCAACACAAAGGGACACAGTCCCTGATTCAAGTCCAGCTGTTCCTGAAGCTGATCCATTTACTGGTCCTGATGGAGATGATACAAATCTTGGATCCTCTTTTCAGACAGAGAGAGAGCCTACACTAAGGGTTCACAATTATATTCCTCTCAATCAAATACTGGGTGATCCAAGCACTCCTGTACAAACAAGGAAAATGGTTCAAAATGAGACTGCTGCTGCTGAACAAACAGTTCCTGAATTAAGCCTAGCTGCCTTTGAGAATGCCTGTTTCATGTCTAACCTAGAACCTAAAAAGGCATCAGAAGCATTAAAAGACTCATTCTGGATTGAGGCTATGCAAGAAGAACTTCTACAGTTCAAAATTCAGAATGTATGGACTCTGGTGGATCTTCCTAAAGGTAAGAGAGCAATTGGTACAAGATGGGTGTTCAGAAACAAGAAAGATGAGAGAGGGATAGTCATCAAGAATAAAGCAAGACTAGTAGCACAAGGGTACACTCAAGAAGAAGGCATAGATTATGATGATGTATTTTCTCCAGTAGCAAGAATTGAAGCCATCAGACTATTTTTGGCCTATGCAAGCTTCAAAGGATTTAAAGTGTATCAAATGGATGTAAAGTCTGCTTTTCTGTATGGGACAATTGAAGAGGAGGTATATGTGTGTCAACCTCCTGGTTTTGAAGACTTCAAGTATCCAGACAGGGTTTACAAGCTAGATAAGGCTCTTTATGGTCTCCATCAAGCCCCCAAAGCATGGTATGACACTCTGTCATCCTACCTTCTACAGAATGGATTCAAGAGAGGCACTCTGGACAAAACACTTTTCACTAAGTCTATCAAAGATGAGATTCTGCTTGTTCAAATCTATGTTGATGACATTATTTTTGGCTCAACAAATGACTGTCTGTGCAAAGAATTTGAAGCTTTAATGCACAAAAAGTTTCAAATGAGTTCAATGGGAGAACTCACTTTCTTTTTAGGACTACAAGTCAAGAAGAAGCCCACTGGACTCTTCATAAGCCAATCAAAGTATGTGAAAGACATACTAGACAAGTTTGGGTATCAAGACCCCAAAGCTGCAAGCACTCCAATGGATCCTCACAAGCAGCTTCATACAGACAAAGACTGCATAGATGTGGATATTCATTTATACAGATCTCTTATAGGATCTCTTATGTATCTAACATCTTCCAGACCTGATATCATGTTTGCTGTCTGTGTGTGTGCTAGGTTTCAATGCTCTCCAAAGGACACTCACTTGGTTGCTGTTAAGAGAATCTTTAGATACCTTAAAGGCCAACCACACTTAGGCCTATGGTATCCTAAAGACTCTCCCCTTGTACTAACTGCTTCTTCTGACAGTGACTATGGTGGATGCAACATTGACAGGAAATCCACAACTGGTGGATGTCAATACTTAGGAGCAAGATTGGTCTCTTGGCAATGCAAAAAGCAGACAACTGTGTCCACATCATCCACTGAAGCAGAATATGTAGCAGCTGCAAGCTGCTGCTCCCAGGTAATGTGGATTCAAAATCAGCTAAGAGACTATGGTATGAATTTCTTATCCACTCCTATTTATATTGACAATTCAAGTGCAATCAGCATTGTGCAAAACCCAGTGAAATTCCCAAAAACCAAGCATATAGAAATCAGATTTCACTTTATCAGAGATTGTAATGAAAAGAAGTTAATCCAAGTTACAAAAATACATACAGATGATCAGTTAGCTGATCTATTTACAAAACCTTTTGATGTAGGAAGGTTCACTTTCCTAGTATCAAATATTGGTATGGTAAACATGGATTAATTTGTTTTCATTATTATCTACTCAGTATGCTTATTTAAGGGGGAGACACTGTTTTATTAAAAAGATGCATAATTTTCAACTAACAGCATGAGTATTTTCTCAAGCTGCTAGTTCATTTTCTCGGACTGTTAGCTATTCACTTGATCTGTCAAAGTGTGCAGGGTATTTAGGTAATTGTTTAAATGTGTGTGCGCGGGACCCAACCTTTTCAAAACCTTTAAAGGTCCCAGTTTCGTTCAGTTGTAACTACCAGTTACCAAATTTCTTCCACGGCCTTTCTTTTCTCTCTGAACGATTCACACACACTTCTTTTCAAACCCTAAACCCTTCGTTTGATCATCCATGGAGTTTGTTAAAGAACACAACTGTCTTCCCTACTCTCTAAAGCACTCAGACCTTCAACCGTTCCATGACATGATGGACTTTCTTCGTCACTCCCATATCCATCATGCACTCAATATAAACCCCACCATATACATATCACATATCGAACAGTTCTGGAACCATGCCACTGTTCAATCCATAAATGGCATTCCTTCTATACTATCAAAGATTGATGGCACTCCCATCACCATTACTGAGGAATCCATTCGGTGCCACTTGCATCCTCAAGATGCCACAAGAATAACCGACCTAACCCTTGATGCTTTACATACTGGTCTTTTTAATATAGGTTATAGGGGTCCTGCTGATTCTTTTACTTTCTTAAAAGCCCATTTTTCTCCTAAATGGAAATATCTTGTACATATCATTCAGCAGTGCATGAGCCCCACAAGAACTGGTTGGTCCGAATTTTCTTCTAACATTGCCACTGCCTTATTGTGCTTTTCAACAGGCCAACGGTTCAATTTTTCTAACATTATTTTTCAGGGGATGTTAAGGCATCATCCCCTAAAGAGTGGGAAATTTTTGATGTATCCCAGATTTTTGGCAGAAATCATAGCACACACTTGCACCACTGCTCATTCACATAAACGGATACATGTTTCCCACAGGCACTCACTTTCCTCTATAAAGAGACTTTTGAAACATAGTGCCAATTTTTTGAGTGTTGATGTTCCATTGCCTTCTGCAATGACGAACATCATTCCACAAAACAGAGGAGAGGGTCCTGAGCAGGCTCAGCCTATCATCACTGCTACACCCCCAGGACCCCAACCCCCTCCTCATGATACACAAATTCCTTCTGATCCTTTTGAACAGCCAACTCGCCCACTAAAATTTCTATACAAAAGAAAAAGGGGACCAGGAGCTCCTTCCTCCTCCTCCCTCAGACAAGAGCCATATATCCCTATGCAGGAGGACACTTCTGCACAGCATATCCAAAGGGAACCAATTGCGGAAACTCCCATCCTCACTCAGGAGGTGAACATCTCTTCAGAGATTGTTCATATGGGTTCTGTGGCTGGCACTACTGATGTTTCTGCAAAAGAGGCACAGGACAGTGCCAACATCTCTAAGACCACACCCATGGCAACAGCCAGTGTGCAAACACAAGCTGGAAGTCCCCAGAACCAAGAACAGAGGGGCCCAGAAGTTTCTACTTCTGGTATTAATGTCAGTGATAGATCACAAGCACCTCAGGTGTTTTCTGATCTTGAGACTAGTCTGCAACTCATGCTCTTAACGGATCCCAAGCTGAAACCTGTTGTAGCCATGTTGGAATATCAAATGTCCATCATTGCTGCACAGGGAGCTCAGATTTTTGCACTCAAGCAGGCAGAGGCGGCTCAAAATAAAAGAATGGATTATCTCCACAAAGGGTTTACCCTCTGTGGAAATAAGATCATGAAATTAGAGCAGATGATTCAAACCCAAGGGGAAAAGGTTATAGGTCCTTCTGACCAAACCAACGCTTCCAAAAAGGGGGAGAATCAGGAGGTTCCCAAATTAGTCCAAGCAGCATCAACAGTTCCATCTTCTAGGCTAGCAGTCCCAACAGCTTCTCAAGCTGTTAGCCTAGAAACTCAAGCTGCTGCCCCAAAAGAACTGGAGTTGTTCTAAGGGAAAGGGTTCAAGCTACATCAAGTACAGTCCAAGCAACATCCTCTTCTGCAAAAGACAAGGGCAAGGGAATCCTTATTGAATCTCCAAAGCACAAATTCTCTTCCAAAGAAGCCCAGATTGCCTTTGATGCTAAAGTTGCCAAGAAATTAGCAGAAGAAATGGACAAAGAATTAGATCAGCAAGCCCAGCCCCCAATAGATGATGATGAGACCTTCGGTGATTACCTAAAGGGGTTTGTGGGCAAACAAGGCGAAAAGAAGAGAAAGCTGCCAACAGGGCACTCCAAGGCTGAGCACAGAAGATTTTTAATCAATTTTGCCTTTGCAGCAGGTATTCCAAAGAAAATGGCTCAGTCCATGACTACTGAAAAGCTGCAGGAGATATATGACAAAGAAATGGAGAAAAGAAAGAAAACAAAAGTCTCCCAAGAAGTCCAACCACCCCAAGAAGTCCAATCATCAAAGGAATCAGTCCAAACTGAAGCTGCTGCTAGTGCACCTGCTCCTACTGATCAAGCTGTTGCTTCTATTCCTTCATCTGTTAAGAGGGTGCTATTTGAACAACAACTGCAAAAGGCAATGGAGATAGAGAAACTGATTGATCAGCATGATTTTACAAAGCCTCTGATCAATTACTGGTATGCCAAGTCACTAGTCGACAGAGATTTAAGAGTTAAGTTTGTGATAAGAAGAGAGTCTGGACCAGAAGAAGAATTTGATACATTTTGGAAAATGGTTCAGAAGTTGACCAGGGATGAGCTAACAAAGATGTACAATAGAGGGTCTGTTACACAAGTTAGATCTGCTCTACCACGAGTTAAGCAACTTATCAGAGATCTAAAATCAGTTGTTGACCCTAAATTTGCAAGGAAAGAGATAGAGGATGCTGAGAAGAAAGGGAAAAAGATCAAGCAAGTTGATCTGTTTGTCAAGTCAAGGACATACAGAATTAAATTCACAGATGGATCTGGTATATTCTTCAATCTCGAGTTTTATAATTTTTCAAAAGATATGCTGCTTCAGATAAAATCTGTTAGGATATCTTGTGATAGAGAAGAGATGAAGAGAGAATTTTTGAAGGCTATAGATCAGAAACTTGCACAGCTATAAGTTTTTGAAAGCCTTGGTTTGTAAATAGCAGTTTACTTATTCATTTCCATTTTTTGTATAGAACTTAAAGTCTTGTGTAAAGAATTTAAGTTAGGGGGAGATTGTTGGGAAATAGTTTAAGTATGTTCAAACTGTTAGTTAGACTTCTCAAACTGTTAGTAGAGTTTATATGTAAATCCAAAGTTGATGCTGCTAGTTGAAGAAACTCGAGCTGCCAGTGTAAAAGTTCAAGCTGCCAGAGCAAATCAACTCAAGCTGCTCAGTTCATGCTGTCAAGTGATTCAAGCTGCTCAACAGTTTCATAAACAGAAAGTGCTGATTTTCAGGAAAAGATATCTACATGAAGATTCCAGCATATCTACTATCAGAGAAGTCATAGTTCGTCAAGGAAACAGAATCAAGAAGCAATATAAATACATAGAATAGGTCATTCTATTGTATAGGAGTTTTCTGCATATTTGAGTCTGTAATTGCTTTGTTGATTGAGTTTTCATAAGCCTCTAAGGTTGTAAAACCCTAAGAACAGTCTGTGTTCTTCGTCTAATCAAACAGATTATAGGTGATTGTAATCATTGAATTCAGCAATACAAACAGTCTTGATTACTTCTTGATTATTTCTTGTGTCTATTTATTATTGATTCTGAAAGTTTTTGTTAAAATAATTAAGTGTTATTCCGCAAACTTCTTAATTAAACTTTGATTCAAAGCAAGATTATTGATTTATACTCTGATAAATTCAAATCAGTTAGTCTTGGTTAGTTAGTTTTAGATCCTGACATTTGTGCTAGATTTCAAGCTAATCCGAAAGAGATGCACATGAAAGCTGTGAAGCGGTTTCTACGATACCTCAAGTCGAAACCGAAGCTGGGACTTTGGTATCACGCGGAGGGCGATCCGGAATTGGAGGCATTCACAGATTCAGAATACGGAGGATGTAGCTTGACGCGCAAGTCAACAACTGGAGGTTGTCAGTTCGTAGGAGGGAGACTTGTTTCCAGGCAATGCAAGAAACAGACTTCGGTAGACGTGTCAACGTGCGAGGCCGAATATGTTGCTGCTGGTAGTTGCTGTTCACAGGTTCTATGGATCCAACAACAATTGCGGGATTACGGTTTGACTCATTATCATACTCCTATCAGGATAGACAACCAGTCAACAATTGCTTTAACAAATAATCCAGTTAAACATAATAAAACCAAGCACATAGACATAAGACACCATTTTATACGTGATTGTGCTGAAAAGAACTTAATCAAGCAGGTAAAAGTGGCAACGGATGATAATAATGCAGATTTATTTACCAAAGCTTTTGATAAGTCATGTTTTGAGCATTTGATTCAACTAAACGGAATGCGTAATCCAGAGTAAGCTGACCTTAGTAGAGTTTTTATTTCTTTTTATAGTAAGTTTAGTAGCTTAGGATAGTTTCCTTTTATAGTAAGTTAGTAGGTTATTTTATTTTCTTACTCTTATTTATGAAAATCAAAAGAAAAAAAAAAGACAAAACCATAAAAAGTTAAAAAAAAAAAAAAGAGAATATCAGAAAATGAGTCGAGTCTTAGATATACATAGGTTCAAAGTGATGAAAATTAGCTCAGTCGATACAAGCTCTAAGTGTTTTGGCTCTCACACATAATGCACCTTAAACTTTAAGTGTTATACATTATCAAGTTTGATATGATGGTAGGCATAATATATATAGGGAGTCTCAAGGCTAATAAAATATTGAAGAAAAAGTCAGACGTGTCAGTAACTTAGATGTATGACAAATTGGTCTTAATTTTTATGTTAGAGACATACAGATATTGATTCTAAATGAGGTATGCAAACTTTCTGGGGATGTATAGCAACATCAGATACATCTTAAAGAAATGGAAAGAATAGAAAAATCATACTGAGTTAAGAGTTAAAACAAGTAACTCCGTTGTACGTAAGTATAGACCTGTTGCCTCTGGTTTGACTCGAGTTAGCAAGATAAGTCGCTTTGTTGTATGTCGGTACAGACCTGTCACCGCTGTCTTGCTAGCTTTGATAATAAACCTTAAGACAAACTAAGACACTTTGTTGTATGTAAATACAGACCTGTGTCCGATGTTTGCCTTTTAAAGAAAGTTTGCAATACCAAAAAGTTAAAATCATTGTGTGTAAGCCTTGATCATAAAAGTATGTCTAAGTGTGAGTCACGTAGGGTAATTTCTTGAAAAATAAAAAGGCCAAGAGATATTCTGAAGTGTAACATGTTTAAAGGGAAAATAATACCAACAATCGTCTAGAATTGTATGTCACGACAAACAATCAAAGGAATCAAAAATTCCTAAGTGTAGAAGTTTGAATACTGAAAGTGCGTATTTGACACCGCTATCTGATTGAACCTTTCTTTGGCTATTTTCACCAAAAGTATTTTGTTCGTGTTAAGTATAGATGGTAAATTTTAAAATTAATGTAGATTAGTTTAAGTTTAAATTGTTTGTTCAAATATTTTAAATTGAATCCTTCTCAGGAAGAGCTGATGCTTGCTGGGTCTTTTTGTCTAGCACCTATGGAAAAGCGAGGTGACAGGATTCAAACCTATGGCCCTCTATACCCAAAACAGATGCGCTGACCAGACTGCGCTACACCTCGTCTCACCACCCCGTACTTTATTTTATTATTTTATTTCATTTTATTTTAATTTTACTTCAATTTTATTTTTTAATTTTTTAATTTTTAATTTTAGGAAAAAGGTCAAAGTTACTGAGGGTGCATTCTTAGTTGAATAAAATAAACACTGCGTGAAAATCGTGTGCTTAGGGTAAATGATTTTGCATAGTTTCTTCCGTTACACGAAAAAGTTGGAATAGTTGAAAAAGTTGAATTTAATTCAAAGGTTTTCAAAATTTTCAAAATTTTCAAGTTAGGTTCGAGTTTAAGCCAAAATCGAATGTATATTCGAATTTGGCAGGGACTTCGAGTTTGGCAGTAAACTCGAAACAAGTCACAAACTCGAAGGTGGTTAATACATATAGGTCAACAGTGACATTCATTATTCACCTACCTTCGATTTTAGTACTTCGACTTTATTCAGAGAGATTTCGAGTTTAAGCTTCGACCTTGTCGACTTCGAGTTTTTCACTATTTGTCGAGTTTTTGTCCATTTGTGTTCGAGCATACTCACAAATCTAGGTATAATCAACATTATTATACAAGATTTAGGATGTTTTAGACACAATTTGAGCCAAAATCAACCGATTTTGAGGTTTTAATGGTGTGAACTTTGTAACTCACAATAACAAAGTTTGAACCGATGAAACATCAAATTAGTGACAAATATCTTTGATTAGAACCTATTAGGGATAATGAATGTTATAGTCTAAGTCTAAAATGGTTGAAATCTTGGATTTTTGTTGTTATACATACCGACATCATCGAATTTGATCATGGCTTCGAGTTTGATCGTGGCTTCAAGTTTGACAATAAACTCGAAGAAGCCATTAAATTCGAAATGAGGGTAGTTTCGAATTTGTTAATCGACTTTACCATTAAATTCAAAATATTTGCTTAAAATTTAAATCAATCTTGTAGAAATTCAAATACTTACACAAGTTCAAAATAAAACAAATTTTAAGCAAGTTTATGTTTATATTGATTATTCTAATATTTTTTATTTTATTATGCAGACATGGCAGACAGAGTTTTTGTTCAAAAGCATAATATGGTCATTTCTCCTGACCGTGAATTGCCTGAAGCTCAGGCATTCCGCCAAATGGTGGATTTTTTGGCCGCTTCGAGGGTTTCGTATGCCCTGTCACAAAACGTTCAGATTGTGCTGCCATATGTTCGTGAATTTTGGGACCATCTGCAGGTCGATTGTACTGTTACTCCAATAGTATTGAGGACCAGGATTGCTGGACACCCTCTCGTGTTTTCAGCTGATGTGTTACACAAAGTGCTGCAGTTGGGCTCTTCAGAGCAAGAAGCTGGGCCGATTGACTTTCCATTAGCAGTTAGGAAAGCTGCGTTCATCAGAATGGGTTATAAACTGGATGTGGCTAAGTCCTCGTATATGAAGAGCGGGCTGATTGGGCAGTGAAGATATCTAGCACACGTCTTCATGGTGTGCTTTGCTCCAAAGAAAGCAGGATTTGATTATATTGTATCGAAAATTCAGTCGGGAATGATCGCGCTGGTCTAAAATCAGAGATTCAGCTATTCAGAAATGTTCTTTGCGGAGTTTGTCCATCAGATAATAGCTCCGGCACGAGAAAGATTTTTGTTAAACCCGCGGTTTGTGATGATGTTGATACGACATTTCCTGCCCAATCTGCCGCAATTACCTGAGATTCAAAGTGTGGCTGTAATTGATAAAAGATTATTTGCAGATTGCCAAGCACACAGAGGTGCCTTGGCTAGACCAATGGAGGCACCACTGCTTGGTGAAGTAGTTAATCCGGATTTTCAAGCCCCTGATGGTGCCAACTGGGCCGGGGAAGTTCAAAATCCACAGCAGGCACAACAGCAACAGCAACAGTTCAGACCTCAGCAACAAAGGAGGAGGCAAAGACCATTTGTCAGACAAACTCATGCCACTAGGCCTTCAACAAGCCGAGTGCAAGAGCCAGAAGAAGCTGATCCTTCAAATGTAGCCCCTGTATCTGATCTGCGGGTGGAAACATTGGAAGAAATATTGGCTCAAGGACCTCATGCAAATGAAGAGATCATTTCTGAGCTAGTTGGGAATATTTTGGAACCTCCATCTGGGGAAGAAGACATTTTTCAGCAGATCGATGAGTATGAACCTGAGGCAGCAGGTGAAGCTGAGTCAACCTCTGAATCTGAATCGGAAGAAGCAGAAGAGATTGTAGTTGAGGAAGGTTCAGAAGATCCGACTATCCGGGTAGCCACATTTGGATCCCGGGTAATAGTTATTGATGAAGAAGCTGCAAAGAAAAGAGCATCGATAGTTTTTGATGACGATGACTCAGATTTTGAGGATGAAGATATCGTTCCTTTGGTGCCTAGGCATAGGGCCAAAAGGCATCGTTTTATGCAGGGAGCTTCCTCAGCCTCTGCTTCTGAGCCAGAAATTCCAACCGCTCAGCCATCAGCACAAACATCCATTCCACCACCACTACCACCTGTTCAAACATCCATTCCCTCACCAATCATTCCGACACCAATTCAATCCATTCCATCCAACTCATTCACCTTCATCGACAATCAACGATTTGCTGAGCTCAGAAGCAAGGTTGACTTCTAACAAGTCTAAATTTTTCAGTTGACTAAAGCTATTAGCGAGATACAGGCGCATAATGCCAATATTGACAAAGAGAATGCAGAGTGGAAGAAATTTGTTGGAAAGATTGAAGAAGAGAATCTTGAGCTGAAAACGTTTGTTGCTGATCAGCCAGCAGAAATCCGAACGATGAAATCCCTTATTGAGCAATTAATGCAAAATCTAAAGGCTCAGGGGGAGATAAGTTGTAGGGATTCAGAAGAGCAGAGAAGGGGTGATGATGATGAAGGCAATGATCCCGATGCAACGAAAGAGAGTGAGCCATTAGATTTTTCTGCTGTGCAACATGCTGAACTTCAGGGGGAGCCAAGTCAGAGTGGAGCGGGAGGAGGTGAGGCGAGTTCCTAAAAGGTCACTGCGAGCGACATGAATGAAAAGATTGAAGCTTTAATGAATATTGAGGAAGAAGTATTAGAGTTTGAATTTGAAGATGAGTTTGAAGATTTGGAAGAAAGAGAATTTGTGCCAGAAGATGTAATTGACTGGAAATCTGATGATGAGGTCTTAGTTGATGATGAAGATGAGGCAAATGAGATCATCGTTCAACAGAATCCTATCACAGATACATATACTACAGCTGAACAGAATTTGATAGACATTGATGCATTTAAAGATGTTTTTAATGTTGTATCTGAGAGTGAAGAGACTGAAAGGGAACTTATGAATAATAAGAAAAGACAGTTGTGGTTTAGGAAGGAAGAGGAAAGAGCTGAGCTAGCTGTGAAGAAGAAGATAAGATTGCCAAGTCCAGGAAAGTTGTCTGGCGGCATTCTTAGCTGGTTTTTCGATAGAGAGTTACAACTCTTCGTGCTAAAAAGACGAGATGGGCTGCAATATCTAAAGAGAACGTTGAAAGTATTTAATACTCTCCCCAAATGCGAGGACAAAGAACTGGAATGGAAGAATTTGATAAACCTAGGAGATGACCAATACGCTGAAGTGATAGCGCGAATTATAAGAAAAGAAGGTCGATCTGGAAGGTTTGAGAGGATAAAGCCGAGGGAAGGAAAGAGAGTGATGGATGAATCAAGAATAGATCCATTGACTGGAAAACCTTGGATGAAAATGTTCTATAAACCGGTCTGTTGCCTGAAGAAAGTTCGGTTGAGAACAATGCCACAAGATGTTCTTGCAAACTTGAAATTGTGGTATGTTGACAACGAATCAGCAGAGGCAGTCATGGAAGATAATGAGGACAGGGTAATTTTGAAAGTATATGATCCTTTGCATCTTGTTAACCTATCCCAAAGAGACTTGCAGAAGCTTCATGAACAACCTATCTATTACCATGAAGGTTGGAAATCAGAAGGCAAGAAGTATGAAAAGGTAGTCAAGGTGTGTTTAGATAAGGGATTGTATGCAGGTAGTATTTTGAATAGAACTTAGTACTTAATCAAAATGTAAATAGTTAGAAGCTATCGTCAAGGGGGAGTCTATTAGTACACCTTGAGTGACGATAGCAGTCTAAGTATAGTTGGCATTTTGTGTAAGTCAACTTACGTAATTTTGAATATTAACTAGTACTTGATATATGTGTCTGATATTGATTGATTGTATGTTTGAACTTGGTGTAACGTATTACAAGAAGTTCAAACATAAAGTTCAAAGATAAATTCAAACATAAGTTAAAACATAAGTTCAAATAGAAGTTTGACATGTGAAATTCGAATTTAGAGTAAATTCGAATTTATCACATAAGGAAGATTCGAATTTGGTGTAAATTCGAATTTGCATATAAGGCAGTTTCGAATTTGTCAAGTGGACAAATTCGAATGGGCCTTGGGCCTGGTTCGAGTTTTTCCTAGGACAAACTCGAAATGGTCAGTGCAATTAAGGATTGACTCGAATAATTATCAGACTTTTGCAGAATTCCGGAGAGTAAATAAGCAAAGGCGATCTCGAGTTTATCAGGACTCAGAGAGTGTTTTCGGAGAGAATCATCGTGTAGGTACGTTCGTGGTCGTCGTATAACATCGTGGTAGTCTCCATGTTCCATGCGTGTGATCTGACCGTCAAGCCGCTAACGAGGATTCCGCACTCGTTGGACGGTGTCGCGTCCAGATAAGTCCGTGAGTCAAGACCTTACATAAAACCTAATAAAACAATCAAGAAAATGTCATATGTGTAACTAACTTAGATGTATGACAAAAAGGTCTTAATTTCTATGTTAGAGGCTCACATACAATAATTATTAATGAGGTATGGAAATTAATCTGGTGGATGTATCGCTTCATCAAAATACATCTTAAAAGTGAGCAAGTTTGAAATGTAAAGAGAGTAAAGGCATGTCGCTTTGTTGTATGTAAGTACAGACATGTCACCGCTATTTTGACTCAATAAAGCATGATAAGTCACTTTGTTGTACCTAAGTACAGACCTGTCACCGTTATCTTGCTAAAATAAAAGAAGTATGCTCGACCCTAAGACAAACTAAGACACTCTGTTGTATGTAAATACAGAATTGCGTCCGACGTTTGCATTTTAATGATGATTTGCAAATACCGAAAAGTCATAATTGTTATATGTCTTTCTTGATCATATAAGTATGTCTATGTGTGGGACATGTAAGGTAGTTTCTTGATAAATAAAAATGCCAAAGGAAAATCCTAAGTTTTGAGTGCTTAAGTGGACAAACAAACCGACAATCGACGTGGTGTGTATGTGACGACAAACAATCAAAGGAATCAAAAATTCTAAAAGTGTGAAAGTGCAACACCGAATTTGAGTTGACAAAGCTATCTAATTGAACCTTCTTTGACACTCTCGCAAAAAGATTTAGTTAGTGTTTTTATCTTTTAATTATTGCAATTTAATTTCATTTTTTATTTAACTTTATTTTATTTTATTTTATTTTAATAAATAGGATCGAGGTCTGTACTAGGTGGCATTTTAGTTGGAGAAACAAATTTCCATGATAATCTGTTTGCTTAGTGTGAAGTGTTTTGAAAAGTCGTAAAAGTTGTGAAAGTTGAACAAGTCACAAAAGTTGAAAAAGTTGAAATTTTTTCAAAGTTTTTCAAAATTTGGACTTAAGTTCATGACCCTAAGTTCGAACGAACTTAATTGACCTACTTTCGAGACACATTTGAGTATAAATAGGTCAAATGCATTTAACTTATTCACCTACTCTCGAACTTAATCCTCTTGAACTTAAATCGGGCTATTACGAACTTGTTCAGGCGATCACGAACTTGTCGTGTTATAAATCTTGTTTCCTGTTCCATGAAGATCGACACAATGCCATCTCGAACGTACACTAAGCTTTTGTTGTGGTAACTCAAAAACCACTAAGTAAGTGATTAATGGAACTTTTAATGGTGTGATTATCGTGTATTCTAGGTTTAAAATGACCGAATACTAAGTGTTCTTAAATACTAAGTATAGGGTTATAAAACTTAAAATTGAACATCAATAAACTGAATTTAAATCTTTTAGGAATAGATTCATTGGTCATTTAAGTCTAAAAGGATTAAAAAGGATGTTTTGACACTCAACAGGCCGACTTCGAACTTGTTCAAACAAGAACAAGTTCGTAGTTCTTCATGCATACGAACTTACTACAAAAAATATCTACAAGTTTGAATGTTACATGAACTTATCTTAAGTTGGTAGGGCCTCCCAAAATCAAACAAACTTAAGCCTAAGTTCGAAAGTGATTATGTTCATAGGGTCTCTCAAAGTCAAACGAACTTAACCTTAAGTTCGATGGACATTAAATAGGTAACGCATTTGAGACACACGAAGTTACACCTAGTTTCGAAGGTGGTTAAGTTCAAACGAACTTAATCAAGTTCGAATGAATTCTAAAATTTTCCAAATTTGATTTTGTCAGAATTTAACTATTTATTCTGTGTGCAGAAATGGCAGATCAGGCTTTTTTCATTAAGCACAATATGAGTGTTAACATATACCTGCAAGCTCCTGAGGCAGCGCACTATCGACAGATTCCAGAATTTCTAACAAGATCCAGAGTAGTCTATTATGAGTTGAGTCCTAATCCAACGCTAATAATACAGTACATTCGTCAGTTTCGGAGTACTGTACATGTGGACAGTTCAGTGGTGCCTCCGTATCATAGGGCAAATGTAAAAAGGCATGCAATTGCATTTTCAGCGAACAATCTGAGGGAAATTCTTCATTTGGGGACAGTGGTACAAGAGGATAGCCCACTAGATTTCCTGGCTGCGATAATTTAATCGGCCTTCCAAAGAATGGGCTACGCATATGACTTGCCTAAAGCCTCGTGTGTGAAGAGCGGGTTAATTGGACAATAGCGTTATCTAATGCAAGTCATGCTAGTCTATTTTACGCCCAAAAGGCAGGTTTTGACATGATGACATCCAAGCTCCAGTCAGGGATGATCTCATTAGTATATAACAAGCCATTCAGCTTTTCAGGATTCTTTTTTAGACAGTTTGTACATCAAATAACGACGTCAACCCGGGAAAGATTTTTGATATACTCGCGGTTTGTGATGATCATAATCACGCATTTTCTGCCCCATTTGCCGACTCTGCCGGAAGTGGTCGTGGTAGCAGGGATCGATAAGCGAATTTTTGCAGACTGCCAGAGTCAAAATTCAGGAAGGGCAAAAAATGATAGGGCCCCAATGACTCCATTATTTGGAGCTCTGATCATCCCAAATTTTGTTGCCCCAGAAGGAGAAGAATGGGCAACGAATGAATGGGAACGACAAGCACCGACTCAACAAGCACCGGTTACTTCAGTTCAGCCTCCACCAACAACGGCAGCGGCAGTTGTGGCTACCACATCGGTAGCACAGGCTGACCCGATTTAGCAAACGTTAGAAGAGATTTTTGCTCAAGAGGGAGCGGTTTAAGAATCAATCAATGAGGAGTTGATCCAGGATATCCTCCAACCCTAGAAAATATTTTTGATGATATACAGAATTATCAGTCGGAACCATCTGAGGTGGCTGTTGAGTCTGCTTTTGAGACAGACTTAGATATCGAGAGAGATTTAAGGGAAGTGGCAAATCCCTCAACTTCTTTTGGTGTTCTTGGTACTCGGCTTGTAGAGCAGCCGCAAATAACTCAAACTTAATCTTTCAATCTTCAAGATGAGGAAGAGAAAGATGAAGACTTTGTGCTAGTAGAAGAGGCGTTGGTTGCAAGGAAACAACAGGCTAAGCGCCAACACCTAGATCAAGCAGGGTCGTCTACATCCACAGCATTTCCATCAACAACCACCCTCACCACTCCATCGGAATCCACATCCACAAACACCGAAGGCTTTTCTTAATTATAAGCTAAAGTCGATTTCCAGACAGTCCAAATACTTGAACTCACTTGGGCAGTCATCGAGCTTCAAGAGCACAATACACAGTTGGATCAGCAAAATGCTTTTCTTCAACAGACTGTGACTGCCCAACAAGCTCAGATCACTTCTCTTGAAACCCTAATGGAGCAGATTCTAAAAGATCGTGCAGCTCAGGGGAGAGTTGTAAGGAAGATGAGTTGAGGGGATCCAGGAGAGAAGACGTAGGAGATTACCGAAATGCTGAAAAGGAAAGTGAGCTAGCAGATCTTTCAATACGGATTGCTCAGTATGCTATCACTCAGGGGGAGTCTGGATCGTCATCTGGAGCTGAAAAGGATAAGGGCAAGGCTCCCGACGCTACAGATGTGATTGAAGGAGAATTAATCGGAGCCTTGCTGGATCTGGATAAGGAAGAAGTCAGATTCGAATTAGAAGACTATCTAGATCACGAAGATCTCGAAGAATGAGAGTTTATTCATGAGGATATAGCAGATTTAAAGTCTGACGATGAGACCGTTATGGATGAAGATGACAAAGTTGATAAAGTGGTCATTCAGAAACAACCTGTCATGGAGCTATACGAGAATGAGAATCAAAACGTGATAGACATTGATATGCTGAGATCCGCAGATAATGATGAATCAGAATCTGATACAACTGACAAGGAGCTGACCAGAGAGGAGAAGAGGAGGTTATGATCTAAGAAAGAAGAGCAAAAGTTTGACTTGGCAGTAAGGAAGAAAATGAAGTTACCTAGTCCATGAAAATTAAATGGTGGAATTCTAAGCTGCTTCTTTGATGGGGAACTGCAGCAATTCATTCTTAAAAGAAGAGATGGGATATAGGACTTGCGAAAAAGGCGTAAAGACTTAAATTCATTGCCTAATTGTGAGGTTAAGGAGTTCACTTGGAAGGATCTCATCAAACTAGGAGACGACCAAAATGCTGAAGTTATTGCAAAAATTATCAGAAAAGAGGGTCGGTCTAGAAGGTTTTAGAGAATTAAGCCTAGAGTTGGCAAACTAGTCATGAACGAAACAAGAATAGATACTTTGACTGGTAGGCCATAGATCAAAATGTTTTATAAACCTGCAAAGTGCTTGAACAAGGTCCGTTGAATAATATGACACAGAACGTTCTGAGTAACATGAAGTGGTGGTAGGTCGACAATGAGATAGCTGAAGCAGTTATGGAAGATCAAGATGAGAAAGTGATTTTTAAGGTAATTGATCCCCTGCATCTTGTAAACCTCTCTCAGGGTGACTTTCAAAAGCTTCATGAGCAGCCGATTTACTTTCATGAAGGTTGGAGCTCATAAGGCAAGAAATACCATAGAGTAGTTAATGTTTGCATTGAACATGGACTGCATGCTGGAATCAATTTGAATAAGCCTAGTACTATAGATTAATGAATATCAACTAGAAGCTATCGTCAAGGAGGAGTCTGTTGGTACACCCGGTGTGACGATAGCAGTCTAGTTTTTTTATGGACACTCATTTGTAATAGATGGGGCTTTAATAATACAAGTCATGTTTGTTTGTTCATGTTTATGGATTACGTTCATGATTATGTATTGTGTTTAAGTCTGCATGTGAAGTTCATGAGAATATGAACTTATGGTGATAAGTTCATGAAGTTTGAACTTATGATAACTATTGGTGTACCCGCGCAATGCAGCGGCGACAAATACTTTCAATGTGATTACATATTTGTTTAATCGTATATATATTTTTTTAAAGAAGATTGTCAATGGTAATATCGTTATCAATTATATTCAGTTCACTTAGCGAATTAAAGCATTAATAAGAAAGAGGCTGAATTGACGTAACAGTAAAGGCTAATAAAAAAATTTCAATGGCATAATAACCTTCTGCATATGAATATTCGTTCATCTGTAACCAGTTATCGCCAATCGACATCTCATACAGACAGATGAAAAATAATAAAATTTGTCAAAGTGAAACTCGAGAATCGGCAACAATCATCTTTTCTTCTTTCCAAGTAAACGTCGAGCACGTTGATTAGCACCTCTATCTCGGAAATTGAGCTCATCGACATCATCTTGAAGAGGATCTAGAGCTTTGTTTTTCCTGCAGAAAATTTAGAATTTGTTTTTAGGAACCTAAGAAGCACAAACACAATTTACATCCATTAATCTTTGAAGAAAGAAAATGAATCTTTCAATCTCTGAACCCATATTGACAGCCATTACCTTAACAATGACTCCCTAGAGTTCTTGACGTAAACAAAACGACTCAAGAATTTATACATTTGCATACCTCAAAATGTTGTAGCGTGTTCGTGGGTTCTGGAGGAGGTGGTTTTGAATGCCACCATCCCTTATTCGGTATTGTTGTAAGCCTAGTTTTTCTCTTTGTTCCAAATGGGCACCCTTTTGTTGTGCAGGAACATCAAAAAAATCACAAACGTAAGTCAAACAATCGAACATGTATGAGTTTAAAAAATCACAAAATAGTGTTCAATTTCAAGTTAATTGTTAGAAAGAATCAAACATTTATTTTTTATCTTTGCTCCAAAACTATAGATGCCACACTTCACAATAACACAGCCTGTGATATTAAATTGTGTTAGTTTTAATCACAAATATGTTTGCTTTTATGTCTCTTAAATATCTGTCTATTAGGCACAGTTAGGTTCAATCAAAAAATAAAGAGAGTTGCTTTCGAAACACGACACCTAGTTTTTCTGTTGATAACAAACCATCCATCCCATAAAAATATAAATTGTAGACATAAAGTGACAAATACAATGCATTTTCAACATATTTACATTTCTACATTATCATAATAGTGATTTGTTTAATGCTTTGCAATGCTGATTTGTTTTGTTAACCAAAGGCGAATATATTTACTCAAATGAATATCAACTCACTTCATTATACTGTTCAAGAAATATGTTTGCACAGCCAAAATCAACCAGTTTTGCATTAAAATCATGGAATAAGAAATTGTGAAAATAAATGGCTAACTTTAAAGACATAAGACTAATAAGTATTTAAGTGGTTTGATCACCACCGTCGATAAAAAATAGTAGCCTAAGAGTGTTGATCTAGCAATATATTGAAGCTTTTCACATCACAATGAACGACTTGAAATGAATGCAAATGAGAGAGTCCATGGGCTACTCTTATCATAACGGCAAGTCGTGTTCCCCATGAAAGTGATTCACCAATTGCCCCTACAAAATTTATTCATGTCACCTAGTAACTTCATTACATTTGAGTTTTGATATTTCGTTAATAATAGTTCAAGAGAATATCAAGTATAGCTTACGTCTAGGTAAAAAGGAATGGAAACTTCATTTAGTGGAATCAACCCAATTAAAGGATAACTAAAAATTACCATCTGTTGTTTACCAAAATCATCAAGCATACAACAAAGTCTCCCAACCTCTACTCTACATTAGTGGAAGTGGACCATTTATGTTAGGCTTTGGTATATCACATCAGTCACCATGAGGCAATACTTCTTGGTTAATGGTCTATTTTTGGTAGACAATGAACAAAATAGATTACTGAAACATGTCATCTTGTTGGCTATAAAAGTTTGAAACTTACACTACCTTCTGCATGGCCTTCATTGCTTGAACTCCAGTTCTCAAAGCATCCACCGTCTCTGTAGTAGCTTTTGCACCCTCTAACAATATCATCTGGTGTCCAATGACACATGTTGTTTAATTTAGGATAATTGTTAGGCACAAAAAGGCCTCAGTCAAACCTGTTCTGCATCTGAGGGGGAGATTATTAATCAAACCTGTTGATGCTTTTGAAGGTTGAATTTAAGGCCTGTTATATGCCTTATTGAAACCTGAAAATGATTTGCAATATCAGCCTGAAGCTGTTCTATGTGTTGCATGTGTTGCAATAAAGGCTGTTTTGCCAAGCTGTTCAGTCTGCTGAACAGGCTGGACAAAAACTGTCTACGCTGCTATACACTAGTGAGCAGCTTGGGCAGTTTACAAGTGTTCTGTTCTTTGTGAACAGAACCTGTTCTCTGTGAACAGGCTAAACACTTTATGGAATATGTTTCCAAGTCCTCATGTATTGTTTTTGGCTAGAAGATCAGTTTACAAAGTCGAAGACAAAGTGGAAAACAGAACTGCTCAGCCTGCCCAAGCTGTTCTGTTACATGAAGACAAAAGGTTATAAAAAGGGTGACAGACCTTTTTCTTATATCAAAATAGGCCTTTACAAAGGAAGAAAAACACAAAGTTGACATTCCTTATTTAGTTAAAGGCAATGCAACAGTAGACAAAGTGAAAAGACAAAAATTCTGCCCACATGAAGACAAGTCTGCTTTTCCGAATGTGCAGAAAAGGTTATGTTGTCTTTTCAATAAGACTTTACCTTTTTCATTCCGTCCAATGAAGAAGCTTCACTTAGATCCTCTGAGTGAGTATAAAAAGAAACTTCCAAGGATTGAAAGATTAAGCCAAAAAGCTAAGTGTTGAAACCAAGAGTGAACGTGCATTCAAGTGTTTTTCATGCATGCAAGTCTGCTTGAATAAAACAGTGCTTGGTGCTTAAGATGTTCTTGTTCAAGCTGTTCCTCTGAGTCTTGTAAACAAAGTGAGTGATTCTTAGTAAGTGTATTCATTGTAGCTAGTTTAAGTCTGTCTTAGGCTAGTCAAACATACTGTTGTATCTGTCATCTCAGCTTGAGTATTTCCGCATTCAAGCTTGTTTGTAATTAACATTTGTTGATAATACATACAAACATTGAGAAAATTGTGTGTAGTTTTTAAATAGTTGTATTCACCCCCCTCTACGGCTTAAGGCTATATACTTGGGTAACCTTTCAGGACCTACAACTGGTATCTGAGAGGGCTAGAGTGTGTGTCATTCTAGATCTCTCATTCTCCCAATGTTTCCATGGACAACAGTGCTGCAAGTTCCTCATACTATGACAATGGCTCAATGGGCAAACCTCCAAAGTTCAATCATCAGAACTTTTCTGGTTGGAAGTGCAGAATGATGCTCTACTTAGAGAATCTGGATGTGCAACTACCAGAGATTGTAATTGAGGGTCCCTATGTGCCAACCTCTGTTACAACTATAACTCCTGCTGTTGAAGGAGCTGATCCTGAAATCAGAACACTTGAGAAAGCAAATGCTCAATTGTCTGATGAAGACAAAAGACTGGTGGCTCTTGATGCAAAGGCCAGAAACAATCTGGTCATCTCTCTACCTGATGATGTGTTCAAACATGTTGAGAAGATGAAGACTGCAAAGGAGATGTGGGATACTTTGTGTACTGTCTATGATGGACCCAGAATCACACTTGACAACAGGATAAATAATCTTGTTAGACAGTATGAACTCTTCTTTGCAAAACCAAAGGACTCTCACTGAAACCTACACCAGGTTTACTGCTCTTGTAAATGATCTCAAAGCTGTTGGGATCACTAAGGACAGCTTGACTCTGGTAAACAAGTTCTTAGATGTCCTGCCTGAAGAATGGAATTATTTTTCTACAATTTTAAGGAATTCAGGTACCATCAGAGGTATGGATATTGTTAACCTATATGGATCCTTACTGAATGATGAGCAGTCAAGGCAACAGAAGAGAAATGCCTTGGAAATATCTAAGAATGGTGCAGCCTTTGTGGCCAGTGTGAGACAACCTGTAAATCAAGTGAGTGATGTGTTCACTCAACCTGATCAACTGGCTGATGATAAGGAGGAAATGTCTGATGAGGAAGACAATGCAGATATTGCTGAACTGGATGATGAGCAAATGATAGCCATGCTTGTCAAAAGGTTCAACAAGAAAAGGTTTGAAAGGAATATGCTGCAAGGAAGTTCAAATGTTGTCAAAAAGAAAGCATTTGACAAGACCAAAGCTGAGTGCTTCAAATGTGGCAAAACTGGCCATATAGCAGCTGACTGTGTGTCAAAAGCTGTTGGTCAGTCATCCAAACCACACAAGACAAACAGGGATGATGGCTATAGGGCTAAGTACCTTATGGCTATGGCTAAGCTGAGAATGTTGGTAAACTCAGTGGTTTCCAACCGGCAAAAGGGACTTATGGCAGAGACTTGTGACTGGGAGGAGTCTGATTTATCATCTGATGAAGAAGACAATAATTGTCTGATGGCCAACACTGATGTCCCATCAACAAGCAACTTCAAAAAGGATCTGGCTGAAGCTGAAGCTTTTAGCAGTTTGGAGAACTGGAACCCTACAATGATGTATAAGGTACAAAATTTTATGGATTACAGTTCTGAAGAAAAAGTTAAAAATGTTTGAATATATGCTTGTTGATCTGAAAGCTGCTGTTGAGAAGCATGCTGTTTTATTATCTGAAATCTCTAAACTTAAAACTGATATTGAAACAAAATCTAGTAAACTGGACAGCTTCCATAATTTGGAAGCTGAGCTTGATGAATTAAAACACATCAATTACATTTTACTGGAAGAAAAGAGAGAAACAGATATAAAACATGCTAAGCTTCAAAAGATAGTTGACTCTTGGTGCCAATCTGCACAAAAAGTCAGCCACTGCATAAGTCAGCAAATTCCTGCACAAATCCAAGCCTATCTTGGAGGGGATCTTGACACAGCAGCTTCCATTGTTGAGATTAATAATTTAAAAGAAGACTTGTCTACTCTTGGTGAACTTCCAAATACTTTTATTCAAAAAGTGAATGGTAAATTAATCTCAGCAAACAGGTTTGTCAGGCCTCAAAACACTGACAGCTCGTGTGAACCTAGCTCAAAAGCTGCTGATCAAATAAGTTTTCGTTCAAATAACCTTGATAAGTGCTCTACTGATTCACACAAGCAAAAGAAAGGAAAGGATGTCCAAACTGCAGCTGTGGACACCAAACCTGTTGACAAAACCGGCTTTGGGTCTAAAGCTGATGTAAAAAGATATACTAATCCTTTTAATGCTGAACATTTTGAAAATAAGTTTTCCAAAGGTAAGCAGTCTGCCTTTTACAAGAGTAAGTCTCAGGCTGAAGGCAAACCTGCTGTGATTTCAAATAAGTTTTCTAATCATAGTGGTAAACTGGATTTAAATAAGAATAAGTCTTTCAAAACCAGAAATAATGATTATGTTGATAGGCAACATCAATCACATCTCAGGAAGAGCAAAGGCAAAGCCATTGCTCAGCCTGAGAGAGATAGGAATAGGTTTCCTAAACCTGTGGAAGTTCAAAAGCCAATTAAGCTTTCTATCTTTGACATCTGTCCTCCTAAAAAGAGGAAAGAAGAGACAGGCAAAGCTGTGACTATTGAATTTTCTACTCAAGCTGTTGATTCATCAAAAAGTAATAAGTTTGCTAAACCTGCTGATGAAATCAACAAAAATAACTCATAATGTGTTTCTGAAAGGTCTTCTTCCAAAAATGCTAAAAGAAGAAAATGTTAAAAATGTGGAATGAAGACACATCTGGCCAAAGACTGTCCTGAAACTGAGGACATGAGGCCTGCTGACTCTGGTGGTTCCCTCACTGCTAACACAAACAGTGTTGGAAACATCTCAGTCAATGAGAGTGGTTTCCAAACTGATACCATTCAAATAGGAAATATTAGTGTTGACATAACAAGTCCATCAACAAATGTTGATGAAGTAGGAGAACTCATCTGAGTGATGAGTTCCCCTAAAAATGACTAATATTCTTCTTGTCACTCTGCAGGAAAAACAACCATCCCAGGTTTGGTACTTGGACAGTGGCTGCTCAGGGCACATGACAGGTTGTAAGGACCTGCTGAGTGATCTCAGGCCTGAAAAAGGGACAAAAGTCGCATTTGGTGACAATGTACAGGGATCCACTGAGGGATATGGAACTCTTAAAGCTGGTGCTGCAGTGTTCAAAAGAGTAGCCTATGTGGTTGGACTAAAACATAACCTTGTTAGCATAAGTTAACTGTGTGATACTGGCTATAAGGTTAACTTTGATGAGCACCTGGGTTACGTATTGGGCCCCAAGGCAAAGTTGTGCTGTGTGCTCAACGAAAGAAAGGTGTATATGTTGTGGACATGCAATCTGCTGATCCCACAACTGAAACCTGTTTTCTCACAAGAACAAATGCAGACTTAAACTGGTTATGCAGACTCTAATAATGGTTGATGAGTTCTCCAGGTACACATGGGTTATTTTCTTGAAGAGCAAAGGAGAAGCTGCTAGAGAAATTATTGGATTTGTGAAAAAGATGGAAATGCTGAACTCTGCCCAAGTGAAGCAGCTTAGAAGTGATCATTGTACTGAATTCAGAGCAGTACTCTTGAGGACTTCTGTGAAGAGAATGGAATCACTCAAAACTTTTCAGCTGTAACATCTCTACAACAAAATGGAGTTGCTGAAAGGAGAAACAGAACTCTCATTGAAGCTGCTATAACCATGCTATGTGCATCTGGTTTACCTTCATCATTTTGGGCTGAAGCTGTTAACACTGCCTGCTTCACCCAAAACAGATCCTTAGTGGTAAAAAGGTTCAACAAGACACCCTATGAGCTGCTCAAAGGGAGGAAGCCAAATGTCAGTTACTTCCATGTGTTTGGTTGTCCCTGCTTCATTCAGAATCAAAGGGACCAACTGGCAAAGTTTGAACCAAAAGCTGATGAAGGTGATAGATGAATCTATCAATGTAACCTTTGAAGAGTCCAAGAATGCTTCCACCAAAGTTGTTCCTGAATCAGTTCCAGGAGAACTAAACTTTGATGATCTTATGCATTCAAACAATGAAGAGAACTCAAAAGCTTCCACTACACCAAGTGTGGAACCTGTAAATCATGATGGGCATGATGATGATTATGTAAATACACCCTGTGTGAATAAGTGTATTGACCTAATTAGAACTGCATATCCTGAACCTATCAATGCTGATTTTCCTGTTTCCTCTGCTGATATGTTCAACAGTGGTCAATCATGTTCAACAAGTGAACAGGCTCAAGACAACAGTATGTCTGAAAATCTTGAGAGCTGTTCAACAGGACCTACTGAAGCTGCTGATAACTCAGGAGAATCCTCATTGAAGAATGATCCTAAGTGGATCAGATGTCACCCCAATGAACAAATAATTGGTGACATCAACAAAGGGGTACAAACAAGGTGGGACAGCTTAGGGAACTTCTGTATGTTCTCTAGTTTTGTTTCACTAATGGAGCCAAAGAAAGTGGATGAAGCACAAAAAGATGCCAATTGGATCACTGCCATGCAAGAAGAACTCAATCAGTTTGAGAGAAACAAAGTATGGAAGCTGGTCCCTGCTCCTAAAGGTAAAACTATAATTGGCACTAAATGGGTTTTCAGGAATAAAATGGATGAGCAAGGTCATGTCATTAGAAATAAAGCAAGACTGGTTGCTCAGGGTTATAGACAGGAGGAAGGAATTGACTATGATGAAACATTTGCTCCTGTGGCCAGGCTAGAAGCAATTCGTTTGTATCTAGCCTACGCTGCCCATAAGAGCATTAAGGTATATTAAATGAATGTGAAGAGTGCATTTTTGAATGGGAAGCTGCAAGAAGAAGTTTATTTCAAGCAGCCTCCAGGTTTTGAAAATGAACAACATCCAGGTTTTGTCTATAAGTTGGACAAAGCACTCTATGGTGTCAAACAAGCCCCTAGAGCCTGGTATGACACTCTTACTGAATTCCTTATGAGCAATGGGTATTCCAGAGGTAAAGTGGATACCACAATGTTCATAAAGAAGGTGAAATCTGATATCATGCTTGTTCAAATTTATGAGGATGATATAATATTTGGTTCTACCAATGAGCAGTTATGCAAGAATTTTTCATTACTCATGAAATCCAAATATGAAATGAGTATGATGGGAGAACTTACTTTCTTTTTAAGATTACAGGTTAAACAAACCTCAACTAGAATTTTCATAAATCAAAGAAAGTATACTTTAGATCTATTGAAAAAGTTTAAATTTGATCAAAGTTCTCCTATTAAAACCCCAATGGAAACAAATGTAAAATCGGATGCTGATGCGAGTGGCAAAGCTGTTTCAGTAACAGCTTACAGAGGTATGATTGGGAGCTTGCGATACTCAACTGCTAGTAGACCTGATATTATGTTTGCCACCTGTTTGTGTGCTAGGTTCCAAGCTGATCCAAAGGAACCTCATCTAGCTGCTGTTAAAAGAATCTTCAGATACCTGAAGGGCACATCAGGTTTGGGTCTTTGGTATCCCAAAGACTCAAGTCTTGAACTAACAGGTTATTCAGATTCTGATTTTGCAGGCTGCAGGCTAGATAGGAAAAGCACAACAGGTGGATGTCAACTCCTTGGTGGAAAGTTGATAAGTTGGTGTAGCAAGAAGCAGAACTCAGTGACTACTTCTACTGCTGAAGTTGAGTACATTGCTGCTGGAAGCTGCTGTGGGCAGATTCTGTGGATGCAGCATCAGCTTGAGGACTATGGGCTTGTGTATAGGAAAATTCCTATTCTGTGTGGTAACACAAGTGCCATAGCCATTTCCAACAATCCAGTATTTCATTGAAGAACAAAGCATATTGAAATCAGACATCACTTCATCAGGGATCACATTCAGAAAGGTAATGTGGAGGTAAGTTTTGTTTCCACAAATGAACAGCTTGCAGACATTTTCACCAAACCTCTTGATGAAACCAGGTTTAATTACCTTGTCAGCAAGCTGGGCATGTTAAACAAAAGTGACTAAGTGTCCTTAAAGGTCTAAGACTTTGTATGTTTCACTCTGTTCAAGTTTCTCAAAACAGCTTAGCAGAACAGGCTATGCATGTTTTGTACTTAGCCATTTTTCTGAAATCCTTGAACAGCTTGAACATACAACAGGCTGAACAAAAACAGTTTATTTTTTCCAGCCTGCTCTGATGGTCCATTCTTCACTCTGCTCATTCTCTCACACTGATTTACAAGACATTGTCTTGTAACCTGATCAGCTATTGGACACAACCTGTTCCTACATGGCTGAACAGGTTGTGGGAACAGCTTGAAAAATGAACAGCTTGTGATGACTCTGCTCATCACAGGTTTGACCAACAGCTTAGACCAACAGTTTTTAATTACCTTTCTTCATAATTAAGTTACTTAATTTCTGTTTTTATTCAACTTAATTAATTCGGATAATGTGGGTTACGTGTGTTAGTGATTAAAAAGGGCTCAAGTGGTCTGACAAACGGTCTAACATGGACAACCGTTCCGTTTTTCGTTAACGACGTTTTCAAATCAAACCGCCCAAATGTTTCCCTCTCATACCCTGTCACATTCAAATCCTATAAATACCTCATACTGTTTCATCTTCGTCTTCCTCACTACTATCATAAATCTCCTAAGAACCCTAAAAATCGACTAAGTGTCTTGTGCTTCTGCTACTCTAACTACTCTCAAAATGGCTCCCAGAAACAACCCATTCCTACCAGTATTTGTTGGTGATGATGTGCAGAAACATTCATCAGTCACCACAATGCTAACCATCAAACCCACTAACTACATTGCCAACCTCACAATCCCCAAAAATTATGTGGGGAAAGGTTATGACCAAATGGTGGAGTTTTTGACAGTTCATCCGTTGAACTATGGCATGACTGCTACTCCTGGTGTCTTGAACCAGGAGATGGTGTACGAGTTTTGGTACACTTGTTCCTACAACCCCAACACCAAAGTCATCAAAGGGACTATTGTCAATGGGACTCAGACTGTAACATCCTCGGATTTATTTTAATGTATTTTGGTTAATTAAGTGGAAAATATATATATTTAAGTTGAATTTGGGCGATTATTATGTATTTTGGATATTTAGCAAGTTTGTTGCTACTTTTAAGAAAATTGAACTCAGGATCAATTTTATGGAGTATTATGAATTTAAAAGTTATTTATGATAATTCTAAGATTAAATCAGTATTTTTATGGAACCGGTTAGGTCGAGTGGTGAAATGTGCAAAAATGACGAAAGTTGTATAAAAAGGGTAAAAAGGCTTCATTTTCCATTTTACACACTCTCTCTCTACACTATCTCTCTAAGATTTTTCTCTCTACATCTCTCTAAGTTATCTCACAAACCGACCGTCAGATTTTCGAGAATTATACGTCATCGGAAAGGTATCGAGGAGTACAACAGCAATCTACAAACGGATTTCAGATTTCATACAAATTGAGGTAAGAATCGACCTTTCTAAGATTATGGTTTCGGTTTTGAAGAACAAAAATTTCGAATCTATCATTTTATGCATATTTAAGCCTGTTTTGCTTGAAATATTGCTGGAATATGAAAGTATATGCATAGTAGAATCGAATCTAGGTATTATACATGATATATTAGTGATTTTTGCCTTAGAAATGAAGGATTTAAGTTGAAATGATGAACAGACTCGAATGGATCAAGAACAGAGTCGAAATGCAAGAACAAACTCGAGTTTGGTGCTAGATTCGAAGGTGTACTATTAGATTCTAAGGGGGGGCTTCGAATCTAACCATAGAATCGAAGGTGAGTTCGAATCTAAGCCTAGATTCGAAGCTTAGTTCGAATGTGATGCTTGGAATTCGATTCTGATGCTTGGAATTCGAATCTAACCCATTAAATTCGAGTTTAATGCCTAAAATTGAGAAATATACTCTCTAAACTTGTATATTTTGAATGAAACTTATAAACAACACATAGAATGGCAAGAATTATTAAAAAGGGGCAAAATAGGAACTTGAAATGGGTTTCAAACTTAATTATAGTTCAAATTTGGATGTAGACCCGAAATGGGGGAAAACGTTGCAAAACTTACGAGACTTGATTTTTATGAGTTAAACGGTTAATGATATGAGGAAATTGTTGTAATTGATATAACAGGTCCCTTGTGGTGATGTTTAACCCACAGTGGGATACTTGGAGGATGCGGTTGAAAGCCCGAAGAGAAATAATATCGGTTAAAAGATAATTACGCACCCACTGTGAGTACAGTAGATTTCGCATGGTTATATTTGTTTTATGTAAGCTTTGCCTGCTGAGACCTGTTGTTTCATTGATTGTTTGGAATTCTACTAACTTGCGTAGATTTAGATGCACATTCTTACTTGTTGCATGTCCTTTCGGTTGTTGTGCATCTAGTGATGGACCGGTGGGTCGCATCGATTACTCTGATGTTACTGTGCTATATGACCTGGAGCTGATACCTCCTAGGCCCGGTAGGCAGTATGTCATCCCCGATCGTACGTTTGTCTCAGATGGTATGTTTAAATGCCGAGCTTTGAGCTCGAAGGGGCTGCGGCTCTGGTCCGTACTTTGTGTACGAAGAGGATATCCGATGTTGGTCATCTGAGACACCGAGTCCATTAAACTCGACTGCTCCATTTCCCTTAAAATCCTTAAACCGACAGCCCCTGGGCTTATTAGATGACCCAGTATTGTCATCTTGTTCGCTACTGCTATATTCACCAAAGACGCAGTAATGTGGTGGAATTCAATGGTGAATGCCTTAACAATGGAGAAGGTTTTTAGAATGACATGGGCTGAGTTTACTGAAATTTTCACTCAGCAATACTGCCCGGCCGATGAACGCCGAAGACTAGAAGCTAAGTTCATGACACTAATTCAGGGGACTAAGTCTGTGTCCCAATATGCGGTAGAGTTCACAAGGCTAAGTTTATTTGCGCCTCATCAGGTTGATACAGAAGAAAGAAAAGTTACTCGATTTGAGGTTGGTCTTGATTTGGAAATCCGAAGGGTGATGAGCAACGTACGTTACCCCACGTTTGCTAGTCTGCTGGAAGCCGCCAGAAATGTAGAATAGATCCTGATTATGTCAGGATATGTGATGGGGTCTGCTGATGCTGCTTCAACTAACCCAACTCAACCTTCACCGCCGAAACGTCAACGTGAAGGAGGCTACTCTGGTTCTGCACGATCATCACAGTACTCGCCACCACAGTCTTATCGTCGGCAGTCTAGTTCTCCTGGTCATGCTCGTGCATGTTTCTGCTGTGGAGAATTGGGCCACTACCAAAGTGAATGCCCACGAAGATCGGATGCCTGCCATAAGTGTGGTGTATGGGGACACTACAGTAGGAATTGCAGAAGGAACGATCCAGCTGCTGCTGCACCATCGTCGACTCGATCATTTGGAGGATCAAGTGGTGGTTCCGTCAACCGCCGGAACCAGCCAAAAAGGGGACAGACTAGTGCATTTCAGATTACCGTGGAGGAAGCTAGGGAAAACCCGGAGGTGGATGCGGGTACGTTTATAAGTTAAATTTATGCTTGCAATAATGATGTTTAATTCTGATATCAACAAGCCTTTTTGTGTCTACTGTTTTGAACAAACGACCAGTCATGACGCTGTTTAAGTTACTGGCTAGATTTGACATAGAAGTTACTAGTAACACATTAGCCGAGTTAGAATACCTATATCATAGTCGCACCTTAGAAAATTAAAGATGTAGTCTTCAAATTTGGATCTTACTCCGATATCATTTAGTGAATGTTACGTAATAAATATAGAAGATGTCGACGTTATAAATAAGAATGACAATGTCAAAAAGGAAATATAATGCTACTTGAGGATAGTATACTTATTGATATGATAATTGATCAATAAGAAAGTTAAAGAGACTTTGGACAATAATGAAATTTGCTTATACCGTAAAGAAAGGTCTAATACTACGATTCGGAATCTAAAAGAGATTCGGAGGTGGTCATGAGTTTTGTTTAAATTCTGGTCCCAATTAATTAAATCGTAACTACTGCATTTGTGCAATCAATGTTAGTCTTTTGGACTAAGTTGATAGTTGTGATTGATGTTGAAATTGTTAAGTAACACATTAGTTAACGTAGATCATGTGTATCATGATTGTACTTTAGTGATTGAGGAGGTAGTACTCAATCCTGACTTGATTTCAATAGAGATCGGTGATTTGATACGATAATTAGAAAGAATTTATTAAATATATGTGACAAGACGCATGTAGTTTGCAATGAAGGAATAATAAAGATAACTTCGCCGAAAGGAGGCGAGAAAAATTGTATATATGAGTATTGGAAAAGTGGGGATCAATGTCTAATGATGATTGTTAGGTCCCGAAAGCTGATTGCTTAGGGTCGTGAGTCTTGTATGGTATATGCTATTGATACCAAGATTGAAGAGAGAACTGTGGCCGATGCGCCTGTTGTCCCAAATGTTTCCATAAATGTGTATGGAAGACTTGTCTGGTGTGGCACCTGAAAGACAAGTGAAAAGTTGGTATTGACTTGATTCCTGGAGCTTCTCCAAAAGTTTGTTATTCGTACTGTTTTGTATCTACTGAATGTGCATAGATTAAAGTGGTTTGAACAAATGGACTATTTCCACATCGGAATATATGATGAGACACCTAAACCAATCAGTTTTGAGGGAAACGATGTAGTATATTTGTTAGTATCACCGATGAGGTGTACTACTTGTTTTGAAAAAGGGATAAAATTTGCACTGAGGTGAGTTGGTTCATTGAGAATAACAGAAAAGATTAGGAATCTGTTATCTCATTTAGAATTATTTAAGGAAATGTCGAAATAGCACTTGGTATTTCATGAAGAAATCTTTATTAAATCTTCACAACTGGTAATGAAGATTAGGCTGATTATAATGAATTAGAAATCATAAAGGGTTAGTATATGTTGAAAAGTCGGAATATATTATGAATACTGTGGTAATGAAGAATAAGGAACAAAGAGATTAAAATAGTATTGATACGTTGGAAGCATCACAAAGGAGTAGACCATACGTGGGAGACAAAGGCGAAAATGTTAAGAAAATATTCACAACTGTTTGAATCCGAGTAACTTCGAGGACGAAGTTGAGCGTGGTGGAGCCCATGCTGTAACATCCTCGGATTTATTTTAATGTATTTTGGTTAATTAAGTGGAAAATATATATATTTAAGTTGAATTTGGGCGATTATTATGTATTTTGGATATTTAGCAAGTTTGTTGCTACTTTTAAGAAAATTGAACTCAGGATCATATTTATGGAGTATTATGAATTTAAAAGTTATTTATGATAATTCTAAGATTAAATCAGTATTTTTATGGAACCGGTTAGGTCGAGTGGTGAAATGTGCAAAAATGACGAAAGTTGTATAAAAAGGGTAAAAAGGCTTCATTTTCCATTTTACACACTCTCTCTCTACACTATCTCTCTAAGATTTTTCTCTCTACATCTCTCTAAGTTATCTCACAAACCGACCGTCAGATTTTCGAGAATTATACGTCATCGGAAAGGTATCGAGGAGTACAACAGCAATCTACAAACGGATTTCAGATTTCATACGAATTGAGGTAAGAATCGACCTTTCTAAGATTATGGTTTCGGTTTTGAAGAACAAAAATTTCGAATCTATCATTTTATGCATATTTAAGCCTGTTTTGCTTGAAATATTGCTGGAATATGAAAGTATATGCATAGTAGAATCGAATCTAGGTATTATACATGATATATTAGTGATTTTTGCCTTAGAAATGAAGGATTTAAGTTGAAATGATGAACAGACTCGAATGGATCAAGAACAAAGTCGAAATGCAAGAACAAACTCGAGTTTGGTGCTAGATTCGAAGGTGTACTATTAGATTCTAAGGGGGGGCTTCGAATCTAACCATAGAATCGAAGGTGAGTTCGAATCTAAGCCTAGATTCGAAGCTTAGTTCGAATCTGATGCTTGGAATTCGATTCTGATGCTTGGAATTCGAATCTAACCCATTAAATTCGAGTTTAATGCCTAAAATTGAGAAATATACTCTCTAAACTTGTATATTTTGAATGAAACTTATAAACAACACATAGAATGGCAAGAATTATTAAAAAGGGGCAATATAGGAACTTGAAATGGGTTTCAAACTTAATTATAGTTCAAATTTGGATGTAGACCCGAAATGGGGGAAAACGTTGCAAAACTTACGAGACTTGATTTTTATGAGTTAAACGGTTAATGATATGAGGAAATTGTTGTAATTGATATAACAGGTCCCTTGTGGTGTTGTTTAACCCACAGTGGGGTACTTGGTGGATCCGGTTGAAAGCCCGAAGAGAAATAATATCGGTTAAAAGATAAATTACGCACCCACTGTGAGTACAGTAGATTTCGCATGTTTATATTTGTTTTATGTAAGCTTTGCCTGCTGAGACCTGTTGTTTCATTGATTGTTTGGAATTCTACTAACTTGCGTAGATTTAGATGCACATTCTTACTTGTTGCATGTCCTTTCGGTTGTTGTGCATCTAGTGATGGACCGGTGGGTCGCATCGATTACTCTGATGTTACTGTGCTATATGACCTGGAGCTGATCCCTCCTAGGCCCGGTAGGCAGTATGTCATCCCCGATCGTACGTTTGTCTCAGATGGTATGTTTAAATGCCGAGCTTTGAGCTCGAAGGGGCTGCGGCTCTGGTCCGTACTTTGTGTACGAAGAGGATATCCGATGTTGGTCATCTGTGTTATCCTTGGGCTTCATAAAAATTTATAAAATGCATAATCTCTGTATTCACTAAGCATCCGCTTATTCCCTAGTTGTTGATTTTTATTTTACAGGAAAAGGGAAGTCTACTGCTGGACCTTCTAGTTAGGTCGTTTGGAAGATTTGGGAGACTCGGCACTATTTGATCGGTAATTGTGATTTGGACAATGATTGTAATAAATGTATGGGTGTGTAGACTTAGACTTGGTACCTTATAGCACCGTAGGGTGTTTAACACTTGTTGCACTACTTTATTTATGTTTTTAATGCTTCCGCACTTAATTTAGGTTTTCAGATCATTATGTTATTGCATGTTGATGATTAATCCTGGGTGTATTGTAATTGGTGGTTGTTGTGGCAAGGGTGCTACACGAGACAGACCATTGAGATCACTATTGATCTACTCAGGGAAGTTTTTCATCTTCCCGTTGCTGATTCATATGACATGCCTCAGCCTGAGAATGAACAAATGGGCAATCTGCTACGCTTCTGTGGTGTAGCGGAACCCAAAATTTGTGCTACGCTGTTCAGGAAGGATCTGTCTCCTACTTACAGCTTCCTGTTTGCCTCAGTGATGATGAGCTTCAGCAGCAAAGTTGGTTCATTTGACAAACTGAGCCGTGATGAAATCCCTATAGTCCTACAGCTGGTGGATGGGACTACAATGGACATGGCTAAGTGGATCATTCTGAACTTGAGGAACCTGGTGCAGCAGGAGACAAGACCAGCTGCTGTTCGATACCCAAGGTTTCTGAGCCTCATATTCAAACACATTTATGATGAGCATCTGTATAACTCTCAGCCCCTACTTCATACTGCTGCCTTCCCTGTAATAGGGAATAGAGTTTTCTATACTGCTATTCTTCCAAATGAGCCTCCTCTATCAACACCAATGAAGAGGTTGTTAGGATTGGTGGAAGGACCCTCTGCTGTGAGGGTGGATCCAGAAGCTGCTCCCAAGGCAAAATCCAAAGCCAGGTCCAAACATATTAAAAGGACCTTGGCAACCACTGAAGCTGGGCCTGTGCAAAACAAGGCCAAAACAGCTCAGTCTGAGTCTGCACCCTTAGCCTCTATGGCTGAGGGGGAGCAGACTCCTCACCCTGGGTCATCTGTTGACCCTGAAGCCTTTGTGGCTGGTGCCTCTGTGGCACCTGAGACCATGGAACAGGCCGACCCACCTGTTTCTGACCGGTCTCTAAACCTGTCCAGTCTGAACCTCTCATCTCCTCTCCTCAATCACCCACTTCATCCATCCTATACCACCGCAAAAGAAAATCAGCCCAAACAACCAGCTCCTCTGTTCCCTCTCAACAGGGTTCAGTTGTAAGAGAATCCACCCCTGTTGCCTCTCCTATTTTGGGAGAAGGTTCAGCACAATTGGAGCCTGCTTCACTCCAACCTGAGTCAACCCAGAGTAAGCCTAAACCCTCTGGTTTCTCCCAACAGGAACCAGTTGTACAAAAGGATATAACCACCTCAACTATTCCAGCCTCCCAACAAGCTGAGGATATTTAAAGACAGGAGTCCTCTCCACTCCACACTGTGTCCACACTGTCCCAACTCCAAACTTCTTTACAACCTGAGTCTGCACGAGGTGTCCACACTGCTGATATAGACCAATCAGCAGCTCAGCCTCAAACTTCTGCTCCCCATGATACAACTGTTCTACACCAAACAGCTGCGAAGGGACCAACAACCCAAGCTGATGAACCTCAGGGAACATACCATCCCTTTGGTGAGGCTGCTCCTATGCAAACTCCATCAGCAGGTTTCACCACTGCTGATGTTGAAATGCATATCCCATCTCCCCAGGATGAGTTGCTTTTACTCCAAGGCACTGCTGAGGGAACACCCACTGGCCTTCATGAAGGTGTTTCAACTCAAGCAGCATCTGAAAGGCCCCCAACATCGACCCCTTCTCCTGATGATGCAGCTACAGCCGCTGCTAAGGGACCCTTTGACCCCTCCAAGCTGGGCCAGATTACTTTTGCCCAGGCTATGGAGCTTCACTCAAATGTTCCTCTTCCCTCTCCATCACATCCTCATAAACCAGCCTCATCATCTTCTTCTCCATCAACCCAATCTAAACAGTCCAGCCATACACCTCCATCTCCTAAAGACCTGCCTTTGAAGGATCAGCTGTCTCTGCTGACCACCAAAGTTGGTTCTTTAGAAACTACTATGACCTCTCTACCCTCTCTTATTTCAGACTCTGTGTCTGAACAGCTTAAGGGGTTCTTTGATTTGTTCAAAGATTCCTTCCCTGCCCCTACACAAACTGATAATTCTCCACAGCTGCTTGCACTCACTGCACAGCTGCAAACTGTGTCTACCTCCCTCTCCTCAATTCTTTCACTACAACAGGACTCTGTGTCCTCAATGACAACTATTTCTCAACAGCTATCATCTCTCCTCACTTCTTGCAATTCTACACTTCCTGATACTCTGACCAGCTTGAACACACTCATTGGTTCCCTATCTAATTCTGTGTCATCAAACCTTGCTGATGTGCAAGATTCTCTAGAATTACATCTTGCACAGCTTATAAGTTTGCTGTTCATAGCTTCTGATAGGGAAAACATTGTTAAGCTGACCTCCCTTGCTGATACCCAATCCTCTTCTCTTCAAACCTGTCTTTCCCAGCTTGCAGAGGTGAAGGACAAGTTGGCATTCGTGGTGAATAGCCTTGTTGGCCCCAGGCCTGCTGCCAAAACTGCTGGCAAGCCTGATGACTTCGTGTCTTCAGGCAGACCAGGTGTTGAAGGTGCTGGTCCATCTCCTTCAAAGGGGGAGAAGTCAGCTGCCTCGAAGACTAAGACTAAGGGGGAGAAAACTTCTTCTCCTAAGGAGAAATCAGTACCTGCAATATTTACTGGTCAACCAGCAGGACCATGTAGGTCCCAAAAGATATCCCAAGAGTATAGCTTTAAGCTGTAGAGGGGGGGGGGTGAATACAGCTCTTCAAAAACTACACCCAATTTTCTCAACATTTGTATGTTCTATTAACAAATGTTAATTACAAACAAGCTTGAATGCGGAAAGGTTCAAGCTGAGATGACAGATACAACAGTATGATCAACTAGTCTAAGACTAACTTAAACTAATTACAATGAATACACTCACTAAGAATCACTCACTGTGTTAACAAGACTTTGAGGAACAGCTTGAATAAGAACAGCTTAGACACTTAGCACTGTTTTATTCAAGCAGACTTGCATGCATGAAAGACACACTTTGAATACACGTTCACTCTTGTTTTCAGCACTTAGCTTTTTTTTTTGGCTTATTTCTTCAGTCCTTGGAAGTTTCCTTTTATACTCACTCAGAGGATCTAAGTGAAGCTTCTTCATTGGACGGAATGAAAAAGGCAAAGTCTTGTTGAAAAGACAACATAACCTTTTTCTGCACCTTTCTGAAAAGCAGACTTGTCTTCATATGGGCAGAACTTTTGTCTTTTCACTTTGTCTACTGTTGCATTGCCTTTAACTAAATAAGGAATGTCAACTTTGTGTTTTTCTTCCTTGTAAAGGCCTATTTTGATATAAGAAAAAGGTCTTTCACCCTTTTTCAAATAACCTTTTGTCTTCATGTAACAGAACAACTTGGGCAGGCTGAGCAGTTCTGATTTCCACTTTGTCTTCGACTTTGTAAACTGATCTTGTAGTCAAATACAATACATGAGGACTTGGAAACACATTCCACAAAGTGTTTAGCCTGTTCACAAAGTACAGGTTCTGTTCATAAAGAACAGAACACTTGTAAACTGCCCAAGCTGCTCATCAGTGTAGAGCAGCGTAGACAGTTTATGTCCAGCCTGTTCAGCAGACTGAACAGCTTGGGCAAAAATGCCTTTGTTGCAACACATGCAACACATATAACAGCTTTCGGCTGATATTGCAAATAATTTTCAGGTTTCAATAAGCCATATAACAGGCCTTAAATTCAACCTTCAAAGCATCAACAGGTTTGATTAATAATCTCCCCCTCAGATGCAGAACAGGTTTGACTGAAGCCTTTTTTGTGCTTAACAATCTCCCCCTATTTGCAATAACCAGTCTTAGCTGGCTTTATCAAAAGTCACTATATATTTTTACAGTACATTTGTTGACATAAAATTACAACATCAACATAAAGTAAAAAATCAGTTTATATATACACTGATTTTTTATTACATTAGAACAACACATGTTCTTACAAAAAATACAACTAATGTACTGATGTATATTACAATTAATGTAAAAGAGAAAATTACAACATATGTAAATAAAGTACAACTAACGTACATTGGACTGTTTTTGTTGGGAGCAGAAAATGGTAAGCCTGTCCAACTAATGGACAGCTTCCATTCTTCACCTGCCCAGATGGCAGATGGACTTCATCACACTGGAGGGGGAACCTGAAACATCTTTTCCAGCTCTTCCCTTGTTTCCTCAAGTTCTTGAACTTCACTTCTTATTATCAAGAACTTGGGATCATCAAGTTCACCTCTTTCAAAGAAGCCTCTGAGCTGATCCCAGACGGCTGCTCTCCACTTACTAGACTGCCTGAATGAAACTGCAAGTCTGAAGGCCACAAGTTCTCTCAGATCCACTTTGTATAGATCTGAAACTCTTTGAAAGCATTTCTTCTGAGTTAAGGGATCTAAAAAAAATGCCCCCAGCTCAGGCTCTTCAATGATCTTGCCATCTTCAAACTCTATTCCACTAGGCAGGCTGTGATCAACTCCTTTCATTTCAATGGCATAATCGCCTTGTTCAATCAGTGCAAGGAGTAGTTCCATTTCAATATCCTTCCTTGTCCTCGTGGCCTTAATTTTTGGATGTGTCACAAAGACACCTTCACTAACATCTTTGGAGATCAGGCCAAGGTTCTTTACTCTCTCCATCAGTTTCTTGACATATGCCCTGATTGTCTTAGCCGTTTCTGACTTTGACTCACTCAGAGCAACTGCCAGCTCAATCCATTCTCTGTACCCCATCTGTGCTACGTCAGTGTAGTCATATGTTTCTAATTCTGGGCCTGCTGCACCCATCCTTGTGATTTTCAACTTCCACTGACTACCTTTTCTTGATATAGGGATAGCTTTGACAATTGCTTCCTTGGCAAGCCTTCTTTCAGCAACATCTTGAAATTTTTTCTTTGCCAGGTTGTCAAAATGGTAATGAGCTCTTGCATGAGGCACTGTAGACTTGGTCACTGAGACCAGAGTACCTTTTTCTTTTTCTGCTTCCTTCTCCACTGCTGATCCCTTAGCAGCTTCCAATATTTTCTTTTGCACTTCCAGAGTAGACATTTTAGCTTTCTTTGCTTCTTGAAGTGCAAATGATTTGGCAGCTTTGGCAGATTCTTTTTCTTTTCTAAGAACTTCCAGGGCTTGAAGCTGTTCTTCTCTAAACTCAAAATATTTGTGCATAGGAAGACCCATTTCATTGGCCCTGGCTTTGTGGAATTTGATTTCTGCTGCTTTCTGCTGTATGGGATCATCTTCTGCTATTTCTTTTCCTTTAGCTGCTGTAGTGGTAGCAGCTTCAGGACTTTCCTCCTCTTCTTCTTCTTCCTCTAAGATCAGATGCCTCCTTCTGCTGCTTGGCCTGCCCTCAGGAATGGATTCCTCCCCCTTAGACTGAGCTGGGATTAGAGATTCAACCTGAGTAGGCTGAGCAGCTTGAGAAGCACCCTCTATTGTACCTGTTTCAGAGATTCCTGCTGGTTGACCAGTTTGTGCTGCAGGCACTGGTTTCTCCTTAGGAGAAGAAGTTTTCTCCCCCTTAGACTTAGTCTTAAAGGCAGACGACTTCTCCCCCTTTGAAGGAGATGGACCAGCACCTTCAACACCCGGTCTGCCTGAAGACACAAAGTCATCAGGCTTGCCAGCAATTTTGGCAGCAGGCTGGGGCCAACAAGGCTAGTCACTAAGAAAGCCAAATTGTCCTTTACCTCTGCAAGCTGGGAAAGACAGGTTTGAAGAGAAGAGGATTGTGTATCAGCAAGGGAGGTCAGGTTAACAATGTTTTCCCTATCAGACTCGGTGAACAACAAACTTTGAAGTTGTGCAAGATGTAATTCGAGAGAATCTTGCACATCAGCAAGGTTTGCTGACATAGAATTAGATAGGGAGCCAATTAGTGTGGTCAAACTGGCCAGAGTGGCAGGAAGGGTACAATTGCAAGAAGTTAGGAGAGATGACAGCTGTTGAGAAATGGCTGTCATTGAGGACACAGACTCCTATTGCAGTGAAAGAATGGAGGAGAGGGAGTTGGACACATTCTGCAGCTGTGTAGTGAGTGCTAACAGCTGTGGAGAATTATCTGTTTGTGGAGTAGTAGGGAAGGAGTCTTTGATTAAATCAAAGAACCCCTTAAGCTGTTCAGACACAGAGTCTGAAATGATAGAGGGAAGAGAGGTCATAGTAGTTTCCAAAGAACCAACTTTGTTGGTCAGCAGAGAAAGCTGATCCTTCAAAGGTAGGTCTTTAGGAGATGGAGGTGTATGGGTGGACTGTTTAGATTGGGTAGATGGAGAAGATGATGATGAGGCTGGTGTATGAGGATGTGATGGAGAGGGAAGAGGAACATTTGAAAGAAGCTCCATAGCCTGGGCAAAAGTAATGTGGCCCAGCTTGGAGGGGTCAAAGGGTCCTTCAGCAGCGGCTGTAGCTGCATCACCAGGAAGAGGGGTTGATGTTGGGGGCCTTTCAGATGCTGCTTGTGTTGCAACATCCTCATGAAGGCCAATGGGTGTTCCCTCTGCAGTGCCTTGGTGGAAAAGCACCTCATCATTGGGAGATGGGATATGCATTTCAACATCAGCAGTGGTGAAAACTGCTGATGGAGTTTGCATGGAGGGAGCAACCTCACCAGAGGGATGGTATGATCCCTGAGGTTCATCAGCTTGGGTTGTTGGTCCCTCAGCAGCTGTTTGGTGTAGAACAGCTGTATCATGGGGAGCAGAAGTTTGAGGCTGAGCTGCTGATTGGTCTATACCAGCAGCGTGGGCACCTCGTGCAGACTCAGGGTGTGAGGAGATTTGAGTGGGGGACAGTGTGGACTCAGTATGGAGTGGAGAGGGCTCCTGTCTTTCAATATCCTCAGCCTGTTGGGAGGCTGGGATAGTTGATGTGGCTATCTCCGTTTGTACAACTGATTTCTGTTGGGAGGAACCAGAGGGTCTAGGCTGACTCTGGGTAGACTCGGGTTGGAGTGAAGCAGGCTCCAATTGGGCTGAACCTTCTCCTAATATAGGAGAGGCAGCAGGGGTTGCTTCTCTTACAACTGAACCCTGTTGAGAGGGAACAGAGGAGGTGGTTGTTTTGGCTGATTTCTTTTTGGAGATGGATTTTCGTTGATAGTGAATGGATGAAGTGGGTGATTGGGGAGAGGTGATGAGGGGTTCAGACTGGACAGGTTTTGAGACTGGGTCAGAAACAGGTGGGTTGGCCTGTTCCGTAGTCTCAGGTGCCACAAAGGCACCCGCCACAGAGGCTTCAGGGTGAGGAGCCTGCTCCCCCTCAGCCACAGAGGCGAAGAGAGCAGACTCAGACTGAGCTGTTTTGGCCTTCTTTTTCACAGGCCCAGCTTCAGCAGTTGCCAGGGTCCTCTTAACAAGTTTGGACCTAGCTTTGGATTTTCTTGTGGGAGCAGCAACTTCTGGATCCACCCTCAAAGCAGAGGGTCCTTCCACCAATCCTAACAACCTCCTCATTGGTGTGGATAGAGGAGGCTCATTTGGGAGTACAGGAGTGTAGAAAACTCTATTCCCTATTACAGGGAATGCAGCAGTATGAAGTAAGGGCTGAGAGTTGTACAGATACTCACCACAAATGTGTCTGAATATGAGGCTCAGAAACATGGGGTATCGAACAGCATCTGGTCTTGGGTCTTGCTGCACCAGGTTCCTCATGTTCAGAAATATCCACTTAGTCATATCAATGGTAGTCCCATCCACCAGCTGTAGGACTATGGGGACTTCATCACGGCTCAGTTGGTCAAATGAACCAACGTTGCTGTTGAAGCTCATCATCACTGAGGCAAGCAGAAAGCTGTAGGTAGGAGACAAATCCTTCCTATACAATGTTGCTCCAATTTTAGGTTCTGCTACACCACAGAAGCGTAGCAAATTTCCCATTTGCTCATTTTCAGGCTGGGGCATGTCGTATGATTCACCAATAGGCAGATGAAGAACCTCCCTGAGAAGATCAGCAGTAATCTCAATGGTCTGAGTTCAATTGAGAATAGTCCCATCGATGACTTTGGTGTTGGGGTTGTAGGCACATGTGTACCAGAACTCGTACACCATCTCCTGGTACAGGACACCAGGAGTAGCGGTCATAGCATAGTTCAACGGATGAACTTGCAGAAACTCCACCATTTGATCATAACCTTTCCCCACATAGTTTTTGGGGATTGTAAGGTTGGGAATGTAGTTTGTGGGTTTAAGGTTTAGCATTGTGGTGACTGATGGATGCTTTTGCACATCATCACCAACAAACACTGGTAGGAAGGGGTTATTTCTGTGAGCCATTTTAGGAGTAGAGAAAGTAGGAGAAGCACAAGACACTTAGTCGAATATTTAGGGTTCTTAGAGGGCAGATGATAGTAGTGAGGAAGACGAAGATGAAACAGTATGAGGTATTTATAGGATATGAATGTGAGTGTGTATGAGAGAGAAAGTTTTGGGCGGTTGATTTGAAAAAGTCGTTAAGGGAAAACGGAACGGTTGTCCATGTCAGACCGTTTGTCAGACCACTTTAGGCCTTTTTAATCACTAACACACGTAACCCACATTATCCGCAGTAATTAAGTTAAATAAAAACATTAATTAAGTAACTTAAGTTTGAAGAAAGGTAATTAAAACTGTTGGTCTAAGCTGTTGGTCAAACCTGTGATGAGCAGAGTCATCACAAGCTGTTCATTCTTTAAGTTGTTCCCTCAGCCTGTCCAACTATATAGGAACAGGTTGTGTCCAATAGATGAGTATGTTACAAGATAATATCTTGTAAGTCAGTGTGAGGGAATGAAAGTGAAGAATGGACCAGCAGATCCGGCTGGACGAGTAAACTGTGTGTTCAGCCTTTTGTATGTTCAAGCTGATTAAGAATTTCAGAAAAATGGCTAAGTACATAACACGCAGAGCCTGTTCTGTCTAAGCTGTTCTGAGAAATTTTATCAGTGTGAGACATACAGAGTTTTAGACCTTTGAGGACACTTAGTCACTTTTGTTTAACATGCCCAGCTTGCTGACAAGGTAATTAAACCTTGTTTCATCCAAAGGTTTGGTGAAAATGTCTGCAAGCTGTTCATTTGTGGAAATAAAACTTACCTCCACATTACCTTTCTGGATGTGATCCCTGATGAAATGATGTCTGACTTCAATATGCTTTGTTCTTGAATGAAAAACTGGATTGTTGGAAATGGCTATGGCACTTGTGTTATCACACAGAATAGGAATTTTCCTATACACAAGCCCATAATCTTCAAGCTGATGCCGCATCCACAGAATCTGCCCACAGCAGCTTCCAGCAGCAATGTACTCAGCTTCAGCAGTAGAAGTAGACACAGAGTTCTACTTCTTGTTGCACCAACTTATCAACTTACCACCAAGGAGTTGACATCCACCTGTTGTGCTTTTCCTGTCTAGCCTGCAGCCTGCAAAATCAGAATCTGAATAGCCTGTTAGTTTAAGGCTTGAATCTTTGGGATACCAAAGACCCAAACCTGGTGTACCCTTCAGGTATCTGAAGATTCTTTTAACAGCAGCTAGATGAGATTCTTTTGGATCAGCTTGGAACCTAGCACACAGACAGGTAGCAAACATAATATCAGTTCTACTAGCAGTTAAGTAGAGCAAGCTCCCAATCATGCCTCTGTAAGCTATTACTGAAAAAGCTTTGCCACTGGCATCAGCATCCAATTTTACATTGGTTGCCATTGGGGTTTTAATAGGAGAACTTTGATCAAATTTAAACTTTTTCAACAGATCTAAAGTATACTTTCTTTGATTTATAAAAATTCCAGTTGAGGTTTGTTTAACCTGTAATCCTAAAAAGAAAGTAAGTTCTCCCATCATACTCATTTCATATTTAGATTTCATGAGTAATGAAAAATTCTTGCATAACTGCTCATTTGTAGAACCAAATATTATATCATCCGCATAAATTTGAACAAGCATAATGTCAGATTTCACCTTCTTTATGAACAGTGTAGTATCCACTTTACCTCTGGAATACCCATTGCTCATAAGGAACTTAGTAAGAGTGTCATACCAGGCTCTAGGAGCTTGTTTAAGACCATAGAGAGCTTTGTCCAACTTATAGACAAAATCTGGATGATGTTTATTTTCAAAACCTGGAGGCTGCTTGACATAAACTTCTTCTTGCAGCTTTCCATTTAAAAATGCACTCTTCACATTTATTTGAAATACCTTAATGCTCTTATGAGCAGCGTAGGCTAGATACAAACGAATTGCTTCTAGCCTGGCCACAGGAGCAAATGTTTCATCATAATCAATTCCTTCCTCCTGTCTGTAGCCCTGAGCAACCAGTCTTGCCTTATTTCTAATGACATGACCTTGCTCATCCATCTTATTCCTGAAAACCCATTTGGGTGCAGGGACCAGCTTCCATACTTTGTTACTTTCAAACTGATTGAGTTCTTCTGGCATTGCAGTGATCCAATTGGCATCTAATAGTGCTTCATCCACTTTCTTTGGCTCCATTAGTGAAACAAAACTAGAGAACATACAGAAGTTCCCTAAGCTGTCCCACCTTGTTTGTAGCCCTTTGTTGATGTCACCAATTATTTGATCATTGGGGTGACATCTGATCCACTTAGGATCATTCTGCAATGATGATTCTCCTGAGTTATCAGTATCTTCAGCAGGTCCTGTTGAACAGCTCTCAAGATTTTCAGACACACTGTTGTCTTGAGCCTGCTTACTTGTTGAACATGATTGTCCACTGTTGAACATATCAGCAGAGGAACCAGGAAAATCAGCATTGATGGGTTCAGGACATGCAGTTGTAATTAGGTCAGTACACTTATTCACACAGGGTGTATTGACATAATCATCATCATGCCCATCACGATTAACAGGTTCCACACTGGGTGTAGTGGAAGCTTTTGAGTCCTCTTCATTGTTTGAATGCATGAGATCATCAAAGTTAAGTTCTCCTGAAACTGATTCAGGAACAGCTTTGGTGGAAGCATTCTTGGACTCTTCAAAGGTGACATTGATAGATTCATCTATCACCTTTCTTTTGTTGTTGTACACTCTGTAGGCTTTAGAGATAGCAGAGTAGCCAACAAACACACCTTCATCAGCTTTTGGTTCAAATTTTGCCAGTTGATCCCTTTGATTCAAAATGAAGCAGGGACAGCCAAATACATGGAAGTAACTGACATTTGGTTTCCTCCCTTAGAGCAGCTCATAAGGAGTCTGGTTGAACCTTTTCACCACTAAGGATCTGTTTTGGGTGAAGCAGGCTGTGTTAACAGCTTCAGCCCAGAATGATTAAGGTAAACCTGATGCACATAGCATGGTTCTAGCAGCTTCAATGAGAGTTCTATTTCTCCTTTCAGCAACTCCATTTTGTTGTGGAGTTCTTACAGCTGAAAAGTTTTGAGAAATTCCTTTCTCTTCACAGAAGTCTTCAAGAGTACTGTTTCTGAATTCAGTACCATGATCACTTCTAAGCTGCTTTACTTGGGCGGAGTTCAGCATTACCATCTTTTTCACAAATCCAATAATTTCTCTAGCAGCCTCTCCTTTGCTCTTTAGAAAGATCACCCATGTGTACCTGGAGAACTCATCAACCATTACTAGAGTGTATCTTCTTCCTCCTAGACTTGGGACAGTTACAGGTCCAAACAAGTCCATATGGATTAAGAAGAGAGGAGTATCAATAGAGAAGTTATGTTTGGATTTAAATGATGATTTTCTCTGCTTGCCTTTCTCACAAGCTGTGCAGAGTTTATCTTTAGCAAAGGTCATAGAAGGCAAACCTGTCACCAACTCTTTCTTACAGAGTTTGTTGATGTTCTTGAAGTTCAGATGTGACAGCCTTTTGTGCCATAACCAGTTAAAGTATGCATTTGTTCTTGTGAGAAAGCAGGTTTCAGTTGTGGGATCAGTAGATTGCATGTCCACAACATATACACCTTTCTTTCGTTGAGCACACAGCACAACTTTGCCTTGGGGATCCAATATGTAACCCAGGTGCTCATCAAAGTTAACCTTATAGCCAGCATCACACAGTTGGCTTATGCTAACAAGGTTATGTTTTTGCCCAACTACATAGGCTACTCTTTTGAACATTGCAGCACAAGCTTTAAGAGTTCCATATCCCTCTGTGGATCCCCGTACATTGTCACCAAATGTGACTTTTGGCCCTTTTTCAGGCCTGAGATCACTCAGCAATTCTTTACAACCTGTCATGTGCCTTGAGCAGCCACTGTCCAAGTACCAAACCTGGGAAGGTTGTTTTTCCTGCAGAGTGATAAGAGAAATATTAGTCATTTTTAGGGGAACTCATCACAGAGATGAGTTCTCCTACTTCATCAACATTTGTTGATGGACTTATAATATACACAGTAATATAATAATATTCCCTATTTGAATGGTATCAGCTTGGATACCACTTTCATTGACTGAAATGTTTTCAACACTGCTTGTAACAGCTGTGAGAGAACCATCAGAGTCAACAGGCCTCATGTCCTCAGATTCAGGACAGTCCTTGGCCAGATGTGTCTTCTTCCCACATTTTTAAAATTTTCTCTTTTTAGGATTTTTGGAAGAAGAACTTTCAGAAACACATTCTGAGTTATTTTTGTTGATTCTATTAGTAGGTTTAGCAAACTTATTACTATTTGATGAATCAACAGCTTGAGTGGAGGGTTCAATAGCCACAGCTTTGTCTGTCTCTTCTTTCCTCTTTTTAGAAGGACAAATGTCAAAGACATGAAGCTTAATTGGCTTTTGAACTTCCACAGGTTTGGGAAACTTATTCCCAAGTTTCTCAGGCTGAGCAATGACTTTGCCTTTGCCCCTACTGAGATGTGATTTATGCTGCCTATCAGCATAATCACTTTTTCTGGCTTTGAAAGACTTATTTTCATTTAACACCAGTTTATTGCTATGATTAGAAAACTTATTAGAAACCACAGCAGGTTTGACTTCAACATGAGACTTGCCCTTGTTGAAAGCAGGCTGCTTAACTTTTGAAAACTTATTTTCAAAATGTTTAGCATCAAAAGGATTATCATGCCTTTTACCATCCGTTTTGGACCCAGAACCTGTTTTGTCAACAGGTTTAGTATCCACAGCTGCAGTTTGGACATGTTTTCCTTTCTTTTGCTTGTGTGAATCAGCAGAGCACTTAGCAGGCTGGTTTGATGGAGAACATATTCCAACACCGGCTTTTGAGCTAGGTTCACACGAGCTGTCAGTATTTTGAGGCCTGACAAACCTGTTTGTTAAGATTAGTTTACCATTCACTTTTTGAATAAAAGTGTTTGGAAGCTCACCAAGAGTGGATAAATCTTCTTTCAGATTATTAATCTCAACAATGGAAGCTGTTGTGTCAAGATCCCCTCCAAGATAGGCTTGAATTTGTGTAGGGATCTGTTGACTTATACAATGGCTGACTTTTTGTGCAGATTGGCACCAAGAGTCAACTTTCTTTTGAAGCTTAGCATGCTTTATATCTGTTTCTCTCTTTTCTTCTAGTAAAATAGAGTTGATGTGTTTTAATTCATCAAGCTCTGTTTCCAAATTATGGAAACTGTCAAGTTTACTGGATTTTGTTTTAAGATCAGCTTTAAGCTTAGAGATTTCAGATAATAAAGCATCATGCTTCTCAACAGCAGCTTTCAAATCAACTAACATATATTCAAACATTTTAACTTTTTCTTCAGAACTGTAAGCCATAAAATTTTGTACCTTATACATCATTGTAGGATTCCAGTTCTCCAAGCTGCTGAAAGCTTCAGCTTCAGCCAGATCCTGTTTGAAACTGCTTGTTGATGGGACATCAGTGTTGGCCATCAGACATTGATTGTCTTCTTCATCAGATGATGAATCAGATTCCTCCCAGTCACAAGTCTTTGCCATGAGTCCCTTTTGGCGGTTGGAACCCACTGAGTTTTCCAACTTCCTCAGCTTAGCCATGGCCATAAGGTACTTAACCCTATAACCATCATCCTTGTTTGTCTTGTATGGTTTGGATGACTGACCAACAGCTTTTGACACACAGTCAGCAGCTATATGGCCAGTTTTGCCACATTTGAAGCACTCAGCCTTGGATTTATCAAATGCCTTCTTTTTGCCAGCACCTGAACTTCCTTGCAGCATGTTTCTTCCTAACCATTTCTTGTTGAACCTTTTGACAAGCATAGCTATCATTTGCTCATCATCCTGTTCAACTAGATCTGCATTATCTTCCTCATCTGACACCTCCTTCTTATCATCATCCTGTTGATCAGGTTGAGTGAACACATCACTCACCTGATTCACAGACTGTCTCACATTAGCCACAAAGGCTGCACCTCTTTTAGACATCTCCAAGGCATTTCTCTTCTGTTGCCTTGACTGTTCATCATTTAGTAAAGATCCATACAAGTTGACAAGATCCATACTTCTGATGGTACCTGAATTTCTTAAGATTGTTGAAAAGTAGTTCCATTCTTCAGGTAGGATGTCCAAAAACTTGTTCACCAGGGTAAGGCTGTCCTTGGTGATCCCAACAGCTTTGTGATCATTCACAAGAGCAGTAAACCTGGTGTAGGTTTCTGTGAGAGACTCCTTTGGTTTTGCAAAGAAGAGTTCATACTGTCTAACAAGATTGTTAATCCTGTTATCCAGTGTGATTGTGGGTCCATCATAGACGGTACACAGAGTATCCCACGTCTCCTTTGCTGTCTTCATTTTCTCAACCTGCTTGAACACATCATCAGGGAGAGAAATAACCAGGTTATTCCTCGCCTTTGCATCCAGAGCCACCAATCTCTTGTCTTCATCTGACCATTGAGCTTTAGCTTTCTCAAAGCTCCTGATTTCAGGAGCAGCTCCTTCAACCGCTGGAGTTATGGTAGTAACAGAGGTTGGCACATAGGGACTCTCCATCACTATCTCTGGTAGTTGTACATCCAGATTCTCTAGATAGAGCATCATTCTGCACTTCCAGCCAGAGAAGTTTTGATGATTGAATTTTGGAGGTTTGCCCATAGAGCCATTGTCATAGTATGAGGAACCTGCAACACTGTTGTCCATGGAAACTTGGGAGAATGAGAGATCTAGAATGACACACACTCTAAACTGCTCTGAAACCAGTTGTAGGTCCCAAAAGATATCCAAAGAGTATAGCTTTAAGCTGTAGAGGGGGGGTGAATACAGCACTTCAAAAACTACACACAATTTTCTCAATGTTTGTATGTATTATTAACAAATGTTAATTACAAACAAGCTTGAATGCGGAAAGGTTCAAGCTGAGATGACAGATACAACAGTATATCTAACTAGTCTAAGACTGACTTAAACTAATTACAATGAATACACTCACTAAGAATCACTCACTGTGTTTACAAGACTCTGAGGAACAGCTTGAATAAGAACAGCTTAGACACTGAGTACTGTTTTATTCAAGCAGACTTGCATGCATGAAAGACACACTTTGAATGCACGTTCACTCTTGTTTTCAGCACTTAGCTTTTTGGCTTAATCGATCAATCCTTGGAAGTTTCTTTTTATACCCACTCAGAGGATCTAAGTGAAGCTTCTTCATTGGACGAGATGAAAAAGGAGAAGTCTTGTTTGAAAAGACAACATAACTTTTCTGCACTTTTCTGAAAAGCAGACTTGTCTTCACATGTGCAGAACTTTTGTCTTTTCACTTTGTCTACTGTTGCATTGCCTTTAACCAAATAAGGAATGTCAACTTTGTGTTTTTCTTCCTTGTAAAGGCCTATTTTGATATAAGAAAAAGGTCTGTCACCCTTTTTCAAATAACCTTTTGTCTTCATGTAACAGAACAACTTGGGCAGGCTGAGCAGTTCTGATTTCCACTTTGTCTTCGACTTTGTAAACTGATCTTGTAGTCAAATACAATACATGAGGACTTGGAAACACATTCCACAAAGTGTTTAGCCTGTTCACAAAGAACAGGTTCTGTTCACAAAGAACAGAACACTTGTAAACTGCTCAAGCTGCTCATCAGTGTAGAGCAGCGTAGACAGTTTATGTCCAGCCTGTTCAGCAGACTGAACAGCTTGGGCAAAACTGCCTTTGTTGCAACACATGCAACACATAGAACAGCTTTAGGCTGATATTGCAAATCATTTTCAGGTTTCAATAAGGCATATAACAGGCCTTAATTCAACCTTCAAAGGCATCAACAGGTTTGATTAATAATCTCCCCCTTAGATGCAGAACAGGTTTGACTGAGGCCTTTTTTGTGCCTAACAGACCATCTGCAACAGGTACAATGGAGGGTGCTTCCCAAACTGCTCAGCCTACTCAAGCTGAAACTCCAAACCCTGCTCAGTCTAAGGGGGAGGAACTTATTTTTGAGGACAGGCCAAGCAGCAGAAGGAGGCATCTGATTTAAAAGAAGAAGAAGAAGAGGAGGAGGAAAGTACTGAAGCTGTTGTCACAACAGCAGCTAAAGGAAAAGAAAAAGCAGCAGTTGATCCCCTACAGTAGAAAGCAGTAGAAATCAAATTTCACAAAGCCAGGGCCAAAGAAATAGGTCTTCCTATGCACAAATATTTTGAGTTTAGAGAAGAACAGCTTCAAGCCCTGGAAGCTTTAAGGAAAGAAGAGGAATCTGCCAAAGCTGCTAAGTCTCTTGGACTTCAAGAGGCAAAGAAAATCAAAATGTCCTCTCTTGAAGTACAAAAGAAATTAATGGAAGCTGCTAAGAGATCAGCATAAGAGAAGGAAGCAGAAAAAGAAAAGGGTGCTCTGGTCTCAGTGGCCAAAACTTCAGTGCCCTCTGCAAGAGCTCAGTTTCACTTTGACAACCTGGCAAGAAGAAAATTTCAAGATGTTGCTGATAGAAGGCTTGCCAAGGAAGCAATTGTCAAAGTTGTGCCCATATCAAGAAAAGGCAGTCAGTGGAAGTTGAAAGTAACCAGAATGGGCGCAGCAGGCCCAGAACTAGAAACATATGACTACACTGACGTTGCACAAATGGGGTACAGAGAATGGATTGAGCTGGCAGTTGCTCTGAGTGAGTCTAAATCAGAAACTGCTAAGACTGTCAGAGCATATGTCAAGAAGCTGATGGAGAGAGTGAAGAATCTTGGCCTGATCTCCAAAGAGGTTAGTGAAGGTGTCTATGTGACACAACCAAAAATAAAGGCCAGGAGAACAAGGAAGGACACTGAGATCGAACAACTCCTCATCCTGATAGAACAAGGTGACTATGCTATTGAGATGAAGGGAGTTGATCACAGCCTGCCTAGTGGAATAGAGTTTGAAGATGGTAAGATCATTGAAGAGCCTGAGTTGGGGGCGTTCTTTGTGGATCCCCTAACTCAGAAGAAATGCTTTCAGAGAGCATCAGATCTATACAAGGTGGATCTGAGACAGCTTGTAGCCTTCAGACTTGCAATTTCATTCAGGTAGTCAAGCAGGTGGAGAGCAGCTATCTGGGATCAGCTCAGAGGCTGTTATGAGAGAGGTGAACTTGAAGATCCCAAGTTTATGATCATAAGAAGTGAGATTGAAGAACTTGAGGATACTAGAGAGGAACTTGAGAAGATGTTTGAAGGTCCCCCTCCATTGTAGTGAAGTCCATCTACCATCTGGGTAGGTGAAGAACGGAAGATGTCCATCAGTTGGACAGACTTACCATTATCTGCTCCCAACAAAAACAGTCCAAAATCTGATGTACATTAGTTGTACTTTATTTACATATGTTGTAATTTTCTCTTTTGCATTAGTTGTAATATACATCAGTACATCAGTTGTACTTTTGTAAGAACATGTGTTGTTCTAATGTAATAAAAAATCAGTGTATATATAAACTGATCTTTTACTTTTTGTTGATGTTTTAATTTCATTTCAACAAATGTACTGTAAAAATATATAGTGACTTTTGATAAGGCCAGCCTAGATTGGTTATTACAGATAGGGGGAGATTGTTAGGCACAAAAAGGCCTCAGTCAAACCTGTTCTGCATCTGAGGGGGAGATTATTAATCAAACCTGTTGATGCTTTTGAAGGTTGAATTTAAGGCCTGTTATATGCCTTATTGAAACCTGAAAATGATTTGCAATATCAGCCTGAAGCAGTTCTATGTGTTGCATGTGTTGCAACAAAGGTAGTTTTGCCCAAGCTGTTCAGTCTGCTGAACAGGCTGGACAAAAACTGTCTACGCTGCTATACACTAGTGAGCAGCTTGGGCAGTTTACAAGTGTTCTGTTCTTTGTGAACAGAACCTGTTCTCTGTGAACAGGCTAAACACTTTATGGAATATGTTTCCAAGTCCTCATGTATTGTTTTTGGCTAGAAGATCAGTTTACAAAGTCGAAGACAAAGTGGAAAACTGAACTGCTCAGCCTGTCCAAGCTGTTCTGTTACATGAAGACAAAAGGTTATTTGAAAAACGGTGACAGACCTTTTTCTTATATCAAAATAGGCCTTTACAAGGAAGAAAAACACAAAGTTGACATTCCTTATTTGGTTAAAGGCAATGCTACAGTAGACAAAGTGAAAAGGCAAAAGTTCTGCGCATGTGAAGACAAGTCTGCTTTTCAGAAAAGTGCAGAAAAGTTATGTTGTCTTTTCAAACAAGACTTCTCCTTTTTCATCTCGTCCAATGAAGAAGCTTCACTTAGATCCTCTGAGTGGGTATAAAAAGAAACTTCCAAGGATTGAAAGATTAAGCCAAAAAGCTAAGTGCTGAAACCAAGAGTGAACGTGCATTCAAGTGTTTTTCATGCATGCAAGTCTGCTTGAATAAAACAGTGCTTGGTGCTTAAGCTGTTCTTGTTCAAGCTGTTCCTCTGAGTCTTGTAAACACAGTGAGTGATTCTTGGTGACTGTATTCATTGTAGATAGTTTAAGTCTGTCTTAGGCTAGTCAAACATACAGTTGTATCTGTCATCTCAGCTTGAACATTTCCGCATTCAAGCTTGTTTGTAATTAACATTTGTTGATAATACATACAAACATTGAGAAAATTGTGTGTAGTTTTTAAATAGCTGTATTCACCCCCCCACTCTACAGCTTAAGGCTATATACTTGGGTAACCTTTCGGGACCTACAATAATTATATATGAAAATAAAAGCAAAATGAAAAAGTTTAAAGGTAATAAAGCAATCATCAAAAGGGCACCTGATCATGAATACACAGTTCAAAATTTTCAAGTTGTTCATAAAGTCTCTTTTGCTTTGGACATTGTATTGCCGCTGAATGATCACCACAATTAGTATTTCAACATTGCTAGTTATGCATTGCAAGTTTGTAGATCCCAATGAAAAATATCATGCATATGATTTACTATAATGCTTAACTAAAATAATAAATGTGAAGTCACGTTGCAGAAAACACTTAAAATTTTAGCCATAGATGGTTATAATAAAACCAATTTCTTAATGAAATTAATCCTACACGTTAGAGTAGAGTCATTTGCCATTCAAGTATACATAATACATACCATTAGAAAGTTGAAGGCTTATCTGCACTCCAATTTAAAGAGCACATGCACTTTTGGACGTTGTTAAATGCAATTATAATGACGTCGACAACACGCAAATCACAAACATCCTAAAAACTTTACAACATCTGACCAAAAATAATATTTTTTAAAAAGAAACTCGTCGATAAAATGAAATAAGAAAAATACATTTCTGTTAGTTAGAGACAGCAATGAATATGTTCGCATTATAGATAGGTAAAATCTTATTGAAACTGTGTTGATATATGTTGCACTTATCTCACTAAAATGCCATATGTGAACACCTTTTGGAAATTACTACATTTTCATCTTTAATTTTTCAAGAAACACTGGTCTATGAATGAAAAGCCAAACATACTAAAAAGCTTTGTAGCTCTTTATATTAAAACGTCAAGCAGTTCATATATGGTACACACACATTCCCACATGAAATTAAGATCAACAACGATTAGAAAAAGATTTAGCAAAAAAAAGGCTTCATACTTGTTATAACCTCATATACCCCTCTCAAAAGTAGAAAACAAGCCCAATAATAACTTTTCCTTCTAAATAAAGATTGGAAATTTGTGTCAACCAACAATTCCCTTCAAAAGCCCACAAAACATATACCACAAAAAGACAATTGATCCTGTTATTGAATAAATAAGACTATAATGATTGAGGGTTGCTTACTGTTAGACGCTGGAACAGTCCATCAAGCTGTTGCGGTTTCTGATTTACACCCCTAGTAATATAAGAAGCCTGTTACACGTCTATGAATTATAAATGATCAGATATCATCAATTAATGAAACATCTACAGCCAACGTTGAGATTCCAAACATATATATACATAGAGAGGTATCCGTTGCAACAAAGCAGAATGTTGTGACCCAATGACACAAGAATCTAATAGGTCCATGTAGCATGAAGAGAATAAAAAACATCTAGTATAGACGTGTTACTTAAGTTGATTATCACGCTGTAGATGAGATTAATCATCGATAAACATCTTTGACAGTGCAAAAACTATGAATCTATTATACATAATCGCGCCTTTAGTGTACTTGAAAAAAAGAAACTTGGACGCCTAAGATTGTTGTGTGCAACTAATAAGGCTCTTGTATGGCTATCCATTTCCTTGGAATCAGTAGCAGCCCACCTATGTTGTTATACTTAATTATGGCATATAGATCAACTAAATATACAAGGCTTCATCAAGGTGTTTGATATTAATTTAGACTCAAAACAGGTTGCTGTCCACCAATTCACAGCTCATATTTTACCAAATCGTGTTAAGTATAATTAAGGATTCATGTTGATTTTAATGGCTAAAGGTGGGCTGAATCATTGGGCTACATAGAATCAAAAAAATTTCACCTGTTACTATAGCATCGTCATGGTTTTTCTTCTGCATTAAAATAGAAGTAAATTTCTACAAATCAAAACAAATAAGAAGGCACACACACTTTATCAAGTCACACAGGAGACGAACTCTTTAAAATCACAAATAATTCTCTAAAATCACTAATATAACTTGAAACGAGTAAAAAAAATTGCCCTAAAACTAACATCCATTGTCAAAACAACAGCACTAATATTTCATCATAAATCAGATAAAATAAGAAAATATATGTGAACAAAAAAAGAGACTTATGAACCTAAATAAACACGTAATATCACCACTACATACATTCTTCTTGTAAATGTGTTGCAGTGAAAGGAACGTAGTTATTTAGAGGCTAAATCATAAACTTGACAAACCTAGGTAGTAGCAGAAAGCGACAATCATCAAAGGACTCACTTTTAAGAAAGAAAATAATTTGAGAAGCTTTAATTATGACTTGTGGTTTGAGTCACCAATGAGTATAGACTACTCCAATATCAAATTCTCGAGTCAACACTACACTTGGAGGAAAAGAAAGATATGAACTCTAGAACAAACCAAATAACATCAATACAAGAAATGATTATGAGACTCAATCTTATAAGTGACAACTTGCATATGTGACTAAATTTGAGACTCCAATAAGTTGTTTTTAAGACCATCAATCTAAATGCATTATATAAAAGTAAAGAAAAAGATTAGTAGTAGAGATATTCGAATCATAGAATGATGAAATGAAAATTTGAGAAATCTTACACAAATGAAAGTTGGGTCATGCTAGGTACTGATTCTAGGGTTGGCCAAGAAATACTGTTATTGTTTAGCCTCCTAAAAATAACAAAACTTGAATTTCAATAAAAATAACACACAACAAGAACCCTAAAAGAAAAAATTAAATAAATTTAAACATACATGTACAGGCTGCCAGGTGACCTAAAAAAGATGGGATCTCAACAGTAAAGTGATTATCAAAAAGATCAAGTGTTTGAAGCATCTTCAGTTATCAATTTCTGTTGGAATTGCCCCTGTGATGTTATCATTCCGCATCAAACATCACCAAAGAATTACTCAATTTTAAACCCTAAAAACATGAAATAAAATAAGCCTCAAGAAAAGTAACAAAGCATGAAAGGCCATCAAATTTTTTAATCAACATGGTTTGTTAAAAAAAATACAAAATTTTAGTATATAATCATACATTATAAAATACTCACACAGTCTAAAAATTGGTTAGGTTGCCAATGCTGGGAGAAAGTGTGCCAGATAAACTTTGGCTACGTGTCCCTCTGAAAATGATTATATTATAAAACTCATAATGTAAAAAACAAGAAGGTTTTGAGATATTTTATATTTACTCAGCCAAAAACACGTTGAGTATGTGAAGATTATGAAAGAAGACATACAAGCCAGCTACATGGATCAACAACGTCAGCATCCGATTTTCAAAAACACCATGAGGGTCCAATAATGAAGCTTTAATCATCAAATCCTTCACATCAAATCTTTAAAAAACATTGAATCTTTCCACAAATCCTTCAAAAACATTGGATCTTTTCACAATCAAAGCAAGCCCCACTTGCTCAAATTGAATAAAAACCTCCAAAAAACCTATAGATCATGAAACCCAAATAAGCTTGTTAATTTGACCTAGTCAATAAGAAAGTCAATTGTTAATAAATGATAAATCCACCATACATGTATATAAAAAAATTATAAGTTCAAAAACCTGGGTATCAATTTGAACATTAAGATTTAGAGATGTGAAGTTGACAATGAAAAGAATAAGAACAACAACCCTCCTAATTCCTAATCATTTAACGGGGAAAGTGAACTATAAAGAAAGTTTTTGCTATTTTGAGGATTGAAATGAAAACTAACAGAAACTCTAACATGGTATTAGAAGTAGCAACATTATAGTCTTGGTGGAGCTTCACAGAAATCAGCAAGGTGTGTTGTTGGTCATCCCCAATATATTCGGCCGTGGTGGTGGTTCAGGCGGTGGAGACCAGCAGTGGAAGTGGTTCGGGCGGCGATTATGAGTGTTGCCCGATGGTATAAGGGTGGCTGGTGGGCTGTTGGTGATTGGCGATGGGAGGCTATGGGGCGTATGTTGGGTGGTGTTCGGAATGTCGGACTACTATGTGAAGGCAGGCAGCAAGGTGGCAGATGGTGGAGGCGGTGGCTGTTGGAGGGAGGCGGTGGTTGCGAGAGGAGGCATGAAGGTGATTATCAAGAAGGCAGAGAGATAAACGTGGGAAGAAAAAAAAGCCGGGTTGTCTTTCTAATATATCAATTCTCGAGAATTCAATTTTTACATACAAAATCTGCTTTTTATTTGTTTTGCATCACATACTTGTACATGATGCTTTGAGTATTTGTATGTCTTAAAATTCAAGAACTTGCCTTATTAAGTTGCACCTTGTGCATTATAAGTTGTATTTAGCTAAATGCTTTATTAGTACTATAGATAATCAGTTAATGATTATATCTTACTTGCTGAAAACCCAATGATGTTTGCAACTGGTTGTTATTTTCATGTTATTAATACACCAATGATCCAAACAAACTCTTAAATAAATTAAGTAGCCAAGTGTGTTGAGTGATCTAGCTAAGCTCCAAGATATACAAGTCTCGGAGTGGTGGTGATGGTTGATGGATAACAGAAAGAAGATCATCTGCAGTAGCAACCCCACAACATTCAAAGTAAAAACTAAAACAAAGCGTGTGTGTGTGTGCGCGCCTGTTGAATTAAAACAGCTGCAACACCATCGTAATGTATGTATAGAAGATATTCGAAGTGAGTATTTTTGGCAGAAAAACAAAGAACACGGTAGTTTTTTGGGAATCAAAATTAAAAGAAAAATTGATACTTGAGATTGCAGCCGTTGATAGATGGATGACAATAGTCAAATCTACACCTGCTCACAATCAAAACGAAAACCGTGGTTAGAACAAAACAGAAATCTACACCTGCCCAGATTACATTTTTACACCATTTTATGCTATGTGATATCATGCTTTCAAGGTAAATGTGATATCATGCTTTCAAGGTAAATAGAGAGTAGGAATGAATCTGGAATTAATGGATCATGTTTATGAGTTGATATGTATATTTATTATGTCTAAACTCTTGCAGCAGCCCAAGGATTTCTCCACTACATAGCTGCTGTCCAAATTCTTATTTTGTTACATAAATTCATGCTATATGATCATATTACCTGATGGATTATAGGTAGAAAAGGGTGTTGAATCAACGCTAGCAGATACCCACAAAAAGAAAACAATAGTTATAAAATAGTATCAATTTGTAGTAGGGGATGAGACCACCCATAACATAAATTAGTGATTTTGATTATATTTACAGACAGTCAATAATGTTGGGTATGATGATTAAATCAAGATTACATCCAAGTACACAAGCTTTCAAAATTTCTAAGACGTAATGGTTTCAAATTGGCAATCTAAGTACACCAAAAAATAGACATAAAGAATCAATTATCATGAAATAAAGCTACTTGTGTGTGTGATTGCGACAGCAAAATAGAAAGATTAGTAGCAGCAACAATACAAGATTCAATACCAATTAGATTAATCTCCAGACCTTAAGGTTTTATATTGTAAAAGATCTCTTCAAAATCTTGATGATACATTCATATTCACCACTGCACATTTAAGAGATTTCTTAATAAATAAACTGTTATTGGAATTGTAGAGATGAGTATTTGTGGAAGAAACATTTTAGAGAACTTTTGATCATTAGAGTTCGACCATAATGACTTGAAATGATTAGATTAGATATAATTGTTTCCACCTGTCACACAAACTCATGAGATTCCAACCTTTTGAAATGCAATTGGCCCAAAATCCCAAGGTGTAAAGTGGGGAAACAGCACACACACGGCAATGACAAATAGTATGAACACACAAGTTGGTTCAATTTGGTCCAAGAATGACATACGTAGATTATAAAAGAGAAAATAATATACTTTTCAATTGCGCATCTTCCCCGAACAACCCCTGCCCATCAACCTAAGTAAATTTAATTTTGAATCTTAATCAAGTGGAATTTAAAAAAAAAAAAAGGAATAGAGAGGTTAGTCCTGGCCATACACTGAATCATTAAAAGATGGCAGATGCCATTATGCAGTACAGACGCACCTCGAAAGAAGACAAACAAATGATAATTATCTGAGAATTACGTAAAAATATTTGACTTTTATGAACCTTTATGCAGGACAGACGCACCTCGAAATTAAGACAAGAAAAAGATGTTTTTGTTAGTTAGAGATAGCATATCAATAACTTTCACACATGGTTAATAAGATCTTGTCTCGGTCACTTCTGCACACACAACACACACATTTTCTTAGCTTGTTGTTGCTGTTACTTGAAATTAAGACACACACGCACGCACACCCTGTTTTTATTTTCCATTTTGCTCCTGTGGGCTGCTGCTGCGATCCTATACGGACACACATTACAAAAACACCTAATCTGTATGTTCTATTGTTGAGTTTTGCTACTGATCCTTCTTTCTGTTTTAATGATAAAGGTTGTTGATATTCCTGATTTTTGTCGGCAAAGAACACACAAAACACACACAATACTCAATTATATATTGTTGTTATAGCTGCTATTGCTGCTGATGTTTTCCTTCTGATTTTTACAGCAAAATGCCAAACACAATGACATAGAATGAGTATATATAAGTTTACATATCACAGGGCTGCTGATTTTTCTGTTCTCAAGCCACAAGCACATACAACTTAGTTCATTCATCAAGTAAAGGGTTGTTGCTAATTACTTATTCTGTCTTTAAGCCAGACACCGGACCATTTTCATCATACAATCACACTTAATTGTTGTTTTTATTTTGAAATGTTGCTACTAACACTGATCTTTCATTCTGTTTTCAACCATAAGCACACACAAAACTTAGATTTATTTCTTTTTTAATGTTGAGATGCTGCTACTGGTTCTTCTTTTCTATTTCCAGTCACACACACAGGGAGTACACTCTACATACCTATACACACACACACATACATAAAGAAAAAAAATGAGACCAGTAAAAACACACCAATCCAGCCAACTTTGAAGAGCCGAAAAGGATCAGCAAAAGCAAATACAAATGAATAGAACAATCAACAAAATTGATAACAACCTAAAATGATAATGTAAATACCCATGAATTTTTAATAATTTTACAGTTTTCATTTTAAAAATGATAATGTAAATTCATAAAAGTATGCAATGCATGTTACAGAGTATTTTTTAGTATAATACTTTATTAGAAAAGATAGAGAAAAAAGATACTGCAGTGGCAATGAGCTAGATAAATCTGGAGAGGGTATTTTATCATTAATAACGTCCACTGCCCCAACCGCGACAGTTGCTATGAGCAGCGGCAAAGTAAGAATCTTCAATCATCGAGTAGAGGAAGACGACAACGATGATGAAACTAAAGAAAAAACCATCACCACCACCAAATAGACCAATCAAAACCCGCCCACAACCACTTCAAACCCGAAAAACCTACTCTCCTTAGCTTCGCCAATGATGAATCTATCGATACCATCCCTCCAATCTCTAGAAGCCACCCTTATAATCGTATTAAACAACCTAAATATTTTCGTTTCTCAAAACCCTCACCTCTGTCATCATCATATACTCATAAATTATCATATGCAAAAGACAGAAAATCAGCGACATTAGATGAAGCCTTTAACAGAAAAATAAATTGATCAGACCCAAAATTGAGTAATCAAACCTTATGCAGTAGGGAATCCATGTATAAGTATTATGGACCCAGAGGAAGACCCAAAGGAGGAATGTGTACGTATTAGAACCCTAGTTTTTGAACAATAGAAGGGCCTGAGTGATTTTGATTGTCAATCGATTGATGATTCTGAGGTTGGATCGAGCGACAACAGCGATTAATAACCCATAGTACGAGGCTAATGATGAATCTGAATATTGGAACCGTAGAAGATGATGCGAAGCCATATGAACCGATAGTGAAGAAGAGAATCTGAATGAAATTGATAAGAAACAAAAAATCGGGGAACCTCTTTGTATGAAACGAGAAGGAAGCGATTGTGATTGGCTAATTTATAGGAAATCTCGGTGGGGATGGTGTTGGCGGCAGTGATTGGGATGGAGGAGGAGGAGGTGGCGGCGACTGAGAGGGGTGCAAATATGGTGAGGGAAGGGAAGAGTTGGAGTTTAGAGCGTGCATGGAGAAGCGAAGTGTTGTCTTGAGAAATCCGGTTTGCGTTACCAATGTCTGGTTGTGTCCCTAATTGTTTAAAATTTAAATATTGACGAACAAAGCACAAATTTCAAATATTAAGCTGAAGGAACTTGTACATGATGCTTAAAAGACTTGTAAGTCTTAAAATTCAAGATTGTAGCTTTAACAAGTTGTACATTGTGCATTATAGCTTGTAAAAAGCTAAATGCATTATTAGTAGTAAAGACAAGTTCTTAAGTCATAAGGACATGAACTTAAGGAGGTTAAGTTCGTACGAACTTAGCCTTGGTAAGTACGTGGGCTTGGGCCGTGCTCAAACTTAAGGGCTATATTATGAACTTAGGTGTGTGATTTCAGAGAATTTTGGAGAATATCGATTTCAGCGTTTGTCAGAGTGCACAGAAGAACTAGAGAGTGTTTTCAGAGAGTCTAGGAGCAGTACAACGTGTGGGGTCGGTATCTTATCGGCTAGCACTTTGTTTGGCTCCGTGTTTCGCGCGTGATTGATCCGTTAAGCATCTAACGAGGATTCCGCCCTCGTTGGACCTTACATCAATCGTTAAGAGATCAATTTTAATGTAACACGGATTTTAAATATTTATCTCGAAAAATGTGAAATTTCTCTGAAAACTTAAATTTTCCAACCTTAGAAAAGATTTGGAAAATTTGACCCCAAACTCGAAATATAAATGGTAAAACTCGAATGAAACAGACACATTCACGGGTGAAGTACGGACAAACTAGAATAAGCCTATACTAAACACGGATAACATATAGTCAAATTCGGGAGACATATGAATAAACTCGGGTAAAGTTGCATGAAACTCGAGTGACCCTATGAGTTTCTCAAATGAGTTATTGTGAAACTCGACTACAACTTAAAGTTTCTCTGTTCAAACTTTGTTAAACTTGATTGACTCTTAAGTTTCCTCAGTTCAAGTTTCAACCGAGTTTAAGAGTTCTAAAATTTCCTAAGTCCCATTTAGACCAAACTCGATTGAAACTCAGAGTTTTCTCGAATGCAGTTTATTCAAACTCGATAAAAAACAAAGATGTTCTGGAATGATTCTTATATTGAGTTTGAACAATTAAAATTTTCCAATTCCTAAACATTTGAAACTCTTAAGGACCTTTGGTTTTTCTCGGATGCTTCTTATTCAAAGTCGATAGAAACTAAAAAATTTATCGATTGGAACTATTATCGAGTTTGAACAAAAGAAATTTTCCAAGTCCTAACATACTCTGAACTTTTACAAAATTCATTCCATGGACTTTTGACCTAAAAATTTACATGTTCCTACTCGAAAAAACATTGGAACACTTTTCTTTTACATAAGTTGATCTAAAATCAACTTTTAACAAACAAAAATCAGATTTTCAGTAGGGTTAAAACCTCGAAAAATTTTGAACTTCAAACTCAAATTAAATGTCGTATGTTGTTTTATAAGTCTTGAAATTTGAGTTTCAAGCTTATATGAGCATTACGCACATATTCATACTTTCAATTTCAGATTTGAAACCCAAATGACCAATTTTGGAATTTCACAGACCGACGCACAATACAAACACAGTAGCACTTATATATGAACATAAAACTCGAAACGCAACTGAAAAAAATATAAAGACAGTAAGCAAAACAAGAAAATACTTGCAATCTTTCCTGATAATCTTGAAACTAAACAAGTTTTTGAGTTCTGTTTGCTTGACTAACGGAAAACCGAGAGAAAAAATTACAGATGGCGGTTTACAGTGAACTTGGAATTCGGAAAAGTTGAAAAGAAATTTGAATTTCAAATTTATTCCAAATTCAAACCATACCCGGCCCATTTTTGTTTAAAAAAAAAAATAAACCTCATTCTCTCTTTTTCTCAATTAAGACCATTTTTTAAAAAAAATTACACAAAAAAAAAATTAAAACAAAATATTTCTCCACTAAATAAAAATTGAACAACACAAAAAATTAAAATGAAGTAAAAAAAATTGAACTAAAAAAAAATTAAAATGAACTAAAAACAAATCTGCTCCCCTTTGAATTTTGCAATGTTGCTCCCTTTCAGATGAATATTATCTTTTAAGCTCGCTCCACTTGCAATCAAGAAGATAAAAAAATTTATCAGATATAAAATATCAAATAAAAGTTTCCGTTTGCACCTCCTGCACATGAGAATCCGACTCCGTTAAATCTTAGAAAAATTAAAACAATAAAATCACAGGAGATTAACACAAAAATTAAATCAAGTAAAATATTGTAAAATTAAAATTATATTTTGTAAGTACTGAACGTTTAAATCTACCGATTCAAGATACCCAATTTGTATACCAAAAAGTTAAAACGTTTTTTATCTAACGCTCTGGTAAACAAATCAGCTAGTTGATATTCAGTCTGTACAAAATTTAATTCTACATTACCATTTTCTACATGATCTTTTATAAAATGGTGCCGAATGTTGCTGTGCTTTGTTTTAGAATGTTGCACCGGATTGGAAGCTATGGCAATTTGTTAGATCCAAAGTTGTGGTAGTTACAGTGGTCAAAGTGTAATTGTTGAAACTTAGTTTTGTGCTCATTTTGTAAGGATTCAAACTTTATTGTAAATGGGTTAAAAGACCCAAAGGTCAACCCATGGGTATGGATAGTATTTTGATCCGTTTATGTTTGCTTATAAATTGTTAGCTTTTATAGTTTTCTACGTTATTATTCAGCTCATTGTACGTACGTTGATTGAAGTGCTAATTAAGGTTTTCCTAATCCTTTGAATGTTTTATTTTTCTTATTATATTAATGTGATTGATAATATTGTTGAATGTAGATTGAATGATTCTAATATGAGAATTCCAATTGGTATCAGAGCTAAAAGATTGGTTTAAAAGTGATTACAAATTCTGTTTTTTGAAATTTCTGAATTTTTTCCTCAACAAATTGTTAAAGATCTTGAAAGTTCTTCGTGTTCTTCGAAGAACACCTCTGTTTGACTTTTGAAATTGAAATTTCTGAACTGTTTGTGGTTAAATCTTATTTGATACTATATTCCTCCGGGTAAACATCTTACTGTTTAAACACAAATTCGTGAAAGAAAGTATATTTGATTCCAAAAATCATTCAATCTGAGCTTAAAGGATGTTAAAATTCGATGAATTTGAGAACTATTCTTCATCCGAGAGTTACAACTCTCGGATATAACTGAGTATTTCTTTAACTGTTTAAATTTTTCTAAGTCATTCTAGATTTCATGCATTATCCGAGACTTACAACTCTCGGATCATTCTGCTTGTGACTTGTTAGTGTTAAATTGCATAAGTCATCATCACTTCATCCGCAAGTTACAACATGCAGATCACAAGGCACACACAACACACCCAAATTTTTTGTTAAGTTATTCCATCTTCAAGTCAAAACTCGTGGACATAGCTTTATCTGCAAGTTCCTACCTGCGGATCACAAGGCACACACATCACAGCTTCAAAATATTCTATGTCCAACTCCCAACTCCATCCGAGATTTAAAACTCTTGGATATAACTTCATCTGCAAGTTCACATATCATAACACTTAGAATATTATTGAATCTCACTTAGTGTGTTTGAAATTAAGCTATAATCCCTTACCAGTCTTGGTTGACAGAGGCTTACTACATGAACCGCGACACTCTCGCTATGGGATATAACGTCAGGCCTCCAACTTTGTATCGGGGACACTACAATCTGTCCAAATCTCGTTTCCTCAATTTAATAGAATGTCAAGAGTTAGCTGATGACATTCTAGACTGCATCTACAATGGTCCAGCACAATTCAATCATCCTCAACAACTTGAGCTGAATCCGAAGAAGACGGAAATCCCAAGATAGTTCACACGTCTGCTCAACTCAACCGGATAAAGGCTGATAGGATAGCATGCTAATTCATCATCCAGGCTGTTCCGGATGAAATCTAAATAAGCATAGACAGTTTTAAGAATGCGATGTGGGAGGAAATTGAGAGGCAAATGCAAGAAAATGATCGGAATGCCAAGCAACGTGAAGCAAATGCTATAAAGAAGTACGATATGTTTTCGGAAAAAGATGGCGAATCTCTGGAGACTACGTATCATCAGTACTGCACGCTGATGAACGAACTCTGAAAGAATGGAGCAAACAAATCTCAAGTACAGCTGAATAGGAAGTTTGAAAATTTTCTGAAACCAGAATGGAAACAATTCGTCTGGTTGATTTGAGAGATAAATGACATCAGCATACATGATCTATTTGATAGACTCGTAATCTATCAATCTGAAGTCTCTCGTAAGCTTGAACCTATGAAGATAAATGAAACCACCACATCTGATACCCTTGCTCTTCTCGTAGATAAGAAACTTAAGTCCTCTAAGGCTGCTAAACTCCTCAATCTTCTTTCTGATTCCTCTGAGTCCGATACTGATGATGTTGACAATGATCCTGAGGTTACTGAACTTCAAAAACAAATTGCATTACTCACCATGAATTTCAGTAGAAGTTTACCAAATTGTCCAACAAGCTTCGACGAGAAACCAAGAGTAAAAAGTATGACGACAAGAGGGAAGTAGCTGAGAAGCCAAAGGATGAGGAACGTAAAACTGACGACAAAGAGAAAAGGCATTTCAACTGTGGTAAACTGGGACACTTTACACGAGAATGTCGTCTTCCGAAGTAGAAGAATGAGAACTATTACAAGACGAAGTACAATCTCGCTAAGCAAAAGAATGCTGGTGGAGCTCTGTTCGCTTAAGAAGAACACTGGTTACAAGACTCCGATAATGAAGAGGATGCTGCAGATCCTATGGGCTTCATTGTCGATACTCAACCAGCAGATGATGAAAGTGAAACATCTGAACTCTCACTGATGGCTCAGGACGCAACTTCAAGCAAGGAATCTCCCTCAACAGATCAAGAGGTAAGTTTTCTTCCCGAAGAATTTCTTGATGAATTAAAATTTTACGTAAAGAGGCCAAAAAGTTAAAAGATTGTCAAACTGCCCTTCGGGATGCTCGAAATGAAACGACTGACTTGAAAAAATCATTTTAGCATTACAAGAAGAAATACCTAAGACTAATACTGTAACAAAGTAAGTAACTGCTAAACTGGCCAAATTAGAATACGATCATCAAGTGCTTAAATATGATAAATCAGATAGTGATTACAAATATGAGTATGTTCTGGCTGAGAGAACAAAATTAAACGAAAAACTCAAAGACATGGAAGATAGGTTTTACAAACATGGTCAAACTGATCAAACCATAAATATGTATAAACCTATAGAGTTGAAGTCTAAAGATGGATTAGGATATACCAGTCCTAGAGTCATGGAAGAAATGGTCAATGAACAACATGATCCTTTATATGATTATGAGACTCTGGGTTGCAGGTATATTATGCCTTATCACAAAAGTATGCTAGAAGTGCTAGCCGAAGAAGAAGAAAAATGAGCTAGAGCTGATATAAAACAAATTAAATTTGTTTGTGACTGGTTAAATTACAATTCTGTTCAAGGAAAATTAGATAAATCATTTAGAGAAGATGAATTTGTTGAACCTAAAGAGATTACACCTGATCTGACCTTGCTAAAACCTCGTGAATATGTACCATATTCTATTCTAGAACAACGGGCTTCTGATCTAAAACAGATACCGGAAACTACAACACGATATTTTGAGCAAGAACGGATAGATTTACAAAGAAAATATCAGATCTAGAAGCCAAAATTGTTTGACTTAATTCTTCTATAGCTGACATTTCATTGCATAATGATAAATTCCATGACCTTGAGTTGACCTTAAAATAAACAAAAGAGTTGTTTCATTCAGACAGAAACAATTTTTTATGAAAAGAAAATGACTTTAATGAGGCAAGACGACAGTTTTCAGTTCAGGAACAAATTTTCAAAATCGATGCCAATTCATTTGACAAGGAACGAGATCAGCTCCTAACCACCATTAAGGGGTTAAAATCTCAACTTGTTTGTAATCCACATAGTTTATAAAAACAAGTTTCTACCCACAACTCTAAGGTTATAACTTCAACTGCAGCCAGCAGGACAAACTCAAATATAAGAAAACAACATCTCTTAGACATAAAGAAAGGTAAAGCTCCAATGATCGTACCTATTACAGAACATGTTGACAACACTTCCAAAACCCAGTTCAAAACCCCCTCTTCAAAACCCCCTCTTCAATCTTCACACACTGATCTGACCTTTGCTTTCAGGCAAATAGTGTGTGGATCCTAGACTCTGGATGCTCCCGGCATATGAATGGCCGAAAAAATCTTCTGTCCAACTTCACGCTAGCTGATGGTGGTTCAGTGAAATTCGGCAATAACGGTGTTGCTCGATTATGTAGTTTTCGAGATCTTGAAAGGGATAATCTAAAGATTACTCAAGTCTCATATGTCCAAGGTCATGGCCACAATCTCTTTAGTATTGGCCAACTTTGTGATAAAGGACTTGAGGTATACTTCAATGTTACAAGATGCAGTATTCGCTCTCCAACGGGTAAGGAGATTCTCGGTGGCAATCGACGTTCCAAACTATACACCATCGACCTTTCAAAAGTCAAAGGCAACAAGACAACTTGTATACTTTCCTAGGCATCATCTCAACACTCTTGGTTATGGCACAAGAGATTCTCTCATCTGAATTTCAAAAACATAACCAAGCTCGCATCGAACAAACTTGTAAGAGGTCTACCGGAGCTGAAGTTCGACAAGGATCAGCCGTTTGCAGCCTGCGAAAAGAGCAAGATCAAGAAAGCCTCACACAAACCGAAGCCAGTCCCCAACACTACACAACCACTGGAGCTTATCCACGTGGATTTGTGTGGTCCGACACGCATTCAGAGCATCAATGCCAAAAAGTATATACGGGTGATGGTCGATGATTTCTCACGCTACACATGGGTGATGTTCCTACGCACGAAGGATGAAACGCAAGATTTAATCATTTCCTTTCTAAAATTGACCCAAGTGACCTCCAACTTCAAGCCCAAGCCATCCGTACGGACAACGTCACTGAGTTCAAAAAAGGAATTAAACACATTCCTGGGTTCCCTTGGTATAACCCATCAATATTCCGCTGCCAGAAGTCCTCAACAGAACGGAGTTATCTAAAAGACGGAATTAAACTTTGGTTGAAGAAGCTCGTTCCATGATCACATACTCGGAGCTACCTCCACACTTCTGGCCGAAGCTGTGGACACTGCGTGCTACACTCAAAATCGCTCCATCATCAACAAACGGCTTGGCAAAACACCCTATGAGATTATTAATAAAAGCGCACCTAATGTCAAACACTTTCATGTTTTTGGTTGCAGGTGTTTAATCCTGAATGATAAAGATAATCTCGGTAAGTTCGACGCAAAAGGAGATGAAGCAGTATCCATCGGATACTCGAAGAATTCAGCCTCCTACCAGGTGTACAACAAGCGTACTAGGACAGTTAATAAGAGTGTGAACATCACCTTCGATGACTTAGCTGAGTCCGAGAACGTTTCTGAACACATCAGTTCAGAACCGGCTCCTCATCAACCATTTGAAAAAATTTAGATGTCATATGCATCCACCACTGCCCCGCCAACCGGAGACAATGATCTAGACCTAGACTCATTATTTGTATTATTATATCCACATTCTAAGTCTAGTACTAACTCTCTATCTAAATCTGATGCAGATATTAATGAAGTCAGTTCAACCTCAACAAAACTTGACATATCTAAGCCCATACCTACTGACACCACACCTCAATCTCCCAAATCCCCAAATGGTTCTTTTGTTCCTATCCTAAACCCAGATATAGCCCCAGTTACTTCTACACCGGTTGATGCTCCTGCAACTGATTCAACCCCGTCTGATTCATCCAAATTCGAAGACGATCTCGTACCTATTCTAAGCAAATGGACTTTATCCCATCCCGAATCTTAAATCATTAGGGATAAGTCCTCTCCGGTTCGAACCAGAAGAGCAACCAACGCAGAGTGCATGTTCACTGCATTCCTAAGCAAGGTCGAACCTACAACAATAACCGATGCTTTACAAGATCTAGACTGGGTGAACGGTATGCACGACAGCTACATCAATTCGAACGCCTCCGCGTCTGGAGGTTAGTCCCGAGACCAACGGATTGGTCCATCATCGGCACAAAGGGGATCTTCAAGAATAAACGAGACGAGAATGGGATTGCCGTCTGTAACAAAGTTAGACACGTGGCTAAAGGTTATCAACAACAAGAAGGAATCTTCTATGATGAGACGTTGGCTCCAGTAGCCAGACTTGAAGCTATTCGCATCTTCCTGGCATACACGGCTCCCAAAGACTTCGCTGTCTATCAGATGGACGTGAAGAAGGCTTTTCTCAACAGAATTCTGAAGGAGGAGGTGTATGTTTCTCAACCTAAAGGTTTTGTCAATGAGTCTAGACCATCATATGTCTATATTCTCTACAAAGGTACGGTCGACACAACGTTATTCATAATGCATAAAGGTAATGACATCTTGCTCGTTCAGGTTTACGTAGATGACAGTATATTCGGTTCTACAAAACCTTCACTATGTGAAAAATTTCCAAAATTAATGGAATCGAGGTTGAAATGAGTATCACAGGGGTAGTGAACTTTTTCCTTGGATTACAAGTCAAACAACTTCCTGACGGGATTCTCATAAACCAGTCTATGTACATCCATGATCTCCTAAAGAGATTTAATATGGAAAACTGTACGGCTATGAAAACTCTGATGTCCGTGTCCTCGAAACCTGATGTCGATCCAATGGGTAAATGCACTGACATCACGTCTTATCGAAGAATGATTGGTTCCTTACTGTATTTCACATTTAGTAGATCGGATATCATATTCGCTACATATCTTTGTGCTCGATTTCAAGCTGATCCTAAAGAGTCACATTTGGCTGCAGTGAAACGAATTTTTTGATATTTAAAAGGCACGCCAGACCTTGGTCTCTATTATCCGAAAGGAACCAGTCATAGAACTAACTGCCTAATCAGATGCAGATCATGCAGCTTGCAAACATGATAGAAAGAGTACATCGGGTCACATCCAGTTCCTCCGAGACAAACTAGTAAGCTGGGCATCAAAGAAACAATACAGTTCCATACCGTATTTCACTACTAGAGACCGGATATCATGTTTGCTACATGTCTTTGTGCTCGATTTCAAGCTGATCCAAAAGAGTCACACATTTGGCTGCCGTGAAACAAATTTTTTATATTTAAAAGGCACGCCTGACCTTGGTCTCTAGTATCCGAAATGATCCAATTTTAAACTAACTGCCTACTCAGATGCAAATCATGCAGGTTGCAAACATTATAGAAAGAGTACACCGGGTCACATCCAATTCCTCGTAGACAAACTAGTACGTTGGGCATCGAAGAAACAATACAGTGTTTCTCTATCCACCGCTGAAGTAGATAACGTTGCTGCTGCAAGCTGCTGCTCATAACTGCTATGGATGCGCACTCAACTCCGAGACTATGGTTTCAGAGTTAGTCGGATTCCAATCTATTGCGATTCCATGAGCACAATAGCCATTACTGGTAACCCTGTACAACACTCTCTTGCAAAACACATAGATATTCTGTACCATTTTATAAAAGATCATGTTGAAGAAGGTACCGTAGAATTACATTTCGTAAACACTGAAAATCAGATAGCTGACTTGTTCACAAAACCTTTGGATTAAAAACATTTAAATTTTCTGGTGAACAAGTTAGGTATGCTGAATTTGTTAACATAAATTATTTTAAAATTGCAACATTTTTGCAAAGTTTATCTGTTTTCTCAAAAGACAGATTTTCTATTCGATAATGTTACATTTTCTACTAAATTATACTCCGTGTTTATGTTATCTAACTAGTCTTTGTGTTAATTTTTTGTGTCATACTCTATCGGGAAGCATCCAGTTAAGTCCGAGCATATTTATATATTTTATGCATACTCGGAAGGGGAGAAAGTAAATTAATTATTGGTGTGTTTATTATTTATTTTTTTACGTTTAAGTGTGTTTAATATTTAAGTTTATCTTTCTATTAATAAGAAAAATCCAAAAATATTTTATTTTTGTTTAATTTTTAAGTTTGTTATTTATAAAAAAATCCAAAAAGATTTTATGATTATTATTATTATAATTTTCTCTCTTTCTTTGTTTAATTTTTTAAGTTTGACAAAATCCCAAAAGATTATAATTTGTTTTTGTTATTAAATATATTTTTTAATATTCTTTGTAAATAATGTTAGATTTTTTTGGCTTCACGAGTAACGTCTGAGTAACGTTGCCGGAACACTCGGAGTTGTGCACACTGAAAGTGCACCGGCGATGATGAGTGGAAGTCCTATCATGGCCACATCACAGCCAACTATGAGCACAAGCCATCAAGGGACTTGTTGGGAGTCTCCTGCGATGCAACCGGAGAGCGTAAGTGGCCCCGGGTTACACCCGGACTATGTGTCCAAAACCTAGTTTTCTATGTTTATGGCACTCATGTCACAACAATTAAGTGACATGCTCACCTTTATAACTAAGCAACCGGTCATTCCACAATCTCCTACACTTGACGAAGATAAGCGCACTTTTTACTCCCTACTCAAGGCTTCATCTAATCTATCTTCTACAAATGCTCTGATTCTGGAGATATTGAACAATGAAGTTTTCGGATCCTCATCTTCTCTATCAACAAATCCTCTGGTTAATCAAGTGGGTGAGTGTCTAAAGGTAATTTCCGAATCATGTCAAGCCGCTGCCCAGGGAACAAAGAGAAAACATGATGATCAGGATGATCCTGATCACCATGAGGGGGAAAAAAGAGCCAGAGTCACCGACAAAGCTCTCATGATCTTTGAAGAATCAGCTCCGCTAGACCAAAACAGTCTGTTCCGTCTCGCTAAGCAGGGCCCCAAGAAACGGAAGTAGAATTCCCAGCTAAGGCTCTTGAGGAAGCAGTCTCAGGAGCTCAGCTAACTTTTTCTGTCTGGGAAGACCCAAGGACTTTACGACATTCCTTGAAGAAGAAGAGATATTGATCGTTGTTCCTCTGAGGATGTTTGATCCGACAGAAGTAATTATAATTGACTCCGGTGAAGAGGAACAGGAAGCGAGAGAAGATCCGTTAAAGGAGCCGCAGCGTATCGAATATGTTGGTGAACAAGGCGTAGATCCACAAGAATTTGAATTCAAGTTCCCTTCTAATGATCGAGTATCATCTTCACCATCTCCATCTCCAGTGAAAGTGCCAACACCAGTTCCATCTCCAGCTCAATCACAATCAGTCTAACAAGGCTCCGTAGTCCATTAATTAATCCAGTTGTACCCGACCAATCTATTGAGTCTGCTGAGTCTACAAGACGATATCCCTTCTTTCAAGAGTGCTCAAATGTTCCAACTCCTTCCTTTGCTGCCCCAAATGTACTTAAAGAAATATCAAGGCTGCAAGCGAGGATGTCTGTAGGTGCGAGTTCTTCTCAAAAACAAGAAGAACGACACACTGAAAGGCTAACTGCCCAAGCTATTGACTGGGTAAAGCAGAGGGTCAAGAGCCCATATATGGAAGAAAAGTACAGAAAGATGTTTGTCCGCCAAGTGAAGACTGTCATAGCTGTCCTAATCTGGTCCCTAGAAGGAATGGAGCAAAGGGATAGGGCTGTTGTAAGGTCCACACACAACGGATCCAATCAAAGCGTTGCGACGTCAAACGAGTGCAGAATCCTCGTTTAACGGTTACGGATCGATCACACAGAAACATAGAATCGAACAATATGCGGGACAATAGAATACCGACCTCACACGTTATACGGCTCCGTTAGATGCTGTAAAACTCTCTTAGTTCGTCTGAATGCTCTCACAAACTCTGAAAGTGTTAATCTCAAAGTGTTATAAAATAACACAAATAAGTTCTTGATATAACCTATAAGTTCGTGCATGACCCAAGCCTACGAACATACCAGTTCAAGCACATGAAGACACGAACTTACCAGGGCTAAGTTCGTAAGAATTTAAGAGTGTTAGGCACAAAAAGGCCTTATTCAAACCTACTCTACATCTTAGGGGGAGAATTTTAATCAAACCGGTTTGATGCACTTGAAGGTATAATTTAAGGCCTGTTAATGCCTTATTGAATCTTGAAAAGTGATTTGCAATATAAGTCAAGGTTGTTTACCATGTTGCATTCGTTGCAACAAAGGCAGATTGTCCAAGCTGTTCTGTCTGCTGAACAGGCTGGACATAAACTGTCTACGCTGCTCTATTCTGTTGAGAAGCTTGGACAAATTCTAAGTGTTCTGTTCTTTGTGAACAAAACCTGTTCTTTGTGAACAGGCTAAACACTTTATGGAATATGTTTCCGAGTCCTCATCTATTGTTTTGGACTACAAGATCAGTTTTCAAAGTCGAAGACAAAGTGGAAAACAGAAGATGCTAAAGCTGCCTACGATGTTCTGTTACATGAAGACAAAGTGGATATTTAAATGGGTGACAGACCATTTCTTATATCACAATGGCCATAACAAAAGAAGAAAGATGCAAAGTTGAAATTCCTCTTTTGGTTAAAGCCTTATGCAACAGAGACAAAAAGAAAAAGACAAAGCATCTGCCACATGAAGACAAGTCTGCTTTATCAGAATGTGCAGAAAAGTTGTTTTGTGTTTTTGGAAAGACATCCCACTATCTCATCGTCCAATGAAGAAGCTTCACTGAGATTCTCAGTGAGAGTATAAAAGGAAGCTTTTAAGGATTGTGAGATAACCAAGAGTGAGAAATTCAGATTGGGCATTGAAGTGTGTTTTTCCTTGCATGCAAGTCTGCTTGAATATAACAGTAATGTGTGTCCAAGCTGTTCTTATTCAAGTTGTCCATCGGTGTCTTGTAAAATGAGTGAGTTCATCTTAGTGAGTGAATTCATTGTATCTAGTCTGAGTGTGTCTTAGATTAGTTAAACAACTCTATCATCTCAGCTTGAACCTTTCCGCAGTCAAGCTTGTTTGTAATTAACACTTGTTAATAATATACACAAACATTGAGAAAAGAGTGTTGAGTTTTAATTTGCTGTGTTCACCCCCTCTCTACAGCTTAGAACAATTCACTAGGGAAATCTTTTGGGACCTACAACTGGTATCAGAGCAGATAGAGTGTGTATTAACTCTAGATCTCTCATTCTCCTTACTTTCCCGTGGACAACAGTGCTGCAAGTTCCTCCTCTTACTATGACCATGGTTCTATGGCCAGACCCCCCAAGTTCAATCATCAAAACTTCTCTGGTTGGAAGTGCAGAATGATGCGCTACTTATAAGAATCTGGATGTACGACTGCTAGAGATAGTAATGGAAGGACACTATGTGCCAACTTCTGTAACTACTATCACTTCTACTGTTGAGAAGGCCAAAGCTTAATGGTCTGATGAAGACAAAAGATAACAGGATCAACAATCTTGTAGGCAGTATGAACTCTTCTTTGCAACGCCAAAGGAGTCTCTCACTGAAACCTATACCAGGTTCACTGCTCTAATCAATGATCTCAAAGATGTTGGGATCACTAAGGACAGCTTCACTCTGGTGAACTAGTTCTTGGACATTCTGCCTGAAGAATGGAATTATGTTTCTACTATCTTAAGAAATTCAGGCACCATCAAAGGTATGGATCTTGTAAATCTGTATGGATCCTTACTAAATGATGAGCAGTCAAGGCAACAGAAAAGAAATGCCTTGGAAATGTCTAATACAGGTGCTGCCTTAGTGGCCAGCGTGAGACAACTTGTTGGTCAGATGTGAGATGTGTTCACACAACCTGATCAACAGGCTGATGATGAAAGGGAAGAATTGTCTGAAAAGGAAGACTGTGAAGATCTTGTTGAACTAGATGATGAGGACACGATTTGAATGCTTGTCAAGAAGTTCAACTATAAGAGGTTTGGTGGAAGAATGCTGCAGAAGAAGTCAGGTGCCATCAAGAAGAGGGCATTTGATAAAATTAAGGCTTTGAGTGCTTCAAATGCGGCAAGACTGGCCATATAGCTGCTGACTGTGTGTCTAAAGTTGTTGGTCAATCATCCAAACCATTCAAGACAAACAGGGACGATGGCTACAGGGTTAAGAACCTAATGTCCATGGCTAAGCTGAGGAAGGTGGAAGACTTAGTGGATTCCAACAAGCAAAAGGGACTCATGGCTGAGACATGTGATTGGGAGGAATCTGACTCATCTTCAGATGAAGAAGATAACAACTATCTGATGGCCAACACTGATGTCCCATCAACAAGAAACTTCAAACAAGACCTTGCTGAAGCTGAAGCCCTCAGTAGCTTAGAGAACTGGAATCCAACAATGATGTACAAGGTACAAATTTTTATGGCTTACAGTTCTCATGATAAAGTTAAAATGTTCGGAATTCTGCTTTGATCTAAAAGCTGCTATTGAGAAGCACAATGTTTTGTTGTCTGAAATCTGCAAGCTAAACACTAATATTGAAATAAAAACTAGTAAATTGGACAGCTTCCATAAGTTGGAAACTGAACCTGATGAATTAAAACACATCAATTCCATTTTATTAGATGAAAAGAGAGAAACAGACACAAAACATGCAAAGCTTCAAAAGATGATTGACTCTTGGTGCCAATCTGCACAAAAACTCAGCCATTATATCAGTCAATAGATCCCTGCTCAAATACAACCTTATCTTGGAGTGGATCTTGACAAAGCAGCTTCAATTGTTGAGATAAATAATCTGAAAATCACTTATCCACTCTTGGTGAGCTTCCAAGTACTTTCATCCAGAAAGTGAATGGTAAGCAAGTCTCAACAAATAGGTTTGTCAGGACTCAAAATACTCACAGCTTGTGTGAAAAAGCTCCAAAAGCTGATGATGGAATGTGTTCTCCATCAAATCAGTATGTTAAGTGCTCAGCTGGTTCACACAAGCAAAAGTAAGGAAAACAAGCCTAAGCTGCAACTGTGGACACTAAATCTGTTGACAAGACAGGCTCTGGGTCTAAAGCTGATGGTAAGAGACCTGTTAATCCTTTTGATGCTGATCATTTTGGGAAAAAGTTTTCAAAACGTAAGCAGCCTGCTTTCAACAAGAGTAAGTCTTATGTTGAAAGCAAATCTGCTGTGATTTCAAATAAGTTTTTAAATCATAGTGGAAAATTGGTTATAAATGAAGGTAAGTCATTCAAAACCAAAAGCAGTGATTATGTTGATAGGCAACATCCATCACATCTCAGTAAGGGCAAAGGCAAAGCCATTGCTCAACCTGAGAAATTTAGGAATAAGTTCCCCTAACCTGTGGATGGTCAAAGGCCAATCATACTTCCTGTATTTGATATCTGTCTTCCTAAAAAGAGGAAAGAGGATACAGGCAAAGCTGTTGCCATTGTGCCTTCCACCCAAAATGTTGATTCTTTTAAAAATAGTAATAAGTTTGCTAAACCTGCTGAAAGGATCAATAAAAATGATTCAGTATATGTTTCTGGAAGTACTTCTTCCAAAAAGGCTAAAAAGTGAAAATGTTGTAAGTGTGGGAAGAAGACACATATGGCCAAAGACTGTCCAGAAACTGAGGACATGAGGCTTGTTGACTCTGCTAGTTCCATCATTGCAAAAACAAGCAGTGTTGGAAGTAATATGGTCAATGAGATAGTATCCAAGCTGATACAATCCAAATAGGGAATATTAGTGTGGATACCACTGGTTCATCAACAAATGTTGATGAAGTAGGAGAACTCATCCCTATGACGAGTTGCCCTAAAAATAACTAAGATTTTCACATCACACTCTGCAGGACAAACAACCATCCCACGTTTGGTACTTGGACAGTGGTTGCTCAGGGCTAAAAGTCACCTTTGGTGACAATGTACAGGGATCCACAGAAGGATATGGAACTCTTCAAGCTGGTGCTGCAGTATTCAAAAGAGTAGCTTATGTGTCTGGGCCAAAACATAATCTTGTAAGCATAAGTCAATTGTGTGATGCTGGCTACAAGGTTAACTTGGATGAGAACCTGGGTTACATATTGGATTCCCAAGGCAAAGTTGTGTTGTGTGCACAAAGGAAGAAAGGTGTATATGTTGTGGACATGAAATATGCTGATCCCACAACTGAAACCTGCATTATCTCTAGAAGCAACGCAGACCTGAAATGGTTATGGCCCAAAAGGCTATCACACCTGAACTTCAAGAATATCAACAAACTCTGTAAGAAAGAGTTAGTAACAGGTTTGCCTTCTATAACCTTTGTTTAGGATAAACTCTACACGACTTGTGAGACAGGAAAACAGAGAAAAACATCTTTTAAATCTAAGCATAATTTCTCTATTGATACTCCTCTCTTCTTAATCCACATGGACTTGTTTGGACCAGTCAGTGTCCAAAGTCTAGGAGGTAGAAGATACACTCTAGTAGTGGTTGATGAGTTCTCCAGGTTTACATTGGTGATCTTTCTGAAGAGCAAAGAAGAGGCTACTAGAGAAATCATTGGATTTATCAAAAAGATGGAGATGCTGAACTCTACTCAAGTTAAGCAGCTTAGAAGTGATCATGGTACTGAATTCAGAAACAGTACTCTTGAGGACTTCAGTGAAGAAAGATGGATTTCACAAAACTTTTCAGCTGTAAGAACTCCACAACAAAATGGAGTTGCTGAAAGGAGAAACAGAACTCTCATTGAATCTTCTAGAACCACGCTGTGTGCATCAGATTTACCTTCATCATTCTGGGCTGAAGCAGTCAACACTGCCTGCTTCACCCAAAATAGATCCTTGGTGGTGAAAAGGTTCAACAAGACTTCCTATGAGTTAATCAAAGGGAGAATGCCAAATATTAGCTATTTCCATGTGTTTGGATGTCCCTGCTTCATTCTGAATCAGAGGGACCAGCTGGCAAAATTTGAACCCAAAGCTGATTAAGTTGTGTTTGTTAGATCATCTGCTATCTCCAAAGCCTACAGAGTATACAACTACAAAAGAAAGCTGATAGATGAATCTATCAATGTCACCTTTGAGGAGTCTAGGAGTGCTTCCACCAAAGATGTTCCTGAATTAGTTTCAGGAGAGTTCAGCTTTGATGATCTCATGCATTCCATTAATGAAGAAAAGGACTCAAAAGCTTCCACTACACCCAGAGAGGAACCAGTTAACCACAATGGACATGATGATGACTATGCTAATACTACCTGTGTGAATAACTGTATTGACATAATTACAACACCATGTCCTGAAACAATCAATGCTGATTTTCATGGATCCTCTACTGATATGTTCAACAATGGAGAGTCATGTTCAACAACTGAACAGACTCAAGATAACAGTGTGACTAAAAATCTTTAAATCTGCTCAACAAGACCAGTTGAAGATGCAAATAACTCACGAGAATCTTCATTGAGGCAAGATCGTAATTTGATCAGGTGTCACCCCATTGATCAAATAATTTGTGACATAAACAAAGGGGTGCAAACAAGATGAGACAGCATAGGAAACTTTTGTATGTTTTCTAGCTTTGTGTCCCTGATGGAGCCTAAGAAAGTGGATGAAGCACTGAAAAATGCAAATTGGATCACTGCCATGCAAGAAGAGCTCAATCAGTTTGAGAGAAACAAAGTATGGAAGTTGGTCGCTGCTCCTAAAGGTAAAACAATAATTGGCACCAAATGGGTTTTCAGGAACAAAATGGCTGAGCAATGTCATATTATTAAAATAAGGCAACATTGGTTGCTCAAGGCTACAGACAGGAAGAAGGCATTGACTATGATGAAACATTTGCTCCATTGGCTAGGTTAGAGGCAATTCATTTGTTTCTAGCCTACGCTGCCCACAAGAGTATGAAGGTATTTCTAATGGATGTAAAGACTGCATTTTTGAATGGTAAGCTGCAAGAAGAAGTGTATGTCAAGCAGCCTCCAGGTTTTGAAAATGAAGATCATCCAGGTTTTTTCTATAACTTGGACAAAGCCCTCTATGGTCTAAAACAAGCCCCTATAGCCTGGTATGACACTCTAACTGATTTCCTTATGACCAATGGTTATTCTAGAGGTAAAGTGGATACCACATTGTTCATAAAGAATATGAAGTTTGATATTATGCTTGTTCAAAATTATGTGGATGATATAATATTTGGTTCTACCAATGAGCAGTTATGCAAGAATTTTTCACTACTCATCAAATCAAAATATGAAATGAGTATGATGGGAGAACTTACTTTCTTTCTAGATTTACAGGTTAAACAAACCACAAATGGAATTTTCATAAATCAAAGAAAGTACACTTTAGATCTTTTGAAAAAGTTTAAATTTGATCAAAGTTCTCCTATCAAAACCCCAATGGCAACCAATGTAAAGTTGGATGCTGATGACAGTGACAAAGCTGTTTCAGTAACAGCTTACAGAGGCATGATTGGGAGCTTGCTATATTTAACTGCTAGTAGACCAGATATTATGTTTGCAACTTATTTATGTTCTTGGATTCATGCTGATCCTAAAGAATCACATCTAGCTCATCTAAAAAGAATCTTCAGATACCTTAAGGGTACACTAGGTTTAGGTCTTGGTATCCCAAAGACTCAAGTCTTGAGCTAATAGGATATTTAGATTCTGAGTTTGCAGGCTGCAGGGTAGACAGAAAAAGCACAACAGAAAGGTCTGAACTCCTTGGTTGTAAGTTGATATGTTGGTGTAGCAAGAAGCAGAACTCAGTATCTTCTTCTACTGCTGAAGCAGAGTATATTGCTGCTGGAAGCTGCTGTCGGCAGATTCTGTGGAAGCAACATCAGCTTGAAGTCTATGGACTTGTATATAGGAAGTCTCCTATTCTGTGTGATAATACAAGTGCAATAGCCATCTCCAACAATCAAGTATTTAATTCCAGAACAAAGCATATAGAAGTCAGACATCATTTCATCAGGGATCACATCCAGAAAGGTAATGTGGATGTATGTTTTATTTCCACAGATGAACAGCTTGCAGACATTTTCACCAAGCCTGTTGATGAAAACAGGTTAAATTATCTAGTAAGCAAGCTGGGCATGTTAAATAAAAGTGAGTAGGTGTCTCTAATGTTCTAAGGTATTATATATTTCTCAAACTGCTCAAGTTTTTCAGAACGGCTTTGACAGAACAAGCAGGCTATGCATGTTTTACACTTAGCCAATTTTTTAAAACTTGAACAGCTTGAGCGTAGAACAGGTTTGAAACCATCAATTTTCACTTCAAACCTGTTCAGTTGATCAAAACCCAACCTGCTCACTCTTTCAATCTGTCATACAAGACATTGTCTTGTAACCTGATCAGCTATTGAACATAACCTGTTCTTGCATAGCTGCACAGGTTGACTGAACAGTTTGAGGAATGAACAGTTTGTGATGAACCCTGCTCATCACCGGTTTGACCAACAGCTTAGAACATCAGTTTTAATTACCTTTCTTCATAATTAAGTTACTTAATTTATGTATTAATTTAACCTAATTATCTATGGATAATGTGTGTTAACGTGTGTTAGTGACTAAAAAGGTTCAAGTGGTCTGACAACCATTCTGACATGGACAACCGTTCCGTTTTCTGTTAAAGAACATTTCAAATCAACCACCCAAACCTTTCTCTCTCCTACCCACTCACATTCCAATCCTATAAATACCTCCTCTACTGTTTCATCTTATTCTTCCTCTACTGCTACCATAACTCCCAAATAACCCTAACTCGACTAAGTGTCCAGTACTCATTATTCCAGTACTCTAAACATGGCTCACCAAAACAACCCTTGGCTCCCAGTATTCGTTGGAAAAGACGTTGAGAAACATCCTTCTGTTACCGCGATGCTAACACTGAAACCCACAAACTACGTTGCAAACCTAACCATTCTGAAAAACTATGTGGGGAAAGGTTATGAGAATATGGTGGAGTTTCTGAAAGCTCACCCTCTACACTATCCCATGACTGCATCTCGTGGTTACCTGTACTAGGAGATGGTGTATGAAGTTTTGTACACCTGTGCCTATGACCCAGCAACCAAAATCATCAGGGGAACCATTCTCAATTGGTCTCAGACCATTGAGATCACTACTGATCTCTTCAGGGAAGTTCTTCATCTTCCCATGGCTGAAAAATATGACCAGCCACAGCCTGAATATGATCAGATGGGAAATTTGCTACACTTCTGTGGTATAGCAGAACCCAAAGTTGGAGCCACACTGTTCAGAAAGGATCTCTCACCTACATACAACTTCTTATTTGCCTATGTGGTAATGTGCTTCAGCAGCAAAGTTGGTTCTTTTGACCATCTTAGCCATGATGAAATCCCAATAGTCCTACAACTTGTAGATGGGACTACTTTGAACATGGCTCGTTGGATTTTTGTGAATTTGAGGCAACTGGGGCATCAGGAAACACGTCCTGCTGCTGTTAGATACCCAAGGATTCTGAACCTAGTATTCGAGCTTGTGTGTGGTGAGCATCTCTATAACTCTCAGCCTATGTTACTTACTGCTCCCTTCCCAGTGATTGGGAATAGAGTTTTCTACACCCCTGTTCTTCCTAATGAACCTCCTATCTCTACACATATGAGGAGGTTGTTTGGGATGGTGGAAGGACCCTCTACTGTGAGGGTGGATCCAGTGACTGCTCCCAAGGGAAAATCCAAATCTAGGCTTAAAGTTGTAAAAAGGGTCCTAGAGTCGACTCAAGCTGAGCCTGTCCACAAGAAGGCTAAAACAGCTATGTCAAAGTCTGCTCCATCAGCCTCTATGGCTGAGGGGGAGCAGACTTCTCACCCTGGTTCATTTGTTGAACATGAAGCCTTTGTGGGTGGTGCCTCTATGGCACCTGAGACCATGGAGCAAGTTAACCCCCCTTTTCTGACCCAGTCTCACCAGCAGTTCAAAGACAGCTCCCTGATACTTCTCATCAATCCCCTACACTGTCACAATACTCCAGGAGAGAATCATTAGCTAGGAAGAAACCACCTACCCAATCCAGCCCCTCTTACTCTTCTCAACAAGAGTCAGTTGTAAAAGAAGCAACCCATGTTGCCTCTCCTATTTTGGGAGAAGGCCCAACATTATTGGAGCAGGCTTAACTCCAACATGAGTCCACCCAGAGTCAGCCTAGACCCTCTTGTTCCTCCCAACAAGAACCAGTCTTACATATGGAGACTACCACATCAACTATCCCAGCCTCCCAACAGGCTGAGGATATTGAAAGACAGGAGTTCACTCCACTCCACTCCACACTGATTCCGCACATTTTCCACCTCATACTTCTCTAACACAACCTGAGTCTACACAAGGTGCCAAACGTGCTGGACTAGACCATCAAGTAGATCAGCCTCAAACTTCTGCTCCTAGTGATGCAGCTGTTGTACACCTAACAGCTGCTGAAGGACCAACCTCCCAAGTTGATGAACCACAGGGAATAGACCATCCCTTTGGTGAGGCTACACCTTAAATGCAAATTCCGTTAGCAGGTTTCGCCACTTCTGATGTTGAAATGCGCATCGCATCTCCCCATGATGAGGCACCGATAAACCAAGGTGCTGCTGAGTGAACCACCCCAGGCTTTGATGAAGGTGTTGCAAAACAAGCAGCATCTGAAAGGCCACCATCTCTTACCCCTTCTCCTGATGAAGCAGCTGCAGCCACTGCTGAAGGATCCATTGATCCTTCCAAGCGGGGCCATCTTACATATGCCCAGGCTATGGAACTTCTCTCCAAAGTATCCCTCCTTTCCCCAACACATCCTCAAACACCTGCCTCATCCTCATCTGATCCTAATTCTTCACCATCTACACAATCAAAACAGTCAACCCATACTCCTCCATCCCCCAAAGATCTTCCTTTGAAGGATCAGCTATCACTGCTGACCAACTTTGTTGGATCTTTGGAAAAATCCATGACCTCTCTACCATCCATAATCTCAGACTCTGTGTCTGCACAGCTACAAGGATTCTTTGATCTGTTAAAGAATTCCTTTCCAACCCCTCCTCAAGTTGATCAGTCCTCACAGCTGCTTGCACTTACTGCACCGCTGCAAACTATCTCCACTACCCTCTCCTCAATCCTTTCCACTAAACAGGACTCTATGTCCTCTATGGCAGCTGTCTCCCAACAGCTGTCCACTCTCCTTAACACTTGCACCACTACCCTTCCATCTACATTGGCCAGCTTAAACACTCTCATAGTCCCTCTGTCCAATTCTGTGTCATCAAACCTTGATGATGTGGAAGATTCTCTTGAACAACATCTTGCACAACTTCAACGCTTGTTGTTCACAGCTTCTGACAGGGAAAATCTCTCTAAGCTATGCTCCATTGCTACTTCTCAATCAACCTCTCTTTAGACCTGCCTTACCCAACTTTCAGAGGTTAAGGACAATCTGGCTTTCTTAGTGCATAGCCAGGTTGGCCCCAAACCTGCTGCCAAAACTGCTGCTATGCCTGCTAAATTTGTTTCTCCAAGCAGACCACATGTTGAAGGCTACATGCCATCTCCTTCAAAGGGGGAGAAGTTATCTTCCTCTAAAACCAAGTCTAAGGGGGAGAAAACTTCATCTCCTTCTAAGGAGAAATCAGCATCTATTGGTGAAGTAGTAGGTGTATCACAAACAGGTCCCACTGAGGATGTCTCCCATCAAGCTGAAGCTGCTCAGCCTACTCAGGCTGGATCTCCAAACCCTGCACAAACTAAGGGGGAGGAATCCATTCCTGAGGACAGGCCATGTAGAAGGAGACATCTGATATTGGCACAAGAAGAAGAAGAAGAGGAAGAGGTTCCTGAAGCTGTTCCAACTACAACGCTAAAGGGAAGAAGAAAGCATCTGTAGACCTTGACTACCTATAAGCTGCACAGCTGAAGTTTGACAAGGTAAGAGCTAAAGAAATGGGTGTATCTATGGAGAATTACTATGAATACAGAGATGAACAGCTCCAAGCCCTTGAAAGACTAAAGAAAGAAGAAGCCTCTACCAAAGCTGCAAGATCCTTCGCATTTAAAGAGGCAAGTAATATTAAAATGACTTCTTTGGATGTCCAAAGAAAATTGCTAGAGCCTGCTAGGGAGTCAGTGGTTGAAAAGGAAGGTGAAAAGGAACAGGGTGCTTAGGTCTCAGTGACCAAGTCAAGCAAGCATCCTCCTCTCCAAGAGCCCAGATTCACTTTGACAACCTGGCAAGGAAAAAGTTCTTTGATGTTGCTGACAGAAGACTTGCTAGGGAACCAATTGTCAAAGTTGTTCCCATTTCAAGTAAAGACAAACAATGGAAGTTACAGACAACCAGAATGGGTGCTAAAGGTCTAGAACAGGAGGCATATGGACACACTGATGTTGCCCAAATGGGATTCAGAGAATGGGTGGAGTTTGCAGTAGCCCTGAGCCAGTCTAAGTCTGAACCAGCTAAGACTATCAAGGCATATGTCAAAAAAGTTAATGGATATAGTGAAGGATCTTGGCCTGATCACAGAAGAACAGATCAAGGGTACCTCAGTGGCTACACACAAGTTAAAGGTCAAAAGAAGGAGAAAGGATACAGAGCCGGAGGAACTCCTGATCATGATTGAACAAGGTGATGTAGCTGTGGAAATCAAAGGAGTAGATCACAGTCAGGAGTAGAACATGAGGAAGATAAGATGATTGAAGAACCTGAGGTTGTGGTATTTTTTGTATATCCCCTCACAAAGAAAAAGTGCTTCCAAAGAGCATCAGACTTGCACAAGGTTGGTCTCAAAAAGCTTATTGCTTTCAGACTTGCTAACTCTTTTCGGAAATCTATAAAGTGGAGAGCAGCCATCTGGTATCAGCTCAGAGGGTTTTATGAAAGAGGGGAGCCTCAACATCCCAGTTTCATGTTCCTAAGAGTTGAAATGGAAGAAATGGATGAAACCAGGGAACAGCTTGAAGAGATTTTTGAAGAAGAGTGCCACCACTGCATTGAAGTCCATCATCAACAGTCCAGTATGTTGAGATTTTTATGTACATTAGTTGTACTTTGTTGCATTTGTTTTAACTTTATCTTTACATTAGTTGTAATCAACATTAGTACATTTGTTGTACCCTTGTAAAACATGTGTTGTTTCTGTAATCCAAATCAGTATGTATAAACTGATCTTTTACTTTACCTTGATGTCGTAAATTCATTTCAGCAAAATGTATTGTAAAAACATATAGTGATTATTGATAAAATCAGCTTAGGCGTATTATTGCAAATAGGGGGAGATTGTTAGGCACTAAAAGGCCTCAGTCAAACTTGCTCTACATCTTAGGGGGAGATTTTTAATCAAACCTGTTTGATGCACTTAGGGGGAGATTTTTTAATCAAACCTGTTTGTGAACAGACTAAACACTTTATGGAACACGTTTCCAAGTCCTCATGTATTGTTTTGGACTACAAGATCAGTTTACAAAGTCGAAGACAAAGTGGAAAACAGAAGATGCTAAAGCTCCCTACGTTGTTCTGTTACATGAAGAAAAAGTGGATATTTAAAATGGGTGACAGACCATTTGTTATATAAAATTGGCCTTAACAAAAGAAGAAAGATGCAAAGTTGACATTCCTCTTTTGGTTAAAGCCTTATGCAATAGAGACAAAAAGAAACAGACAAAGATTCTGCCACATGAAGACAAGTCTACATTATCAGAATGTGCAGAAACTTGTTTTGTCTTTTTGGAAAGACATCCCACTATCTCATCGTCCAATGAAGAAGCTTCAATGAGATTCTCAGTGAGAGTATAAAAGGAAGCTTCTAAGGATTATGAGATAACCAGGAGTGAGAAATTCAGATCGTGCATTGAAGTGTGTTTTTCCACGCATGCAAGTCTGCTTGAATAAAACAGTAATGTGTGTCTAAGCTGTTCTTATTCAAGCTCTACATCTGTGTCTTGTAAAATCAGTGAGTTCATCATAGTGAGTGTATTAATTGTATCTAGTCTGAGTGTGTCTTAGATTAGTTAAACATCTGTTGTATCTGTCATCTCGGCTTCAACCTTTCCGCAGTCAAGCTTGTTTGTAATTAACACTTGTTAATAATATACAGAAACATTGAGAAAAGAGTGTTGAGTTTTAATTTGTTGTATTCACCCCCCCCCCCCCTCTACAGCTTAGAACAATTCACTAGGGAAACCTTTTCGGACCCACAAAGAGCCTTATGTTCGTGGCCTTATGACTTATGAACTTATTCTCATAAATTCATACCTCATGCAGTTATCACCATAAGTTCATGCCTTAAGAACTTATCATGAACTTAACATGCATACGTAAACATCATACACAATCTTGAATTTTAATCCATAAATATGAATAAATAAACATGACTTGTATTAATAAAGCCTTATCTATTACAAATGATTATCAATTACAAAACTAAACTGCTATCATATGGACACACTGATGTTGCCCTAATGGGATTCAGAGAATGTGTGGAGTTGGCAGTTGCCCTAAGCCAGTCTAAGTCTGAAACAGCTAAGACTATCAAGGCATATGTCAAAAAAGTTAATGGAGATAGTGAAGGATCTTGGCCTGATCACAGAAGAACAGATCAAGGGTACCTCAGTGGCTACACACAAGTTAAAGGTCAAAAGAAGGAGAAAGGATACAGAGCCGGAGGAACTCCTGATCATGATTGAACAAGGTGATGTAGCTGTGGAAATCAAAGGAGTAGATCACAGCCAGGAGAAGAACATGAGGAAGATAAGATGATTGAAGAACCTGAGGTTGGGGTACTTTTTGTATATCCCCTCACAAAGAAAAAGTGCTTCCAAAGAGCATCAGACTTGCACAAGGTTGGTCTCAAACAGCTTATTGCTTTCAGACTTGCTAACTCTTTTCGGAAATCAATAAAGTGGAGAGCAGCCATCTGGGATCAGCTCAGAGGCTTTTATGAAAGAGGGGAGCTTCAACATCCCAGTTTCATGTTCCTAAGAGTTGAAATGGAAGAAATGGATGAAACCAGGGAACAGCTTGAAGAGATTTTTGAAGAAGAGTGCCACCACTGCCTTGAAGTCCATCTACTACTTGAGTAGATGAAGAATGGAAGCCGTCCATCAGTTGAACAGGCTTGCCATTACTTGCTCCCATCATCAACAGTCCAGTATGTTGAGATTTTTCTGTACATTAGTTGTACTTTGTTGCATTTGTTTTAACTTTATCTTTACATTAGTTGTAATCAACATTAGTACATTAGTTGTACTCTTGTAAAACATGTGTTGTTTCTGTAATCCAAATCAGTATGTATAAACTTATCTTTTACTTTACATTGATGTTGTAAATTCATTTCAGCAAAATGTATTGTAAAAATATATAGTGATTATTGATAAAATCAGCTTAGGCTGATTATTGCAAATAGGGGGAGATTGTTAGGCACAAAAAGGCCTCAGTCAAACTTGCTCCACATCTTAGGGGAGATTTTTAATCAAACCTGTTTGATGCACTTAGGGGGAGATTTTTTAAGCAAACCTGTTTGTGAACAGACTAAACACTTTATGGAACACGTTTCCAAGTCCTCATGTATTGTTTTGGACTACAATATCAGTTTACAAAGTCGAAGACAAAGTGGAAAACAGAAGATGCTAAAGCTACCTACGTTGTTCTGTTACATGAAGACAAAGTGGATATTTAAAATGGGTGACAGACCATTTGTTATATAAAATTGTCCTTAACAAAAGAAGAAAGATGCAAAGTTGACATTCCTCTTTTGGTTAAAGCCTTATGCAATACAGACAAAAATAAAAAGACAAAGATTCTGCCACATGAAGACAAGTCTACATTATCAGAATGTGCAGAAACTTGTTTTGTCTTTTTGGAAAGACATCCCACTATCTCATCGTCCAATGAAGAAGCTTCAATGAGATTCTTAGTGAGAGTATAAAAGGAAGCTTCTAAGGATTGTGAGATAACTAGGAGTGAGAAATTCAGATCGTGCATTGAAGTGTGTTTTTCCATGCATGCAAGTCTGCTTGAATAAAACAGTAATGTGTGTCTAAGCTGTTCTTATTCAAGCTCTACATCTGTGTCTTGTAAAATCAGTGAGTTCATCATAGTGAGTGTCGTAATTGTATCTAGTCTGAGTGTGTCTTAGATTAGGCAAACATCTATTGTATCTGTCATCTCAGCTTCAACCTTTCCGCAGTCAAGCTTGTTTGTAATTAACACTTGTTAATAATATAAAGAAACATTGAGAAAAGAGTGTTGAGTTTTAATTTGTTGTATTCACCCCCCCCCCCCCCCCCCCTCTACAGGTTAGAACAATTCACTAGGGAAACCTTTTCGGACCTACAAAGAGCCTTATGTTCGTGGCCTTATGACTTATGAACTTATTCTCATAAGTTAATACCTCATGCACTTATCATCATAAGTTCATGCCTTAAGAACTTATCATGAACTTAACATGCAAACGTAAACATCATACACAATCTTGAACTTAATCCATAAATATGAATAAACAAACATGACTTGTATTAATAAAGCCTTATCTATTACAAATGATTATCAATTACAAAACTAAATTGCTATCATCAGACCGGGTGTCCGAACAGACTCCCCCTTGACGATAACTTCTAGTAGATATGCATGGATCTATAGATCTAGGCTTATTTAAGTGGCTACCAGAATTCAATCCTTGCTCAACACAAACCTTAACCACTCTCTGATATTTTTTGCCCTCTGACCTCCGATTTTCATCAAAGAAAATTGACTAATCATGAAGCTTCTGCAGGTCGTCCTGAGAGAGATTAACTAGGTGTAAAGGATTATATACTCTCAAAATCACCATTTCATCTTTATCTTCCATCACAGCCTCACCCGTCTCACTGTCGACGTACCACCATACCAAGTTTCCCAAAACATCTTGTGGCATAGCCTTTAATGGAATTTTCTTCAGACACTTGGTTGGCTTGTAATACATTTTCATCCACGGCCTGTCAGTCAGTGGATTCATCCTGGTATCATCCATGACTCGTTTGCCAATCCTCGGATTCAGCCATTCAAACTTTCTAGACCGACCTTCTCTTCTGATGATCTTTGCAATGACTTCAGCATAGAGGTCGTCTCCAATGTTCACAAGCTCCTTCAAGGCTAATGCCTTAACTTCACATTTTGGCAATGAGTTGAAGTCCTTGAGCCTTCTTCTTAAGTACTGAAGACTGTCTCTTCTTTTTAGGATGAAAAGCTTCAGTTCTCTACTATAGAACCAGCTAAGAATTCCACCTGATAACTTACCTGGACTTGGCATCTTCATCTTCTTCTTTATCGCTAAGTCCTTCTTCTTCTCCTCTTCTCGGAACCACCATCTTCTTTTTTCTTCTTTAGTAAGTTTCCTGTCATGCCTTTCAGTATCTGATTCATCATTTAGAGCAGATCTTAGCATCTACGGGTCTATTAGACTATGATTTTCATTCATGTATTCTTCCATGAAAGGTTGCTTACGTACAACTACATCATCAACCTCATCATCTTCGTTTACGATTACTTCATCATCAGACTTCCATTCAGGTACATCTTATCGAACAAATTCACCTTCCTCAAGATCCTCCTGGTTTATGTCATCTTCAAAATTGAATCTGATGTCTTCCTCATCCAAATCTAACAAGGCTCCAATCAGATCTTCTTCCATATCTTCTGTCACTTCAGGAGCCTTTCCTTTACCCCTATCAGCTCCTGACAATCCAGACTCCCCCTGAATGTCAGCTTGCTGAGCAGTCTATTATGAAAGATCTGCTAGCTCACTTTTTTTTACGCGCTGGGGTCGTCTTCTTCGTCTTCTCTATGGCTTCCCCTCAACTCATCCCCTCGACAACTCTCCCACTGAGCTGCACGATCTTCTAAAATTTTCTATAGTAAGGCATGAAGAGTTGTGATCTGTTGTTGTTTGGCAGCCACAGTCTGATCTAATTGTGCATTATGTTGATCTAACTGAGCGTTATGTTGTTGTAGTTCGTTGATTGCCCTTGAAAGTTGAAGAATTTAGACTGCTTGGAGATCAATTTGAGCTTTTAGTTGATTAAAGCTTTGGGTGTCAGATGATGTTGATGGAGTGGTTGTGGTGGTTGCTGATGGAATGGCGGAGGTTAATGTAGAAGGCTCTAACTGATCTAGACGTTGGCGCTTTGCCCTTTGGTGCCTTGCAACCAACGCTTCTTCGTCTGGCACAAACTCTTCATCTTACTCTTCTTCATCTCGGAGACTGAATTGACCTGTTTGTGGATTCACAATGAGTCGAGTACCATGAAAACCAAACATTCGGAAACAGTACACTTGAAGACTTCTGTGAAGAGAAAGGAATCACTCAAAACTTTTCAGCTGTAAGAACTCCACAACAAAATGGAGTTGCTTAAAGGAGAAACCGAAATCTCATTGAAGCTGCTAGAACCATGCTGTGTGCATCTGGTTTAGCTTCATCATTTTGGGCTGAAGCTGTTAACACTGCCTGCTTCACTCAAAACAGATCCTTAGTGGCGAAAAGGTTCAACAAGACTTCCTATGAGCTGCTCAAAGGGAGGAAGCCAAATGTCAGCTACTTCCATGTATTTGGATGTCCTTTCTTCATTCTGAATCAAAGGGACCTACTGGCAAAGTTTGAACCAAAAGCTGATGAAGGTGTGTTTGTTGGCTACTCTGCTATCTCCAAAGCCTACAGAGTGTACAACAACAAAAGAAAGGTGATAGATGAATCTATCAATGTACCTTTGAAGAGTCCAAGAATGCTTCCATCAAAGCTGTTCCTGAATCAGTTCCAGGAGAACTAAACTTTGATGATCTTATGCATTCAAACAATGAAGAGGACTCAAAAGCTTCCACTACATCCAGTGTGGAACCTGTTAACCATGATGGGCATGATGATGATTATGTCAATACGCCCGGTGTGCAAAAGTGTACTGACTTAATTACAACTGCATGTCCTGAAACTATCAATGCTGATTTTCCTAGTTCCTCTGCTGATATGTTCAACAGTGGTCAATCATGTTCAAGAAGTGAACAGGCTCAAGACAACAGTGTGACTGAAAATCATGAAAGCTGTTCACCAGGACCTGCTGAAGCTACTGATAACTCAGGAGAATCCTCATTGAAGAATGATCCTAAGTGGATCAGATGTCACCCCAATGATCAAATAATTGGTGATATCAACAAGGGGATACAAACAAGGTGGGACAGCTTAGGGAACTTCTGTATGTTCTCTAGTTTTGTTTCACTAATGGAGCCAAAGAAGGTGGATGAAGCACTAAAAGATGCCAATTGGATCACTGCCATGCAAGAAGAACTCAATCAGGGTTTGAGAGAAACAAGGTAAGGAAGCTGGTCCCTGCTCCTAAAGGTAAAACTATAATTGGCACTAAATGGGTGTTCAGGAATAAGATGGATGAGCAAGGTCATGTCATTAGAAATAAGGCAAGACTGGTTGCTCAAGGTTATAGACAAGAGGAAGGGATTGACTATGATGAAACATTTGCTCCTGTGGCCAGGCTAGAAGCAATTCGTTTGTATCTAGCCTACGCTGCTCATAAGAGCATTAAGGTATTTCAAATGGATGTGAAGAGTGCATTTTTGAATGGGAAGCTGCAAGAAGAAGTTTATGTCAAGCAGCCTCCAGGTTTTGAAAACGAACAATATCCAGGCTTTGTCTATAAGTTGGACAAAGCTCTCTATGGTCTCAAACAAGCCCCTAGAGCCTGGTATGACACTCTTACTGAATTCCTTATGAGCAATGGGTATTCCAGAGGTAAAGTGGATACCACACTGTTTATAAAGAAGGTGAAGTCTGATATTATGCTTGTTCAAATCTATGTGGATGACATAATATTTGGTTCTACTAATGAACAACTATGCAAGAATTTTTCATTACTCATGAAATCCAAATATGAAATGAGTATGATGGGAGAACTTACTTTCTTTTTAGGATTACAGGTTAAACAAACTTCAACTGGAATTTTATAAATCAACGAAAGTATACGTTCGATCTCTTGAAAAAGTTTAAATTTGATCAAAGTTCTCCCATTAAAACCCGAATGGCAACCAATTTAAAATTGGATGCTGATGCCAGTGGCAAAGCTGTTTCAGTAACAGCTTACAGAGGCATGATTGGGAGCTTGTTATACGTAACTGCTAGTAGACCTGATATTATGTTTGCTACCTGTTTGTGTGCTAGATTCAAAGCTGATCCAAAGGAATCTCATCTAGTTGCTGTTAAAAGAATCATCAGATACCTAAAGGGTACACCAGGTTTGGGTCTTTGGTATCCCAAAGACTGAAGCCTTGAACTAACAGGTTATTCAGATTCTGATTTTGCAGGCTGCAGGCTAGATAGGAAAAGTACAACAGGTGGATGTCAACTCCTTGGTGGCAAGTTGATAAGTTGGTGTAGTAAGAAGCAGAACTCAGTGTCTACTTCTACTGCTGAAGCTGAGTACATAGCTGCTGGAAGCTGCTGTGGGTAGATTCTGTGGATGCAGCATCAGCTTGAAGACTATAGGCTTGTGTATAGAAAAATTCCTATTCTGTGTGATAACACAAGTGCTATAGCCATTTCCAACAATCCAGTATTTCATTCAAGAACCAAGCATATTGAGGTCAGACATCACTTCATCAGGGATCACATTCAGAAAGGTAATGTGGAGGTATGTTTTATTTCCACAAATGAACAGCTTGCAGACATTTTCACCAAACCTCTTGATGAAACAAGGTTTAATTACCTTGTCAGCAAGCTGGGCATGTTAAACAAATGTGACTAAGTGTCCTCAATGGTCTAAGACATTGTATGTCTCACACTGCACAAGTTTCTCAGAACAGCTTAGACAGAACAGGTTATGCATATTCTGTACTTAGGCATATTTCTGAAACACTTGAACAGCTTGAACATACAACAGGCTGAGCAAAAACAGTTTACTCATCCAGCCTGCTCTGATGGTCTATTCTCCACCCTGCTCACTCCTTCACACTGACCTACAAGACACTGTCTTGTAACCTGATCAGCTATTGAACACAACCTGTTCTTACATGGCTGAACAGGCTAAGGGAACAGTTTGAAGAATGAACAGCTTGTGATGATTCTGTTCATCACAGGTTTGACCAACTGCTTAGACCAACAGTTTTTAATTACCTTTCTTCACAATTAAGTTACTTAATTTCTGTTTTTATTTAACTTAATTACTGCGGATAATGTGGGTTACGTGTGTTAGTGATTAAAAAGGGCTCAAGTGGTCTGACAGACGGTCTGACATGGACAATCGTTCCGTTTTCTGTTAACGACTTTTTCAAATCAACCGCCCAAATGTTTATCTCTCATACCCACTCACATTCAAATCATATAAATACCCCCTACTGTTTCATCTTCGTATTCCACACTATTTCCAGAAATCCTCAAGAACCCTAAATCGACTAAGTGTCTTCTGCTTCTCTGAACCCAAATTCCTTACAAATGGCTCAAAGAAACAATCCCTTTCTTCCAGTATTTGTTGGTGATGATGTACATAAACACTCATCAGTTACCACAATGCTAACCATAAAACCCACTAACTACATTGCCAACCTCACAATCCCCAAAAACTATATGGGGAAAGGTTATGACCAAATGGTGGAGTTTTTGACAGTTCATCCATTGAACTACACCATGACTGCTACTCCTGGTGTCCTATACCAGGAGATGGTATACGAGTTTTGGTAGACTTATGCCTACAACCCCAATACCAAAGTCATCAAGGGGACTATTCTCAATGGGACTCAGACCATTGAGATCACTACTGATCTTCTCAGGGAGGTTTTTCATCTGCCAACTGCTGATTCATATGACATGCCTCAACCTGAAAATGAACAAATGGGAAATTTGTTACGCATCTGTGGTGTGACAGAACCCAAAATCGGAGCTACGCTGTTCAGGAAGGATCTGTCTCCTACCTACAAATTTCTATTTGCCTCAGTGGTGATGTGCTTTAGCAGCAAACTTGGTTCATTTGACCAACTGAGCCGTGATGAAATTCCAATAGTCCTACAGCTGGTGGATAGGACTACAATGGACATGGCTACGTGGATCTTTCTGAGCTTGAGGAACCTGGTGCAGCAGGAGACACGACCAGCTGTTGTTCGATACCCAAGGTTTCTGAGCCTCATCTTCAGACACATTTGTGGTGAGCACTTGTACAACTCTCAGCCTTTACTTCATACTGCTGCCTTCCCTATAATAGGGAATAGAGTTTTCTACACTGCTGTTCTTCCAAATGAGCCTCCTCTATCAACACCAATGAGGAGGCTGCTAGGATTGGTGGAAGGACCCTCTGATGTGAGGGTGGATCCAAAAGCTGCTCCCAAAGCAAAATCCAAAGCCAGGTCCAAGCACATTAAAAGGACCATGGCAACCACTGAAGCTGGGCTTGTCCACAAGAAGGCCAAAACAGTTCAGTCTAAGTTTGCTCCCTTAGCCTCTGTTGCTGAGGGGGAGCAGGCTCCTCACCCGGGGTCATCTGTTGACCCTGAAGCCTTTGTGGATGGTGCCTCTGTGGCACCTGAGACCATGGAACAGGTCAACCCACCTGTTTCTGACCCAGTCTCCAAATCTGTCCAGTCTGACCCTCTCCTCTCCTCTCCAATATCCCCCACTTCATCTCACATTCTATACCAACGCAAAAAGAAACCAACAGCCCAAACTAGCCCCTCTGTTCCCTCTTAACAGGGTTCAGTTGCAAAAGAAGCAACCCCTGCTGCCTCTCCTATTTTGGGAGAAGGTTCAGCACAATTGGAGCCTGCTTCACTCCAACCTGTGTCTACCTAGAGTCAGCTTTGACCCTCTGGTTCCTCCCCACAGGAACCAGTTGTACAACAGGAGATAGCCACCTCAACTATTCCAGCCTCCCAACAGGCTGAGAATATTGAAAGACAGGAGTCCTCTCCACAACATACTGTGTCCACACTGTCCCCACCTCAAACTTCTTTACACCCTGAGTCTGCACGAGGTGTCCACACTGCTGGTATAAACCAATCAGCAGATCAGCCTCAAACTTCTGTTCCTAGGATACAACTGTTCAACACCAAACAGCTGCTGAGGGACCAACAACCCAGGCTGATGAACCTCAAGGAACATACCATCCCTTAGGTGAGGCTACTCCCATGCAAACTCCATCAGCAGGTTTCACCACTGCTGATGTTGAAATGCATATCCCAACTCCCCATGATGAGGTGCTTTTACACCAAGGCACTGCAGAGGGAACACCCACTGGCCTTAATGAAGGTGCTGCAACACAAGCAGCATCTGAAAGGCCCCCATCATCAACCCCTTCTCTTGATGATGTAGCTACAGCTGCTGCTGAGGGACTCTTTGACCACTCCAAGCTGGGCCACATTACTTTTGCCCAGGCTATGGAGCTTCTTTCAAATGTTCCTCTTCCCTCTCCATCACATCCTCATACTCCAGCCTCATCATCTTCCTCTCCATCAACCCAATCTAAACAGTCCACCCATACACCTCCATCTCCTAAAGATCTGCCTTTGAAGGATCAGCTTTCCCTGCTAACCAACAAAGTTGGTTCTTTAGAAACCTCTATGTCCTCTCTACCCTATATTATTTCAGACTCTGTGTCTGAACAACTTAAGGGTTTCTTTGCTCTGTTCAGAGATTCCTTCCCAGCCACTCCACAGCCTGATAACTCTCCACAGCTGCTTGCACTCACTGCACAGCTGCAAAGTGTCTCCACATCTCTCTCCTCCATTCTTTCACTACAACAGGACTCTGTGTCCTCACTAACAGCTATTTCTCAACAGCTATCATCTCTCCTAACTTCTTGCAATTCTACACTTCCTGTCACTCTGGCCAGCTTGAACACACTCATTGGCTCCCTATCCAATTCTGTGTCATCAAACCTTGCTGATGTGCAAGATTCTCTTGAACTCCATCTTGCACAACTTCTAAGTTTGCTGTTCACAGCTTCTGATAGGGAAAACATTGTCAAGCTGACCTCCCTTGCTGATACCCAATCCTCTTCTCTTCAAACCTGTCTTTCACAGCTTGTAGAGGTGAAGGACAACTTGGCTTTCTTAGTGAATAGCCTTGTTGGCCCCAAGCCTGCTGCCAAAACTGCTAGCAAGCCTGCTAACTTTGTGTCTTCAGGCAGACCGGGTGTTGAAGGTGCTGGTACATCTCCTTCAAAGGGGGAGAAGTCATCTGCCTCTAAGACTAAGTCTAAGGGGGAGAAAACTTCTTCTCCTAAGGAGAAATCAGTGCCTGCGATACTCACCGGTCAACCAGTAGGAGTATCTGCAACAGGTACAATGGAGGGTGCTTCCCAAACTACTCAGCCTACTCAGGTTGAAACTCCAAACCCTGATCAATCTAAGGGGGAGGAATTCATTCCTGAGGGCAGGCAGCAGAAGGAGGCATCTGATTCAAAAAGAAGAAGAAGAGGAGGAGGAAAGTGCTGAAGCTGCTGTCACTATAGCAGCCAAAGGAAAAGAAAAAGCAGCAGTTGATCCCCAACAACAGAAAGCAGCAGAGATTAAATTTCACAAAGCCAGGGCCAAAGAAATGGGTCTTCCTATGCACAAATGTTTTGAGTTTAGAGAAGAACAGCTTCAAGCCCTGGAAGCTCTAAGGAAAGAAGAAGAATCTGCCAAAGCTGCTAAGTCTCTTGCACTTCAAGAGGCAAAGAAAATCAAAATGCCCTCTCTTGAAGTGCAAAAGAAATTAATGGAAGCTGCTAAGGGATCAGCAGGAGAGAAGGAAGCAGAAAAAGAAAAAGGTGCTCTGGTCTCAATGACCAAAACTCCAGTGCCCTCTGCAAGAGCTCAGTTCCACTTTGACAATCTGGCAAGAAAAAAATTTCAGGATGTTGATGATAGAAGGCTTGCCAAGGAAGCAATTGTCAAAGCTGTGCCCATATCAAGATAAGGCAGTCAGTGGAAGTTGAAAATAACCAGAATGGGTGCAACAGGCCCAAAGCTAGAAACATATGACTACACTGATGTTGCACAAATGGGGTACAGAGAATGGATTGAGCTGGCAGTTGCTCTAAGCCAGTCTAAGTCAGAAACTGCTAAGACTGTTAGAGCATATGTCAAGAAGCTGATGGAGAGGGTGAAGAATCTTGGCATGATCTCTAAAGAGGTTAGTGAAGGTGTCTATGTGACACAACCAAAAATAAAGGCCAGGAGGACAAGGAAGACACTGAGCTGGAAGAACTCCTTGTGATGATTGAACAAGGAGACTATGCTGTGGAGATCAAAGGAGTTAACCACAGCCTGCCCAAAGGAGTGGAGTTTGAAGAAGGCAAGGTAATTGAAGAACCTGAGTTGGGGGCATTTTTTGTAGATCCCTTAACCCAGAGAAAGTGTTTTCAGAGAGCTTCGGACCTACACAAAGTTGGTCTTAAGCAGCTTGCAGCCTTCAGAATTGCCAACTCCTTCAGACAGTCCAGCAAGTGGAGAGCAGCCATCTGGGATGAGCTGAGAGGTTTTTATGACAGAGGTGAGCTTCAAGATCCAAACTTCATGTTTCTCAGAGTTGAAATTCAAGATCTGGAAGAAACAAGGGAGGAACTTGAAAGAATGTTTGAAGAAGGACTGCCACCTCCAGTATAGTGATGTCCATCTACCAAACAGGATAGGTGAAGAATGGAAGCTGTCCATTAGTTGGACAGGCTTACCATTATCTGCGCCAAACACAAACAGTCCAAAATCTGCTGTACATTAGTTGTACTTTAAATTACATATGTTGTAATTTCTCTTTTGCATCAGTTGTAATATACATCAGTACATCAGCTGTACTTTTGTAAGAACATGTGTTGTGTTATGTAATCAAGAATCAGTGTATATATAAACTGATCTTTTACTTTACTTTGATGTTGTAATTTTATTCTAGCAAATGTATTGTAAAATTATATGGTGATTTTTGATAAGGTCAGCTTAAACTGGCTATTGCAAAAGGGGGAGATTGTTAGGCACAAAAAGGCCTCAGTCTAACCTGTTCTTCATCTGAGGGTGAGATTTTCAATCAAACCTGTTGATGCAATTGAAGGTTGAATTTAAGGCCTGTAATATGCCTTATTGAAACCTGAAAATGATTTGCAATATCAGTCCAAAGTTGTTCACCCTGTTGCATGTGTTGCAACAAAGGCAGTTTGTCCAAGCTGTTCAGTCTGCTGAACAGGCTGAACATAAACTGTCTACGCTACTCTACACTGGTGAGCACCTTGTGCAGTTTTCAAGTGTTCTGTTCTTTGTGAACAGAACCTGTTCTTTGTGAACAGGCTAAACACTTTATGGAATATGTTTCCAAATCCTCATGTATTGTTTTTGGCTAGAAGATCAGTTTACAAAGTCGAAGAAAAAGTGGAAATCAGAACTGCTCAGCCTGCCCAAGCTGTTCTGTTACATGAAGACAAAATGATTTTAGAAAAAGGGTGACAGACCTTTTTCTTATATCAAAATAGGCCTTGGCAAAGCAAGAAAGACGCAAAGTTGACATTCCTTATTTGGTTAAAGGCAATGCAACAGTAGACAAAGTGAAAAGACAAAAGTTCTGCCCACATGAAGACAAGTCTGCTTTTCAGAATGTGCAGAAAAGTTTATGTTGTCTTTTCAACAAGACTTCTCCTTTGTCCTTTCGTCCAATGAAGAAGCTTCACTAAGATCCTCTGAATGAGTATAAAAGGAAACTTCCAAGGATTGAAAGATTAAGCCAAAAAGCTAAGTGCTGAAGCCAAGAGTGTATGTGCATTCAAGTATATCTTTCATGCATGCAAGTCTGCCTGGATAAAACATTGTTTTGTGTCTAAGCTGTTCTTATCCAAGTTGTTCCTCTAAGTCTTGTAAACACAGTGAGTGATTCTTAGTGAGTGTATTAATTGTAACTAGTTTAAGTCTGTCTTAGACTAGTTAAACATACTGTTGTATCTGTCATCTCAGCTTGAACCTTTCCGCAGTCAAGCTAGTTTGTAATTAACATTTGTTAATAATACATACAAACATTGAGAAAATTGTGTGTAGTTTTTAAATTGCTGTATTCACCCCCCCCCCTCTACAGCTTAAGGCTATATACTTGGGAAACCTTTCGGGACCTACACAACTGGACCATCTTCCTGTGCCTCGGTTCCCAGATGTAAAATTTTACTCAGATTGTCAGCAGAGAATGCAATAGCTTGTCCATTAAACGTTGCCCTGAGAACTGGGGGCAAGACTGACCTATCAACATGTAAAGAACTCCAAAATTGACGTATGTATTGGATTATCAGCGTTGGATTGTGAGTCAACGCATAAGCTATCCTTGATCTCGTCAGAAATTCAAGGATCTCCCTATACTTCCCTGCTTCTGGCGCCTGGAGGTCAATACTAACCACCATATTTTGCTTATTGAAAAATGCACGATCAGCCATTCCTGCACATGCAATAAATAGATAGATTTTGAAAAAATAAATGGTTGGAAAGCATTTAAGACCATACGAAATTCATTAAGTTTGTTCGAACTTAATGAACTAAGAACTTAGGTGTAACTTCGTGTGAATCAGATAAGCCCTACGAACTTGTATATATTTTTGAACTAAGTTCGTACGTCCTTATGTTCGTACGAACTTGTTCTTGATTTAACAAGTTCGTTTTCGGCCCTGTTACAACTTAAACTTCTGATCTACAACTTTTTAGACTTAATCAATCAATGAAACTAGTCCTAAAAGCCTCTAATCAAGTTTATTAATGTTTTATTTTAAGTTTTATAGCCTTAAACTTCGTAATTATAGAACACCTAGTTTTCGGTTAAGTTAAACCCATAATACACGATATAAACCCGTTTAAAGTCTCAAATCTTCCTTACCTAGTTGTTTGTGAGATAAATCGACACTAAACACTTGTAATTTCGAGATGGAACTATAGTTTCTTCGTGTTACAGGAAACAAAGTCGTGAAATACGACAAGTTCGAGATCGCCCAATAAGTTCGAGATCGCCTATTATAAGTTCGTGAGGAGTAAATTCGTGAGTAGATGAATAAATTTAACGTTGTGTGCCCTATTTAAACCCCACCACTATGCCTCGAACATAGCTGAGATAAGTTCGTTTACTGTGCCTCGAACTTAGATGGCTTAAGTTCGTTCAAAGTTAGGGTTCCATGAACTTAAGCCCAAATTTTGAAAAACTTTTAAAAATTTTCAACTTTTCCAACTTTTGTAACTTTTTCAACTTTACGAAACTTTTTCAACTTTACGAAACCCTTCACACTAAGCAAACAAATTATCACACAATTTTTGTTTTTCCAACTACCATGCATCCTAGTAACGGACCACGTTCCTATTTATAAAAAATAAGATGAACAAAAATAAAATAAAAGAAAATAAAGTAAATAAAATAAAATAAAATAAAATAAAAACTAAATTCCAAGAATTTAAAAATAAGTACATAAATTAAATCTTTTTGCGAGAGTGTCAAAGAAGGTTCAATTAGATTGCTTTGCCAACGTATTTTTGGTGATGCACTTTCACACTTTGGAATTTTTGATTCCTTTTATTGTTTGTCGTAACATTACACCAAGTCGATTGTCGGTATTGTCCACTTAAACACTCAACACTTAGAATTTTTTTTAGCCTTTTTATTTATCAAGAAAGTATCTTACGTGTCCCACACTTAGACATACTTCTATGATGAAGACAGATATACAATCATTATGAGTTTCGATATTTGCAAATCATCTTTAAAAGGCAAGCTTCGGACATAGTTCTGTATTTACATACAACAGAGTGTCTTAGTTTGTCTTAGCGTAGAGCATACATCTTTTATTTTAGCAAGACAGTGGTGACATGCTTGTACTTATGTACAACAAAGCGACATGTCTTACTAAATTGAGTCAAAACAGCGGTCAAAGGTTTGTACTTACGTACAACAAAGCGACATGTCTTGGCTCTCTTTACATTTCATGCTTGCTCTTTTTTAAGATGTATTTTGATGAAGCCATACATCCCCCAGACTGATTTACATAAATCATTCATTATTATTGTATGTGAGCCTCTAACACAGAAATTAAGACCTTTTGGTCAAACATCTAAGTTAGTTACACAAATGACATTTTCTTGATTGTTTTATTAGCTTTTAGGAAAACCTTCATGTTTTATGCCTACCAACTAATAACTTAAAAATATTTAAAAGAAAAAAATCTACTGAGGTCAGGTAACTCTGGATTACGCATCCCATTTAGTTGGACTAACAACTCAAAGCGTGATCTATCAAATGCTTTTGTGAAAAGATCAGCATTGTTGTCTTCCGTTGGAACTTTTACCAATTTTATCAGGTTTTTCTCAGCACAGTCACGAATAAAATGATGTCTTATATCTATGTGCTTAGTCTTACTGTGCTTTACCGGATTATTGTTTATTGCAATCGTGGATTGATTGTCTATTCTAATGGAAGTATGAGTATAAGTCAAACCGTAATCCCAAAATTGTTGTTGAATCCATAGAACCTGTGGACAGCAACTCCCTGCAGCTACATATCTTGCATTGCCTGGATACCAGTCTCCCTCCTAGTTACTGACAACCGCCCATTGTTGACTTTCTATTCAGATATACACCCTACATAATTTGAGTCCATGTAAGCTTCCAATTCAAGATCTCCATCAGCATGATACCAAAGTCCCAGCTTCGGTTTCGACTTCAGGTATCGTAGAATCTGCTTCACAGCCTTCATGTGCATTTCCTTGGGGTTAGCTTGAAACCTAGCACAAATACAAACGACACTCGTTATGTCAGGTCGAGGAGTTGTTAAATACATAAGTGACCGGATCATGTCCCGATATAATGTTGGATCCACATCAGTATCACTATCGGTACCCAGTCCAAGATTGTGATTAACTTGAATTAGGAAACTGAAATTGGCTGTGAGTTTTGTTCCCTCCATCAAGAAGTGCTTTAATATTTCATAGCCACACTTTGTCTGATGAATGAACATCCCCTCCTTTCATTGTTCAACTTGTAAACCAAGAAAGGAGTCCAGCTCTCCCATCGCACTCATCTCAAATTTGGACTTCATAACCTTCTCAAAATCCTTGCACATTTGTTCATTTGACGAACCAAAAATGATGTCGTCCACATAAACTTGTACCAGTAAGAAATCGTCACCTTTCGCTTTCATGAAAAGTGTACTATCTATTCTCCCTCTCTCGAACCCATTGTCCAAGAGATGAGTAGACAGTGTCTCGTACCACGCCCTAGGAGCCTGATGTAGTCCATATAGACCCTTATCCAACTTATATACACTATCTGGATACTTGGGATCTGGAAAACCCTAGTGGTTGCTCGACATACACCAATTCCTTCACTTTCCCGTACAAGAAGGCACTGTTTACGTCTAGCTGATAAACTTTGAAGGCTTTGAATGATGCAAACACTAGAAACAGTCAGATTGCTTCAAGCCTTGCTACTGGTGCAAACACTTCGTTATAATCTATCCCTTCTTCTTGGTTGAAACCCCTTTACTATGAGCCTTGCCTTGTTTCGTGTAACGATGTCTCTATCATCCCTTATGCACTTAAAGACCCATTTGGTCCCTGTAGAAACTTCTCCACGAGGCAAAGACACTAACTCCCAGGCTTCCAGCTCTTTGAACTGTGAGAGTTCCTCTTGCATAGCTTCAACCCATGACTTATCTTTCAGAGCCATTTGTTCATTCTTTGGCTCAACTTGGGAGATGAAACAAGAATACAGATAAGTGTGAAGTGCCTCGGAGTCATTGATCATCGATAACAACACTGTGTTATTATTCACACTACTCCTAGTTCTCACACCAGCATCTGGATTCCCAATGATGTATTCAATCAGATGATCTTTATTTACTCTTGATGTTTCAACTGCATCGACGTGAGGATTGTCTCCCAAATTTGATCCTATTTCGCCTAGTGCGGGTGTGACTTCAGATGGAACATTCTCCTCGTGATCACTGTCATCTGAGGATAAATTATTTATCTGATTCTCATGCATAGGTAAGGAAGGTTCTTCATTCGTTAGGGACCCTTCTTCTGTCAATATATTTTCAGATGTCGTGGAGATGCTAGAATTGGAAAATACTCTACCCTCGTCATTAAGATTTAATGTCGAGATTTCATTCTCCACAGTTCCTGCATCACCACTAAAAGGAATATTAAATGATTTAAACACAGAGTCATAATCAAATAACCATTCTGGACCAATTTGGGGTACTTGTGAATAACTGGTTACATCAATGTTAAACACAATTTCTACAGTACCAGTAGTTTTATTAAAAACCCTCTTGTTTGGTGAATTTGGGACATAACATAGGAAGTATCTTTCATCTGCCTATTCACAAAACTTTGGTTGATGTTTCGTTTTTAACAAAGTACAGGCACCCCAAATGGTTCAAAGCCAGTTAAATTTGGTGGTCTTTTATGTAAAATCTCATAACGTGTTTGTTCAAAGATCTGACAATAAGGACTCTGTTTAGCACATGACATGCGGTATTCACTGCCTCCCCCCAAAACATAGTGGAAAGCTTTGAATCCAAGAGCATAGTCCTTGCTGCCTTAATCAATGTCCTGTTTTTCCGTTCTGCCACCCCCATTTTGTTGTGGCTCAAATAATGCACTTAATTGATGCACTATGCCTTTAGTTAGGCAATATACACCAATTATTGCATTTTTAAATTATTTTCCATTATCATTTCTGATACGTTTTACCATTTTCCCGTATGAGTTCTCAACTTGGTCTAAGAACCCAATCAGCGTGCCTGCTGTCTCGTCCTTTGTACATAAAAAGAAAACCTAGGAGAAACGTGAGTAATCATCATTAATAACTAATAATACCAACTCCCACGTATTCTCCCTTTGTTGATTGGACAGAACATATCCATATGTTGCAAATCAAAGGTGGAAGAGATTGAGTTCTGAGTTTTCGATTTGTGCGACTTCTTATGTTGCTTCCCTTTCTTGCACGTCACACACATATCTTCAAAATGAAAACTCTTCAGTGGAACACCTTGCACAAGGCCATTTTTCGTAATGAAATTCATGTTCCTTAAGTGCAGGTGTGCCATTCGCCTGTGACACAGCAAGGATTCTGACTCTGAAGCTTTGGATAACAAACAGGTATTTCCCATCGAAGATTCTGCTATGGTCATGTCTATCATATGCAGATCATTTTTCCTTGGAGCCCTCATCATTATCCATTCTTCCAGAATCTCAAATCCAGGCTTTAGCATTAACGCTTCCTTTTCAGTAAACAGCACTGAATTTTGCTATCATAGATTTGTGAGACACTAATGAGATTGTGATCAAGCTTCTCTACATAGTAGACCTGCTCGAGTGTAATTTTCCCATTAGTGACTATTCCAGTTCCAGTGATATTGCCTCCTTTAATTCCAGCAAATGAGACAAATCCCTTGTACCCACTCTTGAGCTCCGTCAGTAGACTTCTTTCCCCAGTCATGTGTCGAGAGCAACCATTATCTACGAACCATTTGTTGTTATGACCTATAGTTAACTCCTGCACATGAACAAAAACAAATTAGTTATCACGGGGAACCCAATCCATGACTAACTTGGAAATACCATTCTCATCGAAAAACTTGAACCCTTTCAAATACCCATCACTCCTTTCAGGTGACTTGGGTTTTTGAGCAAGAACTTGTTCTGGAGCTAAGTTATTAATATCCACTCTTGGCCTTTGGGTGTTCTTTTGCCGTGGAGCCCTAGAGTAAATTCTGTTATAATGCATTTCATTGTTATAACTCTGGGCTCTACCGGGTGTCTGATGTCTGTTAGGAGTATGAGACCTCACTGGAGTATAACTCCTCTTAGGTGTAATATTCCAAATGAGTGGTTGGGGTCCAGACCTTGATTGACTAAGTAATCTATTCGAGTGAATTATTCCTAAGTCCTTCAATTTGTCTGATTGACACCGGTGGTTGTTTAGTACCTACTCGTGAGGTTGCATTCGAGTTCTTCTCTGAATTTTGAGAACTTCTCGAGCATGCAATACTATGTTCAAGGTTTGTTGTTCTTGTTTCCCTACAATAGGTGTAGACCATTGTTTCATATAGGGACAACTTGATGCAACATGACCATTTTCATGACATCAAAAGCAAGAGATCTTGTCAATAGACTTCTTATAAGCACTCTTTGACATAGGGGTCTCACTAATGTCCTATTTGTTTGTATCAACAGCCTTTTTCAACTCGTCTTGGTTATTATCACTTACAATTTTTGCCTCTTCTAGTTTTGACCCACTATTAGACCGCACAAACTTAACCGTTTTCTTAATCTGAGAGGCTGTTGTTGACACCTTAGTTGTTGACACCTTATCAGTCTCAGTTACTTCTACTTCCTCTGACTCAACTGAATCTGTGGTCTTATCCTGAGGGATAGGCACATAGTTACTATCAACAGGTGGAGGCACATCTGGATATGCTAGGCCAACTGGTTTCTTATACTGTCTCTGCGAATCTAAGATTTTGCCTAAGATCAAGGATGAGTTCATAAACGTCTCAATATTACTATTAGCCTCAACAACCTTTTCCCTAGCTTCCGGTAATTCTACATCTTTAAGGGTGATCTCCTTAGTTAGAGCTTCTACATGTTCATAAATAAGTTCTATCCTGACACATTGTTCGCTCAATTTGTCTTTCAGAACTATTACATCTTAAGCATCAACTTTTATTTTAGCCCTAAGATCTTCCTTAATGTGTAGCAGACTAGCATTAACAGATTTTAAAGACTGTGTTTGAGCTGTCATGGATGAATGTTATTCTAGAACCCGATTCAACTTATCTTTTAAAGTAGTACGTAAAACACGAAAATCATGAAAAGTAGAAAAGTTGAGAGTTACCTTTTTCCGATCCGATTCGACAATGGCCATCTAAGCTGCAAACTCCAGAGTAGTCTGCTCCTTATATTTTTCCAGTACCAAAGGATTTGTATCGAACTGCTGGGCGTCCTCCTTCTTTTCCTCTTTAGCTCTACTATAGTCTAAGTCACTTCAGACATAAAAGCTCTAGCGTTGGATTCCGAATGAGAATTCCAATCATAAATACCATCTAACTGCTTGTTAGAAGATACATTCGTTAGTAACCCAACTATTGAAGCTTGATTCCCTGAACTAGCTGATTTTTATCATCCCGGGTTCTGATAGTTATCCATTTCGGCCTTTGATATTCTCTAGCAAAATGTCTCAACCCCTGAAAATTGTAACATTTTACTTTCGACTTATCAAATCCCACATTATTGCTCACACTAAGGTTTCTCCCCATTCTTTTCATAAACCTCTTAACCTTCTGTGTGACCATTGCCAGTTGTAATTGCAGGTCCATCTGCTCAAGATCATCTGGATCTACCTGATCATAATCATCCACCCATAGAGCTGGATCGTTAAACTTTTTCGTGTATGTAGTTACCATATGCTGCCATAAACGATGCATGAAGCTTCAGTTGCCACTCTGCTGTCCTAGCACTCATAGGCATTTTGGTGTATCCCTGAGAAGATGATCCCTAGTTCTGTGGTTGATCTTCTGATTTTGAAAACCCTAGAAAGGCCCTACCACTCGATTCTTCAGCTTCTACAGGTATGCCTTCTTCTTCTCCAGAGTAGAACGCTGTAGCCCCCGACTTTGGTGCATTGGAAGTTGATGGATTAGATTTTCCGAAGTATATTTCAGGATCCTATACTTGATCGTATTCCATCTCCTTCTTTTGTATCTTGAAGTTATAAGGCCTCAGTGTTCCAATGATTTCTTCAAGAGTGAGAGTGGCCAGTTTATCTTCATCATGCTTTATCAACGCAGTGTACATCTCCCACTTTGATGGTAACGCATCTAAAAGTTTCTCAATCTTATCAGATTCTTGATACTCAACTCTGTGGTTATCAAGGTCGATCAACAGATCATAGAACCTTGTGACTATCTCATCCAAGGTCTCATTCTTCAAACTCTTGAAGATTGCAAACTGTTTCCTTAACGATTCTGTTCTCCCCTTCCTCACCATTGGATTTCCCTCATACCTCTTCTCTAGAGCTTTCCAGAGTTCTTAACAAATTCTATGATGCTTAAATGTATGCAGAACCTCAAACATTAAAGCCATTTTGATAGAAGACATAGCTCGATTCTCAGGTTCATAAACTTTCTTATCCTCATCTTTCATCTGCAGATAAGATAAAACTTTCATCCTGCCCTCGAGCTCTTGTGTCGGGGAATATACCCTTCGTTAATGAATATCCACATACACATATCATTGAATCAAGTGAAATCTGCAAACCTATCCTTCCACCAGTACTAGTCTTCATTCTTCATCAGCTTGGGTGGTGAGTTGGATTTGCCCACTTCGTGATCCATTTCCAAAAACTTGGGCAAACTAGACATTCTCGATGACATTTGGTTCACAAACTTAATTTAAATAATTTTAAAATTTTATTTATGCAAATTCGTACGGACTTGTATTAAGTTCGCAGGAATTTTTAACTAAATTCGTTTCTGAAAATTAACTTCATTTCAAAGACAAGTTTGTGAACCCACAAGTTCGAGAAACCCTAGTTCGTCTGACAAGTTTGTGGAAAACAAGTTCGTAGAACCCTAAAGTAACAAGTTCGTGAACTACTGAAAACTTCGAGCGCCACAACTTCGTGGAGGAGCATGTCTGACAAGTTCGTGAAAACCCTAATACGCCCTCCTAAGTTCATGCGCCGCAAGTTCGTGAAACGGCCAAAAATTCGACTTTTTAAAAAATTGATATTAAAATAAATGTTTTTGAGACAAAAATATTAATCTCTTTAGATAGATGAACTAGAAGGATTATAGGCTTGAAAAACTGCTCAAAACACCAAAAAAACCTCGAGAAAAATGTGATTTATCTGTAAAAATGCCAAGAAACCAATGAATGTTCAACGGAACATGAAGAACACGAAGAACATGCGATTGTTAAGCTCTGATACCACTTGTGAGGTCCACACACCATGGATCCAATCAAGGCATTGCGACGTCAAACGAGTGCAGAATCCTCGTTTGACGGTTACGGATCGATCACACGGAAACACGGAGCCGAACAAGACGCTGGACGACAGAATACCGACCCTACACGATGTATTGCTCCGTTAGATGCTGTAAAACTCTCTTAGTTCATCTGAATGCTCTCACAAACTCTGAAAGTGTTAATCTCGAAGGGTTATGAAATAACACAAATAAGATCATGATATAACCTGTAAGTTCGTGCATGACCCAAGCCCACGAACATACTAGTTCAAGCCCATGCAGATACGAACTTACCAGGGCCAAGTTCGTACGAACTTAAGAGCATTATGTTCGTGGCCTTATGACTTATGAACTTATTCTCATACGTTCATACCTCATGAACTTATCATCATAAGTTCATGCCTTAAGAACTTACCAGGGCTAAGTTTGTATTAATGAAGCCCTATCTATTACATATGATTATGTATTACAAAACTAGACTGCTATGGTCAGACCGGGTGTACCAACATCTGTTTATGTTGCTACGATCGGATCACTAAGAAAGAGCAAAGAATCAGTTAGAAGCAGATCACCAATCTTCAAAGTCATAAAGATTATGTTTGACAAGTTCCTAAGTATCTTCAATCCTATTTTCGAAGTAGAACGGGAAGACAAAACTTTCTCTACATTCTCCGAACCAGAATTTCCCTAACTTGTTCTTGCAGGATCTAGTTTCTATATCTTCATTTGATAAATAACAAGAGCAGAGATCCTATACCTCAGAATGCACAAAGATGTGTCATCAAGTTTCTTTGCTGCAATCTCACACTGTCACTAATCTTTGACTTCCAAATGGCATTAGAAGCAACGCAAAGAAAAGTTAATCTGCTTGCGCCGAATCAAGATACTCAAGGCCTAGAACGTTGCTCAGTTTCAAAAGTAATCACATCACCTACGGTCGGAGTAGTATACTTGAACTCGCAAAGAAAGAAGGCACTCGTGAGAAGAGATGAATTGGAGAAATACTGTGACGGGACTCCATACATGTTCAGAAAGATGCTGATGATCAGAATCGATAATATGAAAGAAGCTCTGAAGCTCAGATCAAGGATATGGAAACTTAAAGCCGTACTGAAACTCGTTAGAGACTTCCAACAAGATATCCGAGACAAGCTAGAGTACAGGATGACTATCAGACGCCTTGACCAAAATTTTGATCAGAGGAAGCTTATTACAAATCTGATGCCGCGATCTGAATGCTGATCACAAAGGGGGAGAATGTTAGATCCAAAGTTGTGACAGTTTCAGTGGTCAAATTGTAATAGTTGAAACTTAGTTTTGTGTTCAATTTGTAAGGATTCAAACTTTATTGTAAATGGGTTAAAATACCAAAAGGTCAACCCATGGGTATGGATAGTATTTGGATCCGTTTATGTTTGCTTATAAATAGTTAGCTTTTCTAGTTTTCTATGGAATCATTCAGCTCATTGTGCCTAAGTTGATTGAAGTGCAAATTAAGGTTTTCCTAATCCTTTTAATGTTCTTATTGTTTTTATTATATTCATGTGATTATTCTTCATGTTCTTCATGTGATTGATGATATTGTTGAATGTAGATTGAATGCTTCTAGTATGGAAATTACATAATTGTGCTCTGTGAATCACAATAGATTGGGATCTTCTAAAGTGTAAACCCGTAGTCACGCAGTTGGCTCTTCATCCACAATACTTGTGAAAAGCGTGATGATACTACAACATATTCAGCTTGGGCTGGTGATAGCGACACACAGTGTTATTTCTTTGATGACCAGCAGACATGTTTATCACCAAGGAATTGTACTACTCCTGATGTGCTCTTTCTGTCCATTTTATCTCCTGCATGATCAGCGTCAGAGAACGCAGTCAATGTAAATGTTTATTCCCTAGGATACCACAAACCTATGTTTTGAGTACCCTTCAGATATCTTAAAATTCTTTTGGCAGCAGCCATATGTGATTCTTTTGGATTTGCCTAATATCTAGCACAGACACAAGTAGCAAATAAAATATCAGGTTTAGTCGCAGTTAAGTACATTAATGACCCAATAATTCTTTGATAATGAGTTACATCAACAGGTTTCCATGAAATATCCTCATCGAGTTTTGATTTAGAATCAGGTTCCATGGATGTTTTCATTGGGGTACTATTGACCATGTTAAATTTCTTCAACATGTCTTGAATATATTTTGACTGCTTGATGAAAATTACATCACTCAGTTGTTTAACTTGTATCCCCAAGAAAAAATTAAGTTCACTCATCATGCTCATTTCAAATTTCTGGGACATAAAAAATGCAAACTGTTGGGAATTCGTATCGATTTTCATAAAAACATAAACTTTTATCATATTAAATGCACAACGGAAGCCTTTTATAATCACAAATTTCGTACACGGATGATCAAGTATACATAAGATAAGTGAACTAGAAAGCAATAAAAATCCGTCCCTTTGCATTCGATAACAAGAATGCACGAATGAGATGCTTTCGATATCCACCGGTGATGACACGGTCGAGCAGCGCCAAGTATGCAATCGAACACACGAACAACGGGAAAAACACATGAAGTTGTGTGTTTGGTACGGCCGAGATGGCCACACACAAAAACCAATTCATGTGTGTGGCCGTGTGTTTTCATCACACTTTCCAAAACCCTAGAAAGGGTTTATATATGCATATCACATATATATGAAGCCACCGTATGTGTGTGTGTGTGTGTGTGTGTGTGTATATATATATATATATATATATATATATATATATATATATATATATTATTAATTAAGAGTTTTATTTTTAATCAAACTCTAATGTAATAATATAATATATATCTTAATAATTATCTTTATTATTTAAACCTTATATAATTATCTCTATAATTATATATCTATTAAATAATATTTATCTTTTATATAAATGACTAGATAATTATTTAAAATTTCCTTTATTTATTTGTTTATAATTATCCATACAATTATCTAATAATAGATGATAGTACTAATCCAAATAAATGCATCTTTTATTTAATATCCAATACTAAATAAAAGACTAGATAATTATTTAATTATCATCCAATGATAATTAAATCAATACAATATCTAATATTGCACTTTTAGTCCTCGTACTTTGAGATATAAATAATCACACATTAATTTAATCTTAATGATCATTTCGTTTCATAAACAATATCTAATATCATTTACTAAATAGTTTAATTGCATCTGCTCAGTTGTCTCATCGGTGTGACCCTCAAGTGTTTTATGAAATCAGTCATGATGCAGTAGTAATGTCATCTTTACACACCATAGACTAACATACTCCCACTTGTGTAAGACGACATATTGTCCTGCATTCTTATTGAAACTCTGACTCCCATTCGGGCATTCTTGTTGAAACAGCCTTCAAAAAAGAAACTTAGGTTATATCCCATGCATCGCTATATTTCAATGTGAAACCTAGGCATGGATTAGATCAACCATAGAAAACACGATTATGTTTCTCGACTCCCTGATCTCATACTGAACTGAAACAGGCAGATTTAAACACATCAATTCTGTCCGAGCATGGCCATGCATTTCTGTCAGTATCGATCGCCGAGGGGCCCAAAAATATCTCTTCTTAGTTAAAAGAAGGTGCGAATCCCATATTGACTATCTAGGCCTCTAGCACGACTCCCACTGCAACCAACCTCGAACCGTTATGATCACTCAGTTACGGATGACGTTAGGTTAGGCCAAATGTACAGCAGGACCCGCACTAAAGTACGTAGACATCTCAGGTACTAAGGATTACCTTTTTGAGACGACACATGACTATGATCCACAAAGTGGTCTCAATCGGTGGGTCAATCCAATATTTGTTCGCAACAAATACCTGTGAATTTGGTCCAACCTTTGCTATATTCATCACCCATGAATATCAACCAAAAACCACAGTAGCCTTTTAAATCTCGTTGTGGTTCCCACGACAACAAGCAGCTATGGAGTAATTTTAGAATAACTTCAGATTTATTCTTGGATTTCTAAAACATGCAATATAGAACGACATTAAAGATATCATGTTGATCTCCTTTATCTCAATAAATACAACATGACTTCCATCAATTTAATGTTACTGTTCGTTTATCAAATGTAACAATAATACGATCTATCGAAAAATTAATTTTAGACATGATCTTTGTGGGAGTGTTCTCTAGTTGACTGACTTAACTTTCATTACCGTTTATCTTTGAAAAATTACACTAATTCTTTATTACAACTTCTTGTAATTTTATTCAGACCCATTCTGAATCTACTTACAAATTTATACCCATTATCTTTAGAGGAACTGGTAAATCACTCATAAAGACACCAGGATTAAAATTTAGGAGCTCTAGCAATTCAGATTAATTGCTACTAGTGATACGTTTAGATGTTTAGTCTTGAATCTGACAATATGCGGTTTATCTATATCTTAACAAGATATCTTTAATAATATTGTGTTCAACATTTGTGATATGTATCTATAAGCACCAGAACTGGGTTATCGACAACATTTTGTTGTGGTGTTCCGTCAAGTTTGTCGATGAGTGTATAAACAAGTCAAAGGCCATTACTTGACTAACCATCACACAAGTTGTATACATTTCACATGTAATTTTATAAAATGCGATTACTTCTTGTCTAAACAAGTGAAGTGAATTATCCTCCATGTAACTCCTTTACATGTAATTCTACGTTTTACTAGTTTCATTTATATAATCACGGATGACTATCCAACTCATATAATCTCTTGAACTAACTTTCAAGAATTAACAAGTTCAATGAAACTGCATTTGAACACTTGAACAATTTACACAACAACACGGTAACCCTTTTTATCTGAAAATGACTACTAGCTTGTCCAATCTCCATTGACAAGTTACTATTCAAGCTCCACTTGAATCGATAGTCTATAATCATGGTTTCGTAATCTTAAACAATAAAAATTTCAAACAATAAATTTTCAACTCCAAAAATTTCTTTATTTATCCCAAAAATATTTGCAAGAAGTTCAACTACAAAGTTGTTTACTACACCATGATAAACTATTGATGACATGTAAATAGTGTCCAGCAGAGTATTCTCTTAAATGTCTCTATGCTGCCACTGAATCTATCATCTCTTTTCACTTCATTTTAGTCATTGCAGACATTATGCATAAAACTTTGTTCAATTGGGTATCACATATCCAAGAACAATTGAAGTGACTGATTCACATACACGAAGTCTCAGTGCGGCCAACCTTGACTGTTTCCAAGTTCTAGGGACAATTTTTTTCCCAGTGCCAAGTTTCCTAGCACTCAAAGAATTTCTCATCCTTAGATTTGACTTCTCTGGTTCTAGGTTTTAGCTACTTGTTAGCTATAACCTCCGGCTTGGAAACTTACTTTCCCTTCCCTCTCTTACCCTATCTACTCTCCTTAATCATTCCCTCAGCAGTCTATAGCATCTGATGCAACCCACTGATCATCTTCTCTGTGCATATTGTAACAAATTACAAATTGCTAAAATTCCTTCAATAAGGAATTGAGGATCAGATTCGTGGTCATGTCCTATGTCACGGGATACCCAAGTCTGCTAAGATGATCTAGATACCCTTTCATATTCAGTACATGGGGTCTAACAGTTGTTCCTTCTGCCATTGTGCAGGAGCTCAGAGCCCTAGTCATATATGTTTCTAAGTCCGAGCCTGAGTCTGGAACATATCCACTAAACACTCCTGACTTATCAAGTCTTTAATTGTTTCTAACGAGTGAAGTGAATTATCCTCCATGTAACTCCTTTACATTTAATTCTGCATTTTATTAGTTTCATTTATATAATCACGGATGACTATCCAACTCTTATAATCTCTTGAACTAACTTTCAAGAATTAACAAGTTCAATGAAACTGCATTTGAACACTTGAACAATTTACACAACAACATGGTAACCCTTTTTATCTGAATATGACTACTAGCTTGTCCAATCTCCATTGACAAGTTACTATTGAAGCTCCACTTGAATGGATAGTCTATAATCATGGTTTAGTATTCTTAAACAATAAAAATTTCAAGCAATAAATTTTCAACTCCAAAAATTTCTTTATTTATCCCAAAATTATTTGCATGAAGTTCAACTACAAAGTTGTTTACTACACCATGAGAAACTATTGATGACATGAAAATAGTGTCCAGCAGAGTATTCTCTAAGATGTCTTTATGCTCCCACTGAATCTGTCATCCCTTTTCACTTCATTTTAGTCATTGCAGACATTATGTATAAAATTTTGTTCAATTGGGTATCACATATCCAAGAACAATAGAAGTGACTGATTCAAATACACGAAGTCTCAATGCAGCCAACCTTGACCGTTTCCAAGTAGTAGGGATAGTTCTTTTCCCAGTGCCCAGTTTCCTAGCACTCAAAGAATTTGTCATCCTTGGATTTGACTTCTCTGGTTCTAGGTTTTAGCTACTTGAAAGCTTTAACCTCCGGCTTGGAAACTTACTTTCCCTTCTGTTTCTTTCCCTATCTACTCTCCTTAATCATTCCCTCAGTAGTCTATAGCATCTGATGCAACCCACTGATCATCTTCTCCGTTCATATTGTAACAAATTACAAATTGCTAAAATTCCTTCAATAAGGAATTGAGGTTCAGATTCGTGGTGATGTCCAGTGTCACGGAATACCCAAGTCTGCTAAGATGATCTAGATAACCTTTCATCTTCAGTACATGGGGTCTAACAGTTGTTCCTTCTGCCATTCTGCAGGAGCTCAGAGCCATAGTCGTATATGTTTCTAAGTCCGAGCCTGAGTCTGGAACATATCCACTAAACAATCCTGACTTATCAAGTCTTTAATTGTTTCTAACAAGTGAAGTGAACTATCCTCCTTGTAACTCCTTTACATTTAATTCTGCATTTTAGTAGTTTCATTTTTATAATCACGGATGACTATCCAACTCATATAATCTCTTGAACTAACTTTCAAGAATTAACAAGTTCAATCAAACTGCATTTGAACACTTGAACAATTTACACAACAACACGGTAACCCTTTTTATCTGAATATGACTACTAGCTTGTCCAAACTCCATTGACAAGTTACTATTCAAGCTCCACTTGAATCGATAGTCTATAATCATGGTTTAGTAATCTTAAACAATAAAATTTTCAAGCAATAAATTTTCAACTCCAAAAATTTCTTTATTTATCCCAAAAATATTTGCAAGAAGTTCAACTACAAACTTGTTTACTACAACATGATAAACTATTGATGACATGTAAATAGTGTCCAGCAGAGTATTCTCTAAGATGTCTATATGCTCCCACTGAATCTGTCATCCCTTTTCACTTCATTTTAGTCATTGCAGACATTATGCATAAAACTTTGTTCAATTGGGTATCACATATCCAAGAACAATAGAAGTGACTGATTCAAATACACGAAGTCTCAATGCAGCCAACCTTGACCGTTTCCAAGTAGTAGGGATAGTTCTTTTCCCAGTGCCCAGTTTCCTAGCACTCAAAGAATTACTCATCCTTGGTTTTGACTTCTCTGGTTCTAGGTTTTAGCTATTTGTTAGCTTTAACCTCCGGCTTGGAAACTTACTTTCCCTTCCGTCTCTTTCCCTATCTACTCTCCTTAATCATTCCCTCAGCAGTCCATAGCATCTGATGCAACCCACTGATCATCTTCTCCGTGCATATTGTAACAAATTACAAATTGCTAAAATTCCTTCAATAAGGAATTGAGGATCAGATTCGTGGTCATGTCCTATGTCACGGGAAACCCAAGTCTGCTAAGATGATCTAGATACCCTTTCATATTCAGTACATGGGGTCTAACAGTTGTTCCTTCTGCCATTCTGCAGGAGCTCAGAGCCCTAGTCGTATATGTTTCTAAGTCCGAGCCTGAGTCTGGAACATATCCACTAAACAATCCCGACTTATCAAGTCTTTAATTGTTTCTAACAAGTGAAGTGAATTATCCTCCATGTAACTCCTTTACATTTAATTCTGCATTTTATTAGTTTCATTTATATAATCACGGATGACTATCCAACTCATATAATCTCTTGAACTAACTTTCAAGAATTAACAAGTTCAACGAAACTGCATTTGAACACTTGAACAATTTACACAACAACATGGTAACCCTTTTTATCTGAATATGACTACTAGCTTGTCCAATCTCCATTGACAAGTCACTATTGAAGCTCCACTTGAATCGATAGTCTATAATCATGGTTTAGTATTCTTAAACAATAAAAATTTCAAGCAATAAATTATCAACTCCAAATATTTCTTTATTTATCCCAAAAATATTTGCATGAAGTTCAACTACAAAGTTGTTTACTACACCATGAGAAACTATTGATGACATGAAAATAGTGTCCAGCAGAGTATTCTCTAAGATGTCTTTATGCTCCCACTGAATCTGTCATCCCTTTTCACTTCATTTTAGTCATTGCAGACATTAAGCATAAAACTTTGTTCAATTGGGTATCACAAATCCAAGAACAATAAAAGTGACTTATTCAAATACACGAAGTCTCAATGCGGCCAACCTTGACCGTTTCCAAGTAGTCGGGATAGTTCTTTTCCAAGTGCCCAGTTTCCTAGCACTCAAAGAATTTGTCATCCTTGGATTTGACTTCTATGGTTCTAGGTTTTAGCTACTTGTTAGCTTTAACCTCCAGCTTGGAAACTTATTTTCCCTTCCGTTTCTTTCCCTATCTACTCTCCTTAATCATTCCCTCAGTAGTCTATAGCATCTGATGCAACCCACTGATCATCTTCTCCGTGCATATTGTAACAAATTACAAATTGCTAAAATTCCTTCAATAAGGAATTGAGGATCAGATTCGTGGTCATGTCCTATGTCACGGGATACCCAAGTCTGCTAAGATGATCTAGATACCCTTTCATATTCAGTACATGGGGTCTAACAGTTGTTCCTTCTGCCATTGTGCAGGAGCTCAGAGCCCTAGTCATATATGTTTCTAAGTCCGAGCCTGAGTCTGGAACATATCCACTAAACACTCCTGACTTATCAAGTCTTTAATTGTTTCTAACGAGTGAAGTGAATTATCCTCCATGTAACTCCTTTACATTTAATTCTGCATTTTATTAGTTTCATTTATATAATCACGGATGACTATCCAACTCTTATAATCTCTTGAACTAACTTTCAAGAATTAACAAGTTCAATGAAACTGCATTTGAACACTTGAACAATTTACACAACAACATGGTAACCCTTTTTATCTGAATATGACTACTAGCTTGTCCAATCTCCATTGACAAGTTACTATTGAAGCTCCACTTGAATGGATAGTCTATAATCATGGTTTAGTATTCTTAAACAATAAAAATTTCAAGCAATAAATTTTCAACTCCAAAAATTTCTTTATTTATCCCAAAATTATTTGCATGAAGTTCAACTACAAAGTTGTTTACTACACCATGAGAAACTATTGATGACATGAAAATAGTGTCCAGCAGAGTATTCTCTAAGATGTCTTTATGCTCCCACTGAATCTGTCATCCCTTTTCACTTCATTTTAGTCATTGCAGACATTATGTATAAAATTTTGTTCAATTGGGTATCACATATCCAAGAACAATAGAAGTGACTGATTCAAATACACGAAGTCTCAATGCAGCCAACCTTGACCGTTTCCAAGTAGTAGGGATAGTTCTTTTCCCAGTGCCCAGTTTCCTAGCACTCAAAGAATTTGTCATCCTTGGATTTGACTTCTCTGGTTCTAGGTTTTAGCTACTTGAAAGCTTTAACCTCCGGCTTGGAAACTTACTTTCCCTTCTGTTTCTTTCCCTATCTACTCTCCTTAATCATTCCCTCAGTAGTCTATAGCATCTGATGCAACCCACTGATCATCTTCTCCGTTCATATTGTAACAAATTACAAATTGCTAAAATTCCTTCAATAAGGAATTGAGGTTCAGATTCGTGGTGATGTCCAGTGTCACGGAATACCCAAGTCTGCTAAGATGATCTAGATAACCTTTCATCTTCAGTACATGGGGTCTAACAGTTGTTCCTTCTGCCATTCTGCAGGAGCTCAGAGCCATAGTCGTATATGTTTCTAAGTCCGAGCCTGAGTCTGGAACATATCCACTAAACAATCCTGACTTATCAAGTCTTTAATTGTTTCTAACAAGTGAAGTGAACTATCCTCCATGTAACTCCTTTACATTTAATTCTGCATTTTAGTAGTTTCATTTATATAATCACGGATGACTATCCAACTCATATAATCTCTTGAACTAACTTTCAAGAATTAACAAGTTCAATCAAACTGCATTTGAACACTTGAACAATTTACACAACAACACGGTAACCCTTTTTATCTGAATATGACTACTAGCTTGTCCAATCTCCATTGACAAGTTACTATTCAAGCTCCACTTGAATCGATAGTCTATAATCATGGTTTAGTAATCTTAAACAATAAAATTTTCAAGCAATAAATTTTCAACTCCAAAAATTTCTTTATTTATCCCAAAAATATTTGCAAGAAGTTCAACTACAAACTTGTTTACTACAACATGATAAACTATTGATGACATGTAAATAGTGTCCAGCAGAGTATTCTCTAAGATGTCTTTATGCTCCCACTGAATCTGTCATCCCTTTTCACTTCATTTTAGTCATTGCAGACATTATGCATAAAACTTTGTTCAATTGGGTATCACATATCCAAGAACAATAGAAGTGACTGATTCAAATACACGAAGTCTCAATGCAGCCAACCTTGACCGTTTCCAAGTAGTAGGGATAGTTCTTTTCCCAGTGCCCAGTTTCCTAGCACTCAAAGAATTACTCATCCTTGGATTTGACTTCTCTGGTTCTAGGTTTTAGCTATTTGTTAGCTTTAACCTCCGGCTTGGAAACTTACTTTCCCTTCCGTCTCTTTCCCTATCTACTCTCCTTAATCATTCCCTCAGCAGTCCATAGCATCTGATGCAACCCACTGATCATCTTCTCCGTGCATATTGTAACAAATTACAAATTGCTAAAATTCCTTCAATAAGGAATTGAGGATCAGATTCGTGGTCATGTCCTATGTCACGGGAAACCCAAGTCTGCTAAGATGATCTAGATACCCTTTCATATTCAGTACATGGGGTCTAACAGTTGTTCCTTCTGCCATTCTGCAGGAGCTCAGAGCCCTAGTCGTATATGTTTCTAAGTCCGAGCCTGAGTCTGGAACATATCCACTAAACAATCCCGACTTATCAAGTCTTTAATTGTTTCTAACAAGTGAAGTGAATTATCCTCCATGTAACTCCTTTACATTTAATTCTGCATTTTATTAGTTTCATTTATATAATCACGGATGACTATCCAACTCATATAATCTCTTGAACTAACTTTCAAGAATTAACAAGTTCAACGAAACTGCATTTGAACACTTGAACAATTTACACAACAACATGGTAACCCTTTTTATCTGAATATGACTACTAGCTTGTCCAATCTCCATTGACAAGTCACTATTGAAGCTCCACTTGAATCGATAGTCTATAATCATGGTTTAGTATTCTTAAACAATAAAAATTTCAAGCAATAAATTATCAACTCCAAATATTTCTTTATTTATCCCAAAAATATTTGCATGAAGTTCAACTACAAAGTTGTTTACTACACCATGAGAAACTATTGATGACATGAAAATAGTGTCCAGCAGAGTATTCTCTAAGATGTCTTTATGCTCCCACTGAATCTGTCATCCCTTTTCACTTCATTTTAGTCATTGCAGACATTAAGCATAAAACTTTGTTCAATTGGGTATCACAAATCCAAGAACAATAAAAGTGACTTATTCAAATACACGAAGTCTCAATGCGGCCAACCTTGACCGTTTCCAAGTAGTCGGGATAGTTCTTTTCTAAGTGCCCAGTTTCCTAGCACTCAAAGAATTTGTCATCCTTGGATTTGACATCTATGGTTCTAGGTTTTAGCTACTTGTTAGCTTTAACCTCCAGCTTGGAAACTTATTTTCCCTTCCGTTTCTTTCCCTATCTACTCTCCTTAATCATTCCCTCAGTAGTCTATAGCATCTGATGCAACCCACTGATCATCTTCTCCGTGCATATTGTAACAAATTACAAATTGCTAAAATTCCATCAATAAGGAATTGAGGTTCAGATTGGTGGTCATGTCCAGTGTCACGGAATACCCAAGTCTGCTAAGATGATCTAGATAACCTTTCATCTTCAGTACATGGGGTCTACCAGTTGTTCCTTCTGCCATTCTGCAGGAGCTCAGAGCCATAGTCGTATATGTTTCTAAGTCCGAGCCTGAGTCTGGAACATATCCACTAAACAATCCTGACTTATCAAGTCTTTAGTTGTTTCTAACAAGGGAAGGGAGTTATCCTCCATGTAACTCCTTTACATTTAATTCTGCACTTTATTAGTTTCATTTATATAATCATGGATGACTATCCAACTCATATAATCTCTTGAACTAACTTTCAAGAATTAACAAGTTCAATGAAACTGCATTTGAACACTTGAACAATTTACACAACAACACGGTAACCCTTTTTATATGAATATGACTACTAGCTTGTCCAATCTCCATTGACAAGTTACTATTCAAGCTCCACTTGAATCGATAGTCTATAATCATGGTTTAGTAATCTTAAACAATAAAATTTTCAAGCAATAAATTTTCAACTCCAAAAATTTCTTTATTTATCCCAAAAATATTTGCAAGAAGTTCAACTACAAACTTGTTTACTACACCATGATAAACTATTGATGACATGAAAATAGTGTCCAGCAGAGTATTCTCTAAGATGTCTCTATGCTCCAACAGAATCTGTCATCTCTTTTCACTTCAATTTAGTCATTGTGGAATTTATGCATAAAACTTTGTTCAATTGGGTATCACAAATCCAAGAACAATAGAAGTGACTGATTCAGATACACGAAGTCTCAGTGCGGCCAACCTTGAGTGTTTCCAAGTACTTGGGACGGTTCTTTTCCCAGTGCCTAGTTTCCTAGCACTCAAAGAATTTGTCATCCTTGGATATGACTTCTCTGGTTCTAGGTTTTAGCTACTTGTTAGCTTTAACCTGCGGCTTGGAAACTAACTTTCCATTCCGTCTCTTTCCCTATCTACTCTCCTTAATCATTCCCTCAGCAGTCTATAGCATCTGATGCAACCCACTGATCATATTCTCCGTGAATATTGTAACAAATTACGAATTGCTAAAATTCCTTCAATAAGGAATTGAGAATCAGATTCGTGGTCACGTCCTGTGTCACGGGATACCCAAGTCTGCTAAGATGATCTAGATACCCTTTCATCTTCAGTACATGGGGTCTAACAGTTGTTCCTTCTGCCATTCTGCAGGAGCTCAGAGCCCTAGTCGTATATATTCCTAAGTCCGAGCCTGAGTCTGGAACATATCCACTAAACAATCCTGACTTATCGAGTCCTTAATTGTTTCTAACAAGTGAAGTGAATTATCCTCCATGTAACTCCTTTACATTTAATTCTGCAGTTTATTAGTTTGATTTATATAATCACGGATGACTATCCAACTCATATAATTTCTTGAACTAACTTTCAAGAATTAACAAGTTCAATTAAACTGCATTTGAACACTTGAACAATTTACACAACAGCATGGTAACCCTTTTTTTCTGAATATGACTACTAGCTTGTCTGATCTCCATTGACAAGTTACTATTCAAGCTCCACTTGAATCGATAGTCTATAATCATGGTTTAGTATTCTTAAACAATAAAAATTTCAAGCATTAAATTTTCAACTCCAAAAATTTCTTTATTTATCCAAAAAATATTTGCAAGAAGTTCAACTACAAAGTTGTTTACTACACCATGAGAAACTATTGATGACATGAAAATAGTGTCCAGCAGAGTATTCTCTAAGATGTCTTTATGCTCCCACTGAATCTGTCATCCCTTTTCACTTCATTTTAGTCATTGCAGACATTATGCATAAAACTTTGTTGAATTTGGTATCACATCTCGAAGAACAATAGAAGTGACTGATTCAAATACACGAAGTCTCAATGCGGCCAACCTTGACCGTTTCCAAGTAGTAGGGATAGTTCTTTTCCCAGTGCCCAGTTTCCTAGCACTCAAAGAATTTGTCATCCTTGGATTTGACTTCTCTGGTTCTAGGTTTTAGCTACTTGAAAGCTTTAACCTCCGGCTTGGAAACTTACTTTCCCTTCCGTTTCTTTCCCTATCTACACTCCTTAATCATTCCCTCAGTAGTCTATAGCATCTGATGCAACCCACTGATCATCTTCTCCGTGCATATTGTAACAAATTACAAATTGCTAAAATTCCTTCAATAAGGAATTGAGGATAAGATTCGTGGACATGCCCTGTGTCACGGAATACCCAAGTCTGCTAAGATGATCTAGATACCCTTTCATGTTCAGTACATGGGGTCTAACAGTTGTTCCTTCTGCCATTCTGCAGTAGCTCAGAGTCCTAGTCGTATATGTTTCTAAGTCCGAGCCTGAGTCTGGAACATATCCACTAAACAATCCTGAGTTATCAAGTCTTTAATTGTTTTGAACAAGTGAAGTGAATTATCCTCCATGTAACTCCTTTACATTTAATTCTGCATTTGATTAGTTTCATTTATATAATCATGGATGACTATCCAACTCATATAATCTCTTGAACTAACTTTCAAGAATTTACAAGTTCAATGAAACTGCATTTGAACACTTGAACAATTTACACAAGAACATGGTAACCCTTTTTATCTTAATATGACTACTAGCTTGTCCGATCTCCATTAACAAGTTATTATTCAAGCTCCACTTGAATCGATAGTCTATAATCACGGTTTACTATTCTTAAACAATAAAAATTTCAAGCAATAAATTTTCAACTCCAAAAATTTCTTTATTTATCGCAAAAATATTTGCAAGAAGTTCAATTACAAAGTTGTTTACTACACCATGACAAACTATTGGTGACATGAAATTAGTGTCCAGCAGAGTATTCTCTAAGATTTCTTTATGCTCCCACTGAATCTGTCATCCCTTTTCACTTCATTTTAGTCATTGCAGACATTATGCATAAAACTTTGTTTAATTGGGTATCACATATCCAAGAACAAGAGAACTGACTGATTCAAATACACGAAGTCTCAATGCGGCCAACCTTGACCGTTTCCAAGTAGTAGGGATAGTTCTTTTCCCAGTGCCCAGTTTCCTAGCACTCAAAGAATTTGTCATCCTTAGATTTGACTTCTCTGGTTCTAGGTTTTAGCTACTTGTTAGCTTTAACCTCCAGGTTGGAGACTTACTTTCCCATCCATCTCTTTCCCTATCTACTTTCCTTAATCATTCCCTCAGCAGTATATAGCATCTGATTCAACCCAGTGATCATCTTCTCCGTGCATATTGTAACAAATTACAAATTGCTTAAATTCCTTGACTAAGGAATTGAGGATCTGATTCGTGGTCATGTCCTGTGTCACGGGATACCCAATTCTGCTAAGATGATCTAGATAGCCTTTCATCTTCAGTACATGGGGTCTAACAGTTTTTCCTTCTGCCATTCTGCAGGAGCTCAGAGCCCTAGTCGTAAATGTTTCATAGTCCGAGCCCGAGTCTGGAACATATCCTTTAGCTTGCGGTGCATCTGGGAAGTTGAGACGTCCATAAGACTAGTCCGCAGCTCAGATGTCATTGTCGCTAGCAGTAGACAGACAACATCGACCGAATCCTCAGAGTGCTTCTTGTGGAGATTTCTCTCCTCAACTGTAGCAGAGTCTGCAGGAGCAGGTTCTGTTGCCCTTTCCAGAATATACGACTTTCACTCTGTACTCAGAACATTTGTTAGATCTTATTCTCAGTTCAGGATGTTGCCTCTTTTCAGTTCTCCATATCCCGAATGGACCTCAAAGTAGCAACATGTGCATTGGGGAGGATTTTCAAGTGGGGGAAGGATATTGACGTTATCATTGTTATCGTTACTGTTATTGTCATTATTACTATTAAACCGTTTCTACCTCTGTCTTTTTCAACCATCTTTAACAATTTTTCAAAAATTAGTATTTGATTAACCATTAATAAATCAATAACCCAAAATTTAGAAAATGGTTTATTAATCCTAAGAACCATTTTACTTATTCATGCACCCAACGGAGGCTGAACCTACATGAATAAGCTACTCAGGCAGGCAACTTAATACCAATTACAACTCATTTGCAACTCTTAGATCTTATGAGATTTTCTATTTCTTAGATTGATCATGTTTAATCTCATCCACACCTTGGACAACAGTCTTACTGAGGAACCACCACTGACACACACCATATAACAACTGCAAGTCACTGGCCCAACTCTCACTTAGGATCCGCAGTGCTTACCTCACAGCTTCCCGAGTTTGGGGCGTAAGCACCCAACGAAGGCTGAACCTACTTACGACGACCGGTCACTGTGAGTGCCACTATATAGACGGTGTGTTGTGTCGGATGATTAGTTTGGGTTTATAACCAATATCTTACCAAGAACTAGTTGCCAGTCAGGTTAGTCAGCGAGCAGGATCCTTTCGGTTCTAAACCTCTCGGAATTCCTACAACCATAGCCCTAGTGTGACCGTCCACCTATTCTGGTAAACAATCCTGTTAATGTACCAGTTTTAAGAATTTCAACTCTTTAATCATATGACAATTTAAAAATAAATCTCCTTTTATTTGAAAAATTAATTTCATAAAAATGTCATATCTAACACCTGACAAAATAATTAAAGTTTCCAATTTAAACTTCCTTTTAAATACTTTAATTTTTCATCAAAAATGATTGTATTTTTAATTTATTTTATTTATCTATTTTGTCTCCACAACCACGCAGATATAAATAATGCATAAAGAAATAATAATACAATCACATGGTGACATAGCCTTGCCGAAACTAAATTGGTTTCCGAGAGCCATACGGACAAACCAATTTGGTCAAAACCTAAGGGACAAAATCAACACACAAGGCAAGAAGGATGAACTCTTTCAGCTCCCACTAGCCTCAGCATCGGATGATGTCACCAAGCGTCCTTGATGAATGACCTCCTTCTTGATGGACATCTTCGCCAAGATTTTTACATAATTTTAATCTATATACATTTGCCTATTTTCTAACCTATTACAGATTACACATAAAACTGGGATTCCAATGGCACACAGGCCTTCCCAAAAATAACCGATAATAAAAATTAGCAAACATCACGATTAAAAAAACAACCATCTAAACAAAAGGGGTCTTAAGGTTCGGCTATGTCACAAACATAAATAAAGCAGTAAAGCTTGTAAATAATCCTGAATTCATTTTCATCTTGACATGAAAATAATTCTAAAACCAATTAATCCACCATTAATTGAAGTAAATATGTCCAATATCGTTCTTAAATTAAACACGGTTCGATAACTCGAAATTCAGGAACACTTTCCAAAAATGGAAACTTTTTTCAAAAATTTAAAGAAAATTCCATCTTTATATTATCTTTGGATTGATAACTATACTTTTCTTTAAATATTCAATTAACAATTCAAACACATTTGAAATTTAAACTTACTATTTTAAAAAACATTTTATTAAACAACCTTTAATAAATATAGTTATTATTTTCAAATAATATTGATAATACACTTGCTTCAAATAATTATCAATTAACTATTGTTCAATTGAAACACTTTTCAAAATAAACAAACTTTATTTAAAATGTCAATTTTCTAAATAAACAATTTACAATAAATATGTCTTTTAAAAAATATGATCATTTTTAAATAACACCAAGAACTTTTCTTTATGGTTTTAAACGATTTCTACCAAAACGTTAATGTCGAAATTAAATCTCAAAACATTAAATCATGACCAAGCATAAAACTCAAAGTCACGATTTCATCAAATTGAAAATAGAATCATTAAATTAAACTCCCTTTAATTTAATAATGCATTTTATGAAACTAAATATTAAAAGCATAAATTAAATCTAGTTTATAAATTAAAATTACCATTAATTTTAATTTCAACATTAAAACTTAACTTTTAATTAAAACCGACTTAATTTAAACGACGAATTACCAGAAAACGGAAACGAACGAACTTAGTTAATCGACTCATACTTGGGTTCAATAACACATATGAACCAAAAATAAGTAGGGCATTAACCCTTTGACGGCTGAAATTAATCGAAGCCTTTAATCAACTCACTTTGATTATTTCGATTTCCATATTCCAATTAATCGTTTAACTATCGAATCAAATAATATTTAAATCGATTTGTGAATTTTATAAATAAGAACTAATAAAGTCTCCACTTTAATTTTATAACCAAAAACATATTTACATATTTTTTGTCACAAATGTCTAAACATTAATAATCAGACACTTTTGATTTATCGATTCGATTTTAATGCATTTAATTTAAATATTTGAGTTTAACCGTGAATTAAACGACACGACGGAACAAATAATCCATCACCTTGGTTACCACATCACAACCGAGAGGTCATGGGTCTCAGCCCATGGCCTAAATCTCTAGGTTTGATTTCGCGAACCGAAACGTTTAATTTTCCGACTATAATTAATTAAACACTTTAAAACAATCAAACACCAACTAAATAAAACGAACTAAGGTTTCAAAATCCCGAGCTCCGAGGAACTCCAAGGTTGGCCGAGAATCACCATAATGTTTCCAAAACCTTTGGTCGATTTCTCCATGCCAAATCAAAACCTTAAACATTTTAATTATTGATTTCGACCGTCTAAAAACTTTTATTTAAAAAAATCAAAACTTTAATAATGTTGGACATAAATACACGAATAATACTATCATTATGTTACATAACGTGGCTCTGATACCACTGTTGGGAATTCGTATCGATTTTCATAAATACATTAACTTTTAGTCATATTAAATGCACAACGGAAGCCTTTTCAAATCACAAATTCCGTACACGGATCATCAAGTATACATAAGATAAGTAAACTAGAAAGCAATAAAAATCCGTACCTTTGCATTCGATAACAAGAATGCACAAATGAGATGCTTTCGATATCCACAGGTGATGACACGGTCGAGCGGCACCAAGTATGCAATCAAACACACGAAGAACGGGAAAAACACACGTAATTGTGTGTTTGGTACGGCCGAGATGGCACACACAAACACCAATTCATGTGTGTGGCCGTGTGTTTTCATCACACTTCCCAAAACCCTAGAAAGGGTTTATATATGCATATCACATATATATGAAGCCACCGTGTGTATATATATATTATTAATTAAGAGTTTTAGTTTTAATCAAACTCAATATAATAATATAATATATATGTTAATAATTATCTTTATGATGAAAACCTTATATCATTATGTCTATAATTATATATCTATTAAATAATATTTTTCTTTTATATATTATCTAATAATATATAAATGAGTAGGTAATTATTTATAATTACCTTTATTTATTTGTTTATAATTATCCATCCAATTGTAACACCCTCTAATCCCAGCTAAAAGCCACGTCATATACAATACACAGGTGGCATTAACGCATATAATATCCATATCACAATGTCAAGGTTTACACAAACACTGATTAATTAAAACATTTCACAAACATAGTCATAATACCCAAAAGTCAACCTGACATACAAAACCCGACCCGGACCCAATATTCACATACAAGCCCAGTATCATTTGTCCCAAAGTTTCCCCAACAGCATAAGGAGCACGTACATATAGCAAAAACAGAATCTCTCGATCACAGCATATCAAGCTCCTATCTTCGCTCAGGAGCTGGCGGTCCTATCTTCGGTTCCCCTGATGCACACATCAGACTCGAATACATAAGCTTTGCAGCTCATGAGTACACAAGGGTTAGACACTGCACAGTTCACATAATCACATTTCGCATGTCACATGGCAGCCCTACACTACGCGGCATAACACATGCCAAGCGACCTCTAATCAGAGACCCTAGAGATCCAATTACAGAAAGAGATACTCATCTCAGTTGGGGAATCCCTCCCCCCTGGAGCCAAGCCACGCCCGTGGAGGCTAACAGGAATAACGGCCGCATATATATATGGGAACCCTACACAGGGTCAAACAGAGCTACACAGCTCCCACGATACTCATCGCAATATACAGTAATGGATCTCAAATATATAACACATATAAAGAAGGAAAGATCATACCTGAGGGGCAACTCGCAGTGCCCAGACAATTCATATAATCACATATGAAATACTAACACATAAGACTCGAAAGACAGCGACTAGTCTTTGAAAAAGTCTCGCGTACTCACCTGGTTCACCCTGCACAAACTCCCTAACTGGTTGATCCGTACCCGGCCCGTAACAATCTCTAACAGTCCCTGTTCACAAAACAATTCTTCCCAGATTAATCCCAATTATCCCATAACTGATAACATACCCAAATAAACCCCACAAAGCAACCCAACGGACCCCCAAAGCCCAAACCGACCCAAGCCCGCAGGAGCCGGATCTCGGCCGCACTGGCCCGATCGCGGCCCGCGCTCCCCAAGAACATCGCGCCTGCGCTAGGCGCGTCGCGGTCGCGCTCACGATGCAGAACAGGTCCTCTGTTCGCTGTTTCAATTCTGTCCACGGGGTTTTAACCCCCAAACCTCGATTTCCAGCAGATAAAACGCATATAAATGTTACCAAAACATTACTAGGATATATCCAAACCAATTCCCATCATTTCACAACAATTAACACACAAGGATTAGATTTAAATCAAGGATCCTCACCTTTAACTTCAAGAACACCTCTTGGGGGTTTCTAATCCAAATTGCAGCAATTGAATCACATTGATTTAAGTTTGAATTCAGCCCTAGCAGTAGCAGAAATCCACACACACACTTTCTCTGAATTGCACAAAAGAAAGGATAAGGAAACACGTACCTGCTCGGGAGTCGGGGTGTTACACCAATTATCTAATAATAGATGATAATACTAATCCAAATAAATGCATCTTTTATTTAATATCCAATACTATATAAAAGACTAGATAATTATTTAATTATCATCCAATGACAATTAAATCAATACAATATCTAATATTGCACTTTTAGTCCCCGTACTTTGAGATATAATTAATCACACATTAATTTAATCCCAATGATCATTTCGTTTCATAAACAATATCCAATATCATTTATTAAATAGTTTAATTGCATTTGCTCAGTTGTGCTCATCAAAGTGACCCTCAAGTGTTTTATGAAATCAGTCATGATGCAGTAATAATGCCATCTTTACACACCATATACTAACACGAACTTTTTACAAAAATGCAGTATTAGTAGACCCAAATATTATATCATCTACCTATATATGTATTACTATGATATCTGGACCCTGAAGTTTAATGAATAGGGTAGTGTCCACTACACCTTTGTTAAAGCCACATTTTAATAGATAAAATGATTAGGCATCATACAAAGCTCGTGGTGCTTGTTTAAAGCCATACAATGACTTATCTAAAATATATACATGATCAGCCTTTGAAAGATCTGTAAATCCTTCTGGTTGATATGTGTATACTTCATCTTTCAACTCCGTATTCAAAAACGCAGTTTTTACATCCATTTGATAAAGAGTAAAATTCTTATGTGCAGCAAATGCTAAAAACATCCTAATAACTTCTATTCGGGCAACTGGGGCAAATGTTTCGTCATAATCTATTCCATCCTACTGACTATATCCTTTGGCTACAAGTCTCACTTTGTTGCGAATGATGACACCATATTAATCCTTCTTGATCTTGAAAATCCACTTCGTGCCAATAATAGATTTGTCTTTCAGTCTTTCCACCAACCACCAAACTTTCAACCTCTTAAATTGATTGATCATCTCTTGCATCGCTACTATCCAATCGGCATCCTGAAGAGCTTCTTTTAACGTTTTGGGTTCTATCTTACTAAAAAAATTTGAGAATAGACATTCATTAATGGTAGCTCACCGTGTTTAAACAGATTTAGAGGGATCACCAATGATATTTTCAGGTGGGTGGTCCCTTGTCCATTTGAAAGAATGAGGATAAGATTAGATTTAGTCTCGATGGGGATTCAAGTCCAGGTATGGTTGACGGGGGATAGGTTCAGATGTCGATGGAATATCAACTGAAGTAGGCGATTCAGAGTTTTGAGCATTCAATGGAGTTTCATGTAATTCTAGAGCTTGAGATTGTTGTACATCGGTTAATGAAATCTCACCAGTATCTCCAGAAATTGGTGGATGTGAATGATCAGAGACTACCACAGGATCTTCAGTAACCCTGTCAGGAACCGTAATATGATCATCAGATTTGGTCTTATCAAAGTAGTCTTCATAAAAATTTTTCAAACAATTTATTTAGATCATTCATATCCTCTTTCATTTTTGTTGACTTCATAGAAGTCATCTGTTGAGACACGGGTCCTGAACTGGCATGTCCAGGAGCCATCACGACGCCCGATCGAATTTTTTATTTATGATCGATCTATTCCGGGTGAAACACGCAGTAGAATTTCCAACACAACTAATCCTCTCTTTTCCTCTCCACTCTTTTCTAATACATGGCTTTTTTCCTTTCCACTTACTTCTTTCGCCATACTTTCTTCAAAGTTCTTTTCATTGTATTATTTGACATAACAGAAGATCAAGAATTAGTCGATTTAGTATTGGCTTTATTCAGCAAAACTTTCTTACCTTTAGAAGCATCTGCTTTCTTTGCATTTGTTACCTTCGACGAAGATGATTATCCTTTTTCAAATTTAGGAGTAACAAAAGAAACTTTTGCTTTCCCCTTCCATTGTAAAACAGGTGATTGAAGTGGTTCAACCTTAGGATTTGTAGGTATTCTTTTCAAAATACTTACTGGTCCTTTAGTTTTATCAGTTTGTTTGTCATCCAGAGGTTATATAAATTCATTGATTTTGACTGGTTTATGTTTCAGTTCTAAATCAGGAATAACAGCCTGAAGCTTTTTCTTTTCATTTTAAAAAGTTTTCGTTTTCAATTCAAGATCAGAATTAATCTTCTCAAGAATTGAATTTGGAATACATGGCTTTTGAGTGAAAGTTGTATTTTCAGAAAAATCTTTATCAGAATATGTCTGAATATACTCTTCTGATTTAGGTGGATTTTATATAATTTTCATTCAGAGAGTTATAATCCAAACTAAGTTCCATTTTATCTTTTCTCAACCTATTAAGATTTTCAGCTGATTCTACTTCATCTGATGCTTTTAAAAATACCAAATTTAATCCTAAATTCATGTATCTAATGTCATATAGAGTTGGCGAACATGAAATTTCTTTTGTTAGACACTTAGGATTTTCACAACCAATTCCAGTTTTAGAATTATAAAAGTCTGTGTCCTTTGGTTGATACAAATGAATTGTCTGATCTGTTTGACCTCTGTTGAGAAGTTCAACTTCTAAGGATTTGATTTTCTCATACAGTTTCGTTCTTTCAACAAAGATAGAATTATATATTTCAAAGTAATTTGCCAATTCTAATTCTGCTAATTTCAGTTTTTCCGTTAAGTCAGAAATATTGTTACTCGACTTTCGATTTTGCAGTTCAATGTCATTGTATTTTTCTTCCATGTTAGACACTAATAGTAATGCGAATGCATTATCTTTGGAAAACTCTAACTCTAAACCATGTTCGAGACTTAATTTGTTTTCCTGATAATGGACATTATATTTCTCGGCTTTTAAAGATTTTTCAAATCGTTTAAGCATATAAGCCATTCGAGCTTGTTTTTGTTCAAGCTCACAGGATTTGTCTTCATCTGAGTCAGGATTAGAATGTACCTCAGGTGTCTCTGATTGATCTAAAGCATCTAAATCTGACACAACATCCACTTGCTCTTTGCTACACTCAGCTTCTCCTGCAGCCATTAACGCCACACATCTTCTCTCAGTTCTATCTCTGAATCAGTATCCTTTTTCTCTTCCTCTTCATCGTCAGTTAATCCAACCCAAACATCATATTTAGCAAGCATAGCAGATTCAGTTTGCTCAGGTTCATTTAAGATTTCTGACTTCAGGCATATGTGGGCATCTTCATCCAGAATATCCTCGTCTTCAAACAGTTGGAGCCAGTGATCATCCTCCGCCATCAAAGCCTTTCCAGTATCTTTTTGTTTAGCCAGTAGAGGCTTCCGAGTGTAGTAATCTGAATTCTTGACTACTGGTTGTTTGCATTCCCTAGAAAAATGGCCTAGCTTACCAAAATTGTAACATTTATGCTCTTCTTCTTTCTTGGCAGACTTCTCAGGCTTCTTATACTTTTCAAACTTTTTGCCACTGCTTTCTCCAGACTTTTTATATTTATCTCTTTTCACATATTTTTTGGGTACAAACTTGTATCGCATCTTATTGTTTGTTGGTTTGTGATAGAATTTCTTCTGGAATTCCTTCGTCAGGAGTGCCATCTGCTTCTTCATTTCCTCTATCTCTGGGTCCGCTGATGAATCCGTTGATTCTGATTCTTAGATTATAACAACTCGCTTCTCCTTTTTTAGTTTGTACTTATACCTTTTGTCTGCAAGGAGAGCAAGTGGATCAACCGTCGCTTTCTCAGCTTGCCTCTTTCCAGATACCTTTCTTAAAACAACTTCTTGATAGTTGTTTAAGTTTTCAAATACCATGTGAAAATCCATATCATCTATCTTCTTTGTTTGTTGGATTATCATGGTGTCTTTATCCCATTCCGGGTTGAGAACATTCAAAAATTTGTCGTTGATGTCTAGATTAGACTTTCTTACCACGTTGCTTTGCATTTCACTTACGAGGTTAACAAATCTCAAATATGTGTTCTCTAACAGCTCCCCTTCTCTTGCTTTAAAGTTTTCAAATGTCATCAAGTTGTTTCGTGCTCTTTTTGTTGCAGCTTTGTCTGACACACTCATCAGCTTGCACACCTCATCGCAGATGGATTTGGCTGTGGTTGTGTTTGTCAGACTTATGTATATGTCATTTGGAATTGAGATTAGCAGGAGTTTCGGGCTGTTATATCTCCTAACTTCCTTCCTTTCTGAGCTTCTGTCAGATTAGCAGTTGTAACCTCCTATGTTCTTTCATTTGGAGGAGGATTGTCGTTTGGTACTGCTGGCATTGTTACAAAGAATCTTGCTAGACCTTCCGTCAGTGAGGCCAACATCTCCTCAGATAAATCATGAAAGCTTATGAACTCTAAAAACCATTCCCTCCATCACATATACTCTCCTCTGTATAGGATTGGAGGTTTTGTTTCAGAACTCATGGCTAGTGTGTCTTTTGACATAGTAAATTGTTGATATTGAATCTTCCAAGATCTTGTTATGGAATGATGAATGATTTCTAATTGAACATTGATATGAAACTCGAAGTGATTGTGAACAAACTCTAAGAATGAATGACCAAACTCGATATAAGAATGATCAAACTCGGGTAATGAATGACCAAACTTGGTCAATGAAGTGACAAACTCGATCAATAAAGAATGAGTAAACTCGGTTGAAGTATTAAGTGTGAAACTCGATTAATAAGGTGACAAACTCGATCAATGATGGGTAAACTCGCACACCAAATGATTGAACTCGAATGAATAATGAAAGAACTTGAAAAACTTCTGATCAAACTCGAATGAACTGTAAACAAACTCGAAGAGTGATTAAACAAACTCTAATGCCAAGTAATCAAACTCAATGTAAGTTTTATCAAACTCGATGTAAGTGTTATCAAACTCGATGTATGTTTTATCAAACTCGATGTAAGTTCTATCAAACACTATCAGTACTTGAACAAACTCGATTAAAGAGTGATCAAACTTGGTCATCTCTTTGATCAAACTCGATTCATTCTTTTGATCAAACTCGATTCATTCTTTGCAAAACTCGATTAACACTAAACTTAACTTTGTCCAAGTTTGAACAGAAACTTATAAAACCAAGTTCCAAACCACAATTTTCAACAAAAAAATCCACCAAATGAACCCAAATTGAAATCAAGTGTGCGGTTCTCACTTACAAACACTTTTTGAAAGAACACTTTGCCTAATTTCCGATCAAAACCCTAAAATTTTACAAAATCAGTGAAGAAGACACTTTTTTTAAAAAATCCGTAAATCCCAAATTAAACTCAGTGTGATTGGCGTTAATTTCTGAAACTTATATCAATCTATTCATCTTTGAAAATCGATCCTTCGATCCAATTTTTACTTCAAATCATTCACTTAATCGAGAACCAAATGAGATTTTCTGAATTTTCAACAAGTCGATGAAACAGTTTTCTTCAAAATTAATTATTCCATATTCTAAAATCAAACAAATTAGCCATATTAGGCTCTGATACCAACTGTTATTCATTATTAAACAACAACAATTAAGAATCCAAAAATCCATAACAATCTTGAGACACATCTAACCGAACGATTCAATTGATGATGAGAGGAGTTTACAATACGGTTAATGAATGCACAATTCCCAAGATGACCTAACCATACAAGATATGAATTTTACGTGCAAGATCGTACAGCTACAGTACACGTACATCTATATATATACAATTTCAACTATTGATGAATTATAAAACAAACCATAGACTATTACATTCATAAACAAAAGATAATTCCCAACAATCTCCCTCTTTTATGAATGGTAATAAGTCTTTAATCTATAAGTCCCAACTACATCTCAAACCTTCTGATGCTCTTTCTACTCATTAATATTGACTCAATCTTTGCAACAAAATCTACCATCATTTTTCTATCTCCTGAACTTATGCCTCCTTTTTTCGATTGTCGCTTTGCATCATAAGCAAGACTTCCTTTCAGTGCTGTCGTTACCTTCTGAAGAGTACCATCACAACACTTATTTAGGTCAACCACTGGATGCTTAGCAAGAACGACTTGGTACTCTTTCAGTCTTTCCATATTTTTGATAAATCTGTTTTGCGCAGTAACATTTAATCTTCTCATCCCTCTCTCAATCTAATATGTAGATCTTGTATTGACAAAAGTACCAACTTTGTATGCACGAAATGGAATAAAGCTTTAAGTGAATGTATATATGTCTTTCCATCAGCTCTTGTCACTGTATATGTAGGATAGAAGACATTGAAAAAACGATCTTTTTCAATCCTTATAAGATCAACTTTTCTATGCTCCCTCCTTACATGTTCAATCCACTGTGTTTTATTCTGCAATAAATGAGCGTAATTGACAAGATTCGGCATGTTAGGCTCAATCACTCTAAACAGCTTCAAAAACGAGCATGGAAAATATCTCTTGTAGAAAATCTTCTTCTCCAAATAGTCTTCCAGAAATGGAAGTCTATTCCTCTTCTTAATAAATATGCATTCTGCTTTTCAGATAGAATCAGCTTCTTAACCTTCTTTTTTCTTATCTCATCTTCATTCAATAAACTCAGCATATCATTTATCTCTTTCTGTACTTCTTCTTGTACAGCATATCTCAAATGATGCTGATGTTCTGATTCATTTTCCAAAATGTGACTCTTTAATAACTTATCCATCAAGTCCACTTCATTCAATTTTGTAAGTGATTCTGGCATCACATCATTAACCGGAAACGGATCGTATTCTTCTGTTATTGTAACCATCACCACAGGCTTTTCAACCGTTGGTATTGGCATATCATCTCTTAATATCTCCTCAACCAGCTCCTCTTCATAAATTAATCTTTCAGCTCTCACATACTCCTCAGATAATTCAAATACTTCTTGCTCAGACACATTCACCTCATTCAACTCTCAATATTTTTCTTCAATCTCGTTGTCAGAATCAACATACTCTTCAAAATTGTAAATGCCAGATTTTATACTCAATGGAATTGGAACATCTTCATGAAGAATCAATTCCTTTTCACTTTGAGCATCAACCGGTTTATCAGTTGAGCCTCCTACTTCTCCTTCACCTCCTCCTTCAGTTTCTTTTCCTTCAAAAAACACCATTTGTAAATAAGATTCTCCAGGCTTCCTCCTCTTCTCCCCCTCCTGTGGAGCATCATCCGAGTCGTCATGATCCTCATGTCTTCTTTTAGGCACTGAAGCTTAAGACTTACACGTTTGCACAATAAAAGATAATCTTTCTGATAAAGAGCCTAGAGCACTAACAATAGTGTTTTCTAACCCAGACTTCCGTTTGTTCAGTGTTTTGTAACCAGTGATACCAATTGTTATTCAGTATTTAACAACAATAATTAACAATCTAACAATGAAGAAGAAGATTGAGACACAACTAACTGAATGATTTAATTGACGATGAGAGGATTTTACAATACGGTTATCGAATGCACAATTCCCAAGATAAACTAGCCGTACAAGATATGAATATTCCGTGCAAGTTCATACAGCTACAGTACACGTAAATCTATATATATACAATTTCAACTATTGGTGAATTACAAAACAAACCCTAGACTATTACATTCATAAACAAAAGATAAATCTTAACAGACTTATTTACATTACATACGTATTTGAAGATATGATGAGTTGTTAATCAAGTTGTTCTGTTTCTAGTAAAAACGTTTGAAAAATATAAACAGATGGTTAACAATGAACTGTCACAAGGATCATAGATTTATGAATAGAAGGAATTATCTCCTACAAAGTCGAATGCAATTAGTAGTGATCCTAATGTTCGTATTATCTCGTACTAACTCAAATATGGTTAGAAGTGATCCTGGTGTTGATATTGTCTCTTACTAACCCAAATATAGTTAGTAGTGATGCTGTGTTGGTATTATCTCCTACAAACTCAAATGTAGTTAATAGTGATTATCTCCTACTAACTTAATATAAGTTAGTAGCGATGTCTACGCATCGTATTAATCTCCTACATGGGTTGGGTGGAACATTTAGTAATGCCATGAATCAAATGATGTATGTACTATAATCTCCTACAGACTTATTTAAATTTGTAGAGATATTCTTAAATTATATTTATATCCTACATGCTTAACTAAGCTTGTACTGATGTTTGTGGCTAGATATGATTTCTAATAAAAGAAAGAATATGTGATGATGATTCTCCTGCTAGTTCACAAGTAACTAGTATAGATATTTTAACAAGATTACATAATCATGTGACTTGATAATCTACAAGAACATTGTACATTTAACAAAGAAATGTAACATTAACTTGTTGTTACTAAAGAACGAATATCGGTTTTATAGTGACTAAAGTTGTTTAGTAATAAATGAAGTCAACCTTACCACTGAGTTCATAATTGACCGTAAATGTGTGAGTTCATTTAAATCTATATTCTGACTAAGCATGTAGCTTACAGTTGTGGCCTTAATATTTTAGGGAATAGGTAATTGTCTTGATAGACTCAACTTCTAATACAGACATAATTGATGCTTGAAGTTCATAGACTTTTACAAATTCTATGGTATTTGTCATGCAAGTTGGAGATTTAAAGAAGCTGGGTAGTAAAGATTGAGCAAAAAAAAAAAAAGATGATTTAGACTAGCTAGATGTACCCTTTTTAACATTATTTTGAATTTGATTGTAATTAATGTTGAACATTTAGTGAAATTATCCTAGTGTATATGATTATCGTTCTATTGGTTGCTGGGACCTTTTTCTTAAGTCTCCTTCGAAAGTTTGGTCTTACCGATTACTCTGATGTCTCCCACGTAGTTTGTAATGGTAGCTAGCATAGTACTTGGATCGGCCGTCACTAAATTGTGAACCTGAGATAAATATCATCCTGAATCCTAATTAATATGGCTCTTTAGGTCTAGTAGATGGTGGCGGCTGAATTATCTTGATCTTACCCTCGTGTGAAATCGGCATATTGTGAAAACATATTAACTGCTAAATCTATACACTAACTAAGCGTTGCTTATCGGTGGATGTTAATCTCTTTTTAGGAAAATGCAAAGAACAAGTTGGACCCTGTTCCTTGGAATAGAAGAATTGGAGCTTAAAGTGAACTAGACCACTACTCAACTCTGATTTTGGGTGCTGATCAGAAGACGGATATTCGGGGGAGTTGGGTGGAGTTGACATGTTATATTGATGTTGTAAAAGACTAGTAGACTTGTACCTGAATAACTTTTATTTCAAAATTTGCTAGGTAATAAATGTTAAACATTAATATATCTATCTTATTTTTGTGATTCATATTGTATTGCTAGCTAGAACCTATTGATTAAGACTCGGTGAAAGTTGTGTCTTACAGTTTGGTATCAGAGCACTTCTTTGAGGGAATTAAAGTATTAAGTATAACATTTGATCTCAAACGTGGGCAATACTAAAGTATAAAACATGATAGGATGGCTTGAACTAAGATAGGTTACAAAGACTGATAGAATGGGAAAAGGGTACATATATACTGGGTATTTAAACTAAAAGCTACTTCATTCATATTTTCAGTAACATGTTTAGACAAGGAGGATATCCTAAAAACATAACTCTCCAACAAATGTTTGAGATGTGCAACAAATATTATCATAGAACAATGAACAACAAAACAAAATGATCCAAGAACAGTTTCATGCTTGTGGGGCTGTAGCAAAATAAAAAGCTTATAGAAAGAAAAAATGTAATGATAAACAAAAAATACAAGATACCCAAAAATATCACCCTAATACGAAATGAGAATATTCATACCAAACAACTAAAGGGCTGCAGGTTTTAGGATTTCAAATGAAGTGGTACCATAAACTTTACTGCACAATACACCTTGCCCAGGCCTTGGACTAGATCCGTCACACTAAGGAAAAATTTAGTATCTCAGATTGTTTAGATAATAAGAGAGTGAAGTATGCCACCACACTATTCGTTGGTGATGCTCGTGCTTGGTCGAAGAATCGGTAGAGTATTTACGATGAATACGTGATAAAGACGCTAGTCTGAGAGTACTTCCTCGACATATTCAACTCAAAGTACTATCTGGCAAACCAACTAGACAGGATAGAGATTCTCCTGATGCTACTCAGACTTGGAACAAAAACTGTAGATGAGTATGAACACGAGTTTTCAATACTCTGTAGTATTTATCCTAACAATTTTCATCGAAAGTAAGAAAAACGGATAGACTTAAAAGACGGTTAGATCCTATGTATCGACAATAAATGTGCAGGAGGAAATTCAGATTGTAACTCCACATGATTAAAGCTGCACGAATGAAAGAATGCAAACATTGCGAATCTGGCTACGAACTCGAGATGACTCAGTTTAACCTGACATGTACATCATGTCCAAAGAAGCAGAGATTCAATCAATTCTTCATATCAAAAAATCATGTTAGAATTATTTATTTCAATCAAGTGGTTTATTTTTTAAAATTGAATTTATTTCTTGTCCTTGTAATTTTCTCTTTCTAAATAGAAAGTTGAGGGTTAGTTTGTGTAAACCCTCAAACTTTAGCCTAGTTATAAAAGCACATGTGCCTAGGGTTTTGTAACTATATTATCACTCTAATATATTCAAAAGGCTATCGGCAGCTGACCTTTTACGTTAACATTAATTAACTATTGTATTCTGATTGTTCTTTTTTGTTTCAGCCTTATTACCACTGACCAATTATTGTGAGCATTAGATATATTACTGGGATCACTACAACAATTGGTATCAGAGCCATTGGAGTGGATTTTAACTTTTTTACCGGATTTGATGAGTTTTTGCTGCTGTCGAACTGTTCATGATGTGTTCCTATGGTTTTTGTCTTTGAAATACATGATCTTCTCTTCTTTCTCGTATTTTGACCCATTAGTGATAGATGCTTGTTACCTTATTATTTTCGAGTATTATATGTTCATTTAATACGTGTTTTAGGGTACTAATTTGTCAAAAATCAATAATTCATCTGTCAGCGCTGTTCTTCACTTTTTAGGCTATTTTTACATAAAAATACCCTTATTTAGGTGTTTTTAAGTAAACTTGGTTCAAAAAAGTTATTTAAAATTTATTCCAAAAACTTACGTAGCATTTTAGGTTATAAACGTTCGACCAAAATCTGATTTTTTTCTTAACACTGGTACTCTTTCATTGAACTTTCTTACTAAGTGTTACTTCGAATCCCAACTTTGGGTGTCTAATTTCGGGTTCATAGATTTGTCATCCGAACTTCGGGTCTACCATCTGAACTTCAGTTCCCTACCATCCGAACTTTGGATCCCCTTTGTATGTTGTCTATTTATGCTTATTTAACTATCTTTTCAATTTGTGTCTCATCCGAAGTATCATTTCCTACCATGCGAACTTTATTTCATCCTTGTTTTGTTTATACTTGTTTTTTCTGTTGCTTGAACACAAACTTTAGATCTTTACATTCGAAGTCCATATCCCCTAAGAAATTTCACATCATAAGTCATCCGAAGTTTAGACCAGACAAAAACTTTGGTTCCACATCCAATCTTCGGATACATTCATCCGAAACTTAGTCTCCACTACAAAGTTCATTTTTTTTTCAAAACACTCACTTCCCCTTTCTATCATGTCTAGAGATGCAATTGTGTTAGGATTTGAGAATAGACCACATGTTCTCTATCATGATGAATACGAGAAATGGAAAAGGCGGTTCTTGAAATTTGAGAGCTTGCAACCCATGGGGCATCTCATGATTTAATCGATCAAAGCACACTCTATTTTCTACTCTGACATTTCTGTAGTAACTACATTTGTTCCTCCCATCCCAGCTACCAAAGAACTGGTCCACAGGTTGATATGGAGAGAGAAAGATGGGCAGCTGCTCATAAAGCGGAATATTTTCTTTATCATGCATTACCTAGTAACATCTTCGTCAGTGTGGATAGAAAGATGTCTGCTTAAGACATGTGATTTGAACAAGAGATGCAAATGTTTGGGGCAGACTTGAATGACCAGGCAAAAATTTAGGAGGCTATGGCCAAATCGTATAATTTATTATCCTGTTGAAAGAACAAACCGAATCTGAACCGGAACCAGTGGTACCTTCTCTTGAAACCATCGCATAAAACACTTGTAAGGTCCACCCTCTATGGATCTATCAAGGCGTGACGGCGTAAAATGAGTGCGGAATCCTCGTTTAACATTGACGGATCGATCACACGGGAACATGGAGCCAAACAAGATGCTAGCCGAACAACTATCGACCCCACACGATGTATCGCACTGTAAGAATGCTATGAACCTCTATAAATTCGTCTGCTCTTGCTCTCTACGAATTCTGAAAGTAATTCTCAAAGTGTTAATGAATTTGCCAAGATAAGTTCATGATTTAACCCTTAAGTTCGTGCATGGCCCAAGCCCACGAACTTATAAGTCTAACCCCATGTAAATAAGTTCATATGAACTTATCAAGGCTAAGTTCATACAAACTTATGAGCCCTAAGTTCATAGCCTATGTCTCATGAACTTGTTCTCATAAGTTCATAGCCCCATGAACTTATTCTCAAAAGTTCATAGCACATGAACTTATCACCATAAGTTCATATCTCATGAACTTATTTTACAATCATGAACTTAACATGCAAATATGAACACAATACACAATCATGAACTTAAGACATAAATATGAACAAACAATCATGACTTGTATTAATAAAGCCCAATCTATTACAGTAACTAGGTTGATGTTGACACCCCGGATGTACCAACAGACTCCCCTTTGACGATAGCTTCTAGTTGATATCATTAATCTATAAAACTAGGCATATTTAGACTACAACCTGCATGTAAACCCTGCTCTACGCAAATTTTAACCACCCTGTGATATTTTCTGCCTTCTGAACTCCAGCCTTCGTGAAAGAAAATTGGCTGCTCATGAAGTTTCTGTAGATCACCCTATGAGAGGTTTACCAGATGCAGGGGATCATATACTTTCAAAATGACATTCTCATCAATATCCTCCTATACTGCCTCTGCTATCTCATTATCAACGTACCCCCACTTCAAGTTACTCAAAACCTCTTGTGGCATACTCTTTATTGGGACCTTCTTCAGGCACTTAACGGGTTTGTAGTACATTTTGATCCAAGGCCTGCCAGTCAAAAGATCTATTCTGGTTTCGTCCATGACCCTTTTTCACACTCTTGGTGTCAGCCTTTCAAACCTTCCAGACCGACCTTCCCTTATGATAATCTTTGCAATCACTTCAGCGTAGGGGTCGTCTCCAAGGTTTATGAGCTCCTTCAGGCCAACTCCTTTACCTTACACTTAGGTAATGAGTTGAAGTCTTTGAGCCTTCTTCTCAAGTACTGAAGCTTATCCCTTCTTTTTAGAATTAAAAGTTGTAGTTTCTTATCAATGAACAAGCTCAGAATTCCTCCTGTTAGCTTTCTTGGACTTGGCAACCTCATCTTCTTCTTCACTGCCAAGTCAGTCTTCTACTCTTCCTTTCTAAACCACAAACTCCTCTTCTCCACTTTGGAAAGCTCCCTATCAGGCATTTCAGATTCTGAAAAGCAGATTTAAGCATTTCCATGTCTATCACGCTCTGATCTTCATTCACATATAGCTCTGTGACAGGTTGCTTTGGGATAACCACCTCATCAGCTTCATCATCTTCGTCTATATCAATCTCATCTTCAGACTTCCAATCAGCTACATCTTGAGGAATAAACTCACCTTCCTCAAGATCTTCCTGATCTATATACTCTTAAAACTCGAACCTTATCTCATCCTCTTCCAACCTGGCCAAGGCTCCAATCATTTCTTCGTCAACAATTTTTGTAGTTTCGGGAGCCTTGCCTTTACCTTTTTCAGTGCCTGATGATTCAGGCTCCCCCTGCGGATCTACAAACTAAGCAGTCTATTATTGAAAAAGATCTGCTAGCTCACCGTCTTTTCTAGCACTAGGGTCGTCTCCTTCATCGTCCCTCTGACTCTTCCTCAGTTCGTCTTCTCGACAACTCTCCTCCTGAGCTACACGATCTTTCAGCAGCTTCTCCAGAAGGGCCTCAAGAGTTGCAATATGTTGTTGTTGGGAAGCCACAATTTGATCTAAATTTACATTGTGCTAGTGTAGCTCTTAGGCTGCCCTTGTAAGTTGGAGTATTTGAACTATTTTGATATCCACTTGAGTTTTTAGTCGAAGAAGGCTTAGGTTGTCGTTGGACGTGGATGTGGATGGAGTGGTTGTGGTGGTTTCTGGTGGAATATTGGTTGAGGTGGAAGGCATAGGTTGATATAGACGTTGTCGCTTTTCCTGCTAGTGCCTTGCAACCAAAGTGTCTTCATCTGGATCGTGTGCTGCATCATCCTCTTCATCTTGTAAATTCCAAGACTGTTGTTGATTAGTCTGTTGCGGCACAACTATCCTCGAACGATAACGACCCAGATTCGTTGTTGGATTTTCTTCCTCCCTAACGTCACTAGCATTATCGGAATCAGCCTCCGAATCTGTCTCCACAGCCACATTAGACTCTTCCGGCTGATAGTTTTCAATATCTTCAAATAGTATTCGCTGGTGCTTCTTGAGGATAGAGGATATCCTGAATCAATTCTTCGGAAATAGCGTCCTAAGCAGCTCCCCTTTGAGCAAAAATATCTTCTAAAGCCTCTTCTCTCGGATCATCTTGAGCAAGTGGAGTAGTATCCACAGCTGTCGGTGCTAACATAGGCGCAGGTTGGGCGGGAGCTGCTGCTTCTTGTGCCACTGCTTGACGTTATGGCTCGTTCTCTATCCATGCGTCTCCAGCTAGTGCAATAAAATTAGGATCAAGCAGAGCTCCAAACAGTGGAGTAATCTACGGTCGCACATTCTCCGCCCTTCTCTGACTATAACATCGACACCAAGATCCTCTTATCAATCCCAGCTACAACAACCACTTCAGGTGAAGGTGGAAAGTTCGGCAAGTAGTGAAGGATTATCATCATTACAAAGCGCGGATATAGCAAAAACCTTTCGCTACCAGGTGTTGTAATCTGATGAATAAATTCGGCAAAAAAGAAGCTTGAGAAGCTATAAGGCTTATTATAGACAAGTGAAATCATCCCAGATTGGAGCTTGGATGTCATCACATCTAAACCAACCTTTTTGGAGCTAGACACACCAGCAGTACATGCATCAAGTACCTCCATTGCCCTATTAGCCCACTTTTGACATAAGATTCCTTAGCTAAATCTTGGGTATATCCCATCCTTTGAAATGTTGCTTGCCTTATAGACGCAAGGAAATCAATCAGACCATTTTCCATTGCCTCAGTTCCCAAATTCAAAATCACTCTCAGATCATCAGCAGAGAAAGCAATTGCCCGCCCATTCACTGTAGCTCAGAGAACCTGGGGCATCACTGAGGTATCCAAGTGAAGAGTACTCCAGATCTGTCGGATATATTAATTCATCAATTTCGGACTGTGAGTTAAAGCGTAAACTACCCTTGATCTTGTCAAAAATTCCAAAATTTCTCTGTATTGCCTTGCCTCTGTAGCTTGGAGGTCAATGTTGACCACCGTATTGTGCTTGTTGAAAAAAGCGCGGTCAGCCATTTTTGCACATGCAATAAACAGTTAAAATTTGAAAAACTAAATTTTTTTAACAAAAATAAGTTCACACGAACTTAGACCTACGAACTTATATGTATTTTGAATTAAGTTCGTACGAAGTTGTTCTTGAAGAACAACTTTGTGGTCGGCAAGTTCAGCATCAAAACTCTTGATTTAACACTTTTTAGACAAAATTGATCCATGGATCTAGGCCTAAAAGGTTCAAATCGAGTTTATTGAGGTTCTATTTTAAGTTTTGTAGGCTTAAACATAGAGTTGGTAACCTTATGGTTTTCAGTTAACTAAACCTAAAATAGACGATTAAAAACAGTTCAAACTCCCAAATAACACTTACTTTTTTGTTTAGAATTAAACCTAAAGTAAATAGTTGATAAGTTCGAGGTCAAACAATATGATCTTCGTGTACACAGAAGCAAAATCGTCAAAGACAGACAAGTTCATAATCACCCAACTAAGTTCGTAATCGCCTTTTTAAGTTCGTGAGGAAGCAAATTCGTGAGTAGGTAAATGGATTTAATGCATTTTCACTATTTATAGGCCTCACCTACTATTCTACGAACATACTTGACTTAAGTTCGTATGAACTTAAGTTCGTACAGACTTAGGATTCGACGAACTTAACATGAAATTTTGAAAAACTTTAAAAAATATACAACTTTTTCAATATTTTGAACATTTCACCTTATTCAACTTATTACAGAACACTTCACATTAAAAAAACAAGTTTTCATGCATCTTTTGTTTTTCCAACTGAAATACATCGTAGTATCAGACCTCGATCCTTTTTATTGAAACTTTACCTAGTAAGCTAAAAATAAAATAGAATAAAATAAAATAAAGTAAAAATTTAATTAAAAATAAATTGCAAGAATAAACTGAACACACTAACTATATTTGTTAGAGAGTCATAGAAGGTTCAGTTAGATAGCTTTGCCAACTCACTTTCGATGTTGCACTTTCACACTTTGGAATTTTTGATTCCCTGTATTGTTTGTTGTAAAATACATACCATGTCGATTGTCGGTATGCTTGTCAACTTAAAGACTCAACACTTAAAAAAATTTTTTGGCCTTTTTATTTATCAAGAAATCACCTTACGTGTCCCACACTTAGACGTACTTCTATGATAAAGACAGACATACAATCATTATGACTTTCTGGTATTTGTAAATCATCTTTAAAAGGCAAACGTCCGACACAGTTCTGTATTTACATACAACAGAGTGTCTTAGTTTTTCTTAGGGTAGAGCATACTTCTTTTATTTAGCAAAGACAGTAGTGACAGGTCTGTACTTACATACAACAAAGCGACATACCTTGCCATCTGGGGTCAAAGCAGCGGTGACAGGTCTGTACTTACGTACAACAAAGCGACATGTTTGTACTTGCGTACAACAAAGCGACATGTCTTGACTCTCTTACGTGTCTTACTTGGTCTTTTTTAAGATGCATTTTGATGAAGCCATACATCCCCTAGACTGATTTACATACCTTATTCATAATTATTGTACGCGAGCCTCTAACACAAAAATTAGGACCTATTGGTCATACGTCTAAGTTAGTTACACATATGACAATTTCTTGATTGTTTTCTTAGCTTTTAGGAAAACCTTCATGTTTTATGCCTACTAACATATCATAACATGAACATGTATATCACTTTGATTTTATAGTGCATTATGTTTGAAAGTTTAACACTTAGAGTTTGTTAGGTTGTGCTCTATTTCGTCATGTTGATCCTTGGACTCTAAGACGTCTTTCTTTGTTTTCATTTTTCATTTTTATTTAATTTTTCATGCCTTTCTCTCTTTTTTTGTTGTTTTTTAAGTAAATTAACTAATAAGACAAACTAAAACTTACAAAATTAAAAGAAAGATTATCTACCAAGGACAAGTTACTCTGGATTTCGCATCCCGTTTAGTTGGACTAACAACTCGAAGCGTGATCTATCAAATACTTTTGTGAACAGATCTTCATAGTTGTCTTCCGTTGGAACTTTTACCAATTTTATCAGGTTTTTCTCAGCACAGTCAAGAATAAAATAATGTCTTATCTCTATGTGCTTAGTCTTACTTTGCTTTACCAGATTATTGGTTATTGCAATCGTGGATTGATTGTCTATCCTAATGGGAGTATGAGTATAAGTCAAACCATAATCCCGCAATTGTTATTGGATCCGCAGAACATTTGAACAGCAACTACCCGGAGCTACATATTCGGCCTCACATGTTGATATGGCTACCGAAGTGTTGGTACACCCGGTGTGACGATTACAGTCTCGTTTTGTAATAGATAGTCATATGTAATAGATAGGGGTCTATTAATAGAAGTGATGATTGTTTGTTCGTATTTATGTATTAAGTACATGATTTTTTATTGTGATTCATTTTTGCATGTTAAGTTCATGGTTGTGAGATAAGTTCATGAGGCTATGAACTTATGGTGATAAGTTCAGACGAACTTATCTGCATGCGCTTTAATCTATAAGTTAGTGGGCTTGGGCCATGCACAAAATTAAGGGTTATATCATGAACTTATTTGTATTATTTCTATAACACTTCTATAATTGACTTTCAGATTCGTGAGAGCAGTTTCACACGAATTCTAGAGAGGTTTATAGCGTTCCAAGGAGATGGTGGACCTTACAAGTGGTATCAGAGACAACAATTGAATGTTCTTCGCATTCTTCGTGTTTCGTTGAACATTCATAGGTTTCTTGGCATTTTTACAAGTAAATCACGTTTTTGTCGATGTTTTTACGGTGATTTGAGCAGTTCTTCTTGCCAATAATCATCTTAGTTCATCTATTCAGTGAGTTTTTGAAAAAGTTGAATTTTTGGTCGTTTCACGAACTTTCGAGGCACGAACTTAGGAGGGTGTTTTAGGGCATCACGAACTTCTCAGACACACTCCTCCACGAACTTTCGGCGCACGAATTTGTAAGAGTTCACGAACTTGTCTGTTTAGGGTTTTACGAACTTGACTGGCTGCGAAATTGTCAGACATGAATATGTGAGACACGAACTAGGGCTTCACGAACTTAGTGTCCATGAACTTAATATTCAAACAGTTTGAATTTAGTAAAACGAATTTAAAATAAATCTGTACGAACTTAAAACTAAGTCCGTAAGAACTTGTTTCAAATTTATTTTAAAAATTAATTAATTTAAGTTCGTGAACAGAATGTTTTACGAGAATGTCAAGTCTACATAAGTTTTTGGAAATGGATCACGAAGTGGGCAAATCCAATTCCCCACCAAAGCTGAGATGATTGAAGACTACTACTGGTGGAAGGATAGGTTTGCAGACTTCTCTCGTTTCAATGATATGCGCATGTGGATCTGTATTGATGAAGGGTATGTTCCTCCTACACAAGAGCTCGAGGGTCGGATGTAAGTTCTTTCCTATCAACAGATGAAAGATGAGGACAAGAAAATTTACGAAGCTGAAAATCGGGCTCTGCCTACAATTAAGATGGCTTTACCGTTGGATCCTACATACATTCAAACACAACAGAACTTCTAAAGAACTCTGGGAAGCTCTAGAGGAGAGGTATGAGGGAAATCCAAGGGTGAGAAAAGGGAGAACTGAATTGTTAAAACAACAGTTTGCCATATTTAAGAGTTTGAAGAATGAGAGTTTAGATGAGGTGATTACAAGGTTTTATCATCTTCTGACTGAGTTGGATAATCACAGAGTTGATCATAAAGAATAAAAAAAATTAAGAAACTTCTAGATGCGTTACCATCATAGTGGGAGATGTATACTGCTTTGATAAAGCATGATGAAGATAAGTTGGAAACTCTAGCACTTGAAAAAGTGATTGGAACACTGAGGGCCTATAACATTAAAATACAAAAGAAGGAGATGGAATACGATCAGGTACAAGATCCTGAAATGTACTTCAGAAAGTCTAAGCCATCAACTTCTACTGTACCTAAGTCGGGGGGCTACAGTGTTCTACTCTGGAGAAGAAGAAGTCATACCGGCCGAATCAGAAGAAGTGAGTGGTAGGGCATGTCTAGGGTTTTCAAAATCAAAAGATCAACCACAAAACTTAGGTTCATCTTCGCAGGGAAATGCCTATGAGTGCTAAAAAGCAGAGGAGCAACTAAAGCTTCTTGCATCGTTTAATGCAGCATACGGTAACACCATTCAGAGAAAGAATAACGATCCAGCTCTATGGGAGGAGGAGTATGATCAGGTAGATCATTATGATTTAGAGCAGATGGACATGGTCACACAGAGGATGAAATGGTTCATGAAACGAACCTCAAGAAACCTTAGTTTGAGCAATAATGTAGGTTTTGATAAGTCGAAAGTAAAGTGTTACTACTGTCAAGGGTTGGGACATTTTGCTGCAAAATGTCAAAGGGCGGAAGATGGATAACTATCAGAACCCGAGACGACAGAATGCCAAGTTTGAGATGAGTGCGATGGGAGAACTGAACTTCTTTCTGGGTTTAGGTAACCGAAAAACTAGGTGTTATATACACTAAGTTCTAGGGTATAAAACTTAAAATAAAATATCAATAAACTCGATTAGAACATTTTAGGATTAGATTCCTTGGTCATTTATGTCTAAAAAGGATTAAATCAGGATTTTTGTTTTTCAAAGTGCCGAATTCAAACTTGTTCCTCAAGAATAAGTTCGTATGAACTTAAGAGATATACGAACTTAGTTCAAAATATCTACAAGTTTGTAGCACTTAAACTTATATGAACTTATCTCGTACAAACATAGCTTATACGAAGATAGCTAAGTTCGTATGAGCCTTTTTGATTTTCAAAATCAGTTTTGAAAAATCTAACTACAAATTGCATTTGCAGGAATGGCTGATCGTGCGTTTTTCAATAAGCACAATATGGTAGTTAGTATTGACCTCCAAGCGCCAGAAGCATCGCAATATAGGGAGATTCTTGAATTTTTGAAAAGATCGAGGATAGTTTATGCATTGACACACAATCCAACACTAATAATCCAGTATATACGTCAATTTTGGAGTACTCTGCATGTAGACAGCTCGGTATTACCACTAGTTCTCAGGGCAACCGTTAATGGCCAAGCAATTGCATTCTCTGCTGATAATCTGAGTGAAATTTTGCTTTTGGGAACCGAGGCGCAGGAAATGGTCCGGTTCATTTCCAAGCTTCTATAAGGCAAGCTGCATTTTATAGGATGGGTTATGCGCAGGATTTAGCAAAGGAGTCGTATGTCAAAAGTGGTCTGATAGGCCAGTGGAGTAACATTATGAATGTACTGATGGCGTGTTTTGCACCTATGAAGGAAGGTTTTGATTCGATGACATCCAAACTTCAGTCTGGGATGATCTCGTTAGTTTACAACAAGCCATATAACTTTTCAGGCTTCTTTTTTGCTGAGTTTGTGCATCAGATAACTTCTCCAAGTCGGGAGAGATTTTTGTTGTACCCAAGGTTCAAAATGATGATAAATAGGCATTTCCTGCCAAATTTGCCACCTTTTCCTGAAGTGGTAGTTGTAGCCGGCATATACAAACTTATTTTTGTTGATTGCCAGACCCACAATCAAAACAGGGCGGAAAATGTTAGACCGCCGATGAGTCCATCGTTTGGAGCTCTGCTCGACCCGAATTATGTTGCTCTAGCTGGAGATGCATGGGTAGATAACGACCCACAAGGCCAAGTAATGGCATTACAAGCTGTAGCTGCTCCAATTCAAATTCCGCCTAGGTCAGCACAGGCAGCTATGGCTACTACATCGGTAGCACAAGCTGATGAGAGACAAGAGGCATTAGAAAATATTTTTTCTCAAGGGGGAGCGGCTCAGGAAGGTATTGCTGAAGAGTTGATCTAGGATATCCTTCATCCTCTAGAGGCCCCAGGATATCAGCCTGAAGAATCCAATGTAGCGGTTGAGAAAGATTCCGAGACGAAATCCGAAATTAAAAGAGATTTAAGGGAGGCAGCAAATCCCTCAACCTCTTTTGGATGTTACGGTACTAGAGTCATTGTGCAACCTCAACCTGAACAATCTCAATCATTCCATCTCCAAGATGAAGATGAGGCAGATGACGATTTTGTGCCAGATGAAGAGGTGTTGGTTGCAAGGCACCAAAGGGCAAAGCGACAACGTCTTGATCAATCAGGGCCTTCAACATCAACCGCCATTCCACAAGAAATCGCCATAACCACTCCATCCATATCCACACCAACCGATATCCAAAAACGTATTTAACTAAAACCTCAAGTTGATGTCCAATCAGTCCAAATACTTCAACTTACAAGGGCAGTCACAGAGTTACAACAGCATAACGCTCATTTAGATCAGCATAATGCACATTTAGACCAGACTGTGGCTGCCCAACAACAACAAATAGAAACCCTTCAGACCCTATTGGAGCAAATATTAAAAGATCGTGCCGCTCAGGGGGAGAGTTGTAGCGGAGCTCAGTTGAGGGGAATTCGTAGAGAGGATGAAGGAGACGACCGCAGTGCGCAAAAAGACAGTGAGCTGGCAGATCTTTCTCAACAGATTACTCAGCAAGCTGACATTCAGGGGGAGTCTGGATTGTCAATAGCTAATAAGGGTAAAGGCAACGCTCCCGAGGCTACAGAGATAATTGACGTAGAATTGATTTGAGCCTTGGCCGGGTTGGATGATGAGGATATCAGATTTGATTTTGAAGTTGACTTAGATCAAGAGGACCTTGAGGAAGGCGAATTTGTTCCTGAAGATGGACCTGACTGGAATTCAGATGATGAGGTGGTTTTAGATGAAGACGATGAATCTGATGAGGTAGTGATACAGAAGCAACCTGTTATAGAGCAATATATAAATATAGACCAGAATCCGATAGATCTAGATGTGCTGAGATCTACACTTAATGATGAAACGGATTATGAGATTTCTCAAATGCCAGACAGGGAGCTTACCAAAGAAGAAAAGAAGAAGCACTTGGCTATAAAGAAGAAAATGAAAATGCCAAGTCCAGGAAAGTTATCAGGTGGAATATTAAGCTGGTTCTATGATAGAGAACTGCAACTCTTCATTTTAAAAGGATAAATTGGACTTCAGTATCTAAGAAGAAGGCTAAAGGACATCAATACTCTGCCAAAATGTGAAGTTAAAGCGTTAGCCTGGAAGGAGCTTATAAACCGTGAAGACGACCCCTACGCTGAAGTAATTGCGAAGATCATTCGAAGAGGAGGTCAGTAGGGAAAGTTTGAAAGGCTGACACCAAGGATTGGCAAAAGGGTCATGAACGAAACCAGGATAAATCCATTTTCTGGTAGGCAAGGGATGAAGATGTACTACAAGCCTATCAAGTGCCTAAAGAAGGTCCCACTAAAGAGTAAGCCACAAGAAGAGTTGAGTAACTTGATGTGGTGGTACGTTGATAATGAGACAGGTGAGGCAGTTAATGAAGATAATGATGAGAAGGTGATTTTGAGGGTATATGATCCTTTACGCCTAGTAAACCTCTCTCAGAACGTCCTGCAGAAGCTTCGTGATCAGTCAATCTTCTTTGACGAAAATTGGAGGTCAGAGGGCAGGAAATATCAAAGAGTGGTTAAAGTTTGTATCGAGCAAGGATTACTTGCAGGTAGTAACTTAAATAAGCCTAGTTCTATTAAGAAATGGATATCAACTAGAAGCTATCGTCAAGGGGGAGTCTGTTGGTACATCTGGTGTGATGATAGTAGTCTAGTTTTGTAATAGATAGTCATGTGTAATAGATAGGTAGATTAATATAAGTCATGATTGTTTGTTCATATTTATGTCTTAAGTTCATGATTCATATTTGCATGTTATGTTGATGCTTGTGAGATAAGTTCATGAGACTATGAACTTTTGAAAACAAGGTCACGGGGTTATGAACTTATGAAAATAAGTTGATGAGCATAGGCTACAAACTTATCTGCATGGGCTTTAATCTATAAGTTCATGGGCTTGGGGCATGCACGAACTTAAGCGTTATATTAAGAACTTATTTGTGATATTTCTATAACACTTCGAGAATTCACTTTTAGATTCGTGAGAGCAGTTTCAGATGAATTTCAGAGAGTTTTAAAGCGTTGCAAGGAGCAATACATCGTGTAGGGTCGGTATTCTATCAGAAAGCATCTTGTTCGGCTCCGTGTTTCCGTGTGACCGATCCGTTATCGTCAAACAAGCATTCCGCACTCATTATACGACGTCACGCCTTGATAGATCCATAGACGGTGGACCTTACATGAAGTTTGTTTCTTGCATTGCCAGGGCACCAGTCTCCCTCCTAGGAACTGACAACCTCCCTTTGTTGACTTTCTATTCAAGCTGCACCCTCCATAAGCATGATACCAAAGTACTGGCTTCGATTTTGACTTCAGGTATCTCAGAATCCGCTTCACAGCTATCATGTGCATCTCCTTGGGGTTAGCTTGAAACCTGGCACAAATGTGAACAACAAACATGATGTCAGGTTGAGAAGCAGTAAAATACATAAGTCACCTGATCATGGCCCGATATAATGTTGGATCCACATCAGTATCACTATCGGTACTCAGTCCGAGATTGTGATTGACTTGAATTGGAATACTGAAATGTGTTGTGAGTTTTGTTCCTTCCATCCTGAAGCGCTCTAAAATTTCATAGACATACTTCGTCTGATAATGAACATCCCCTCCTTTCGTTGTTCAACTTGTAAACCCAGAAAGAAGTTCAGCTCTACCATCGCACTCATCAAAAACTTGGACTTCATAACCTTTTCAACATCCTTGCACATTTGTTCAGTAGACGACTCACAGATGATGTCGTCCACATAAACGTGTACCATTAAGAAATCGTCACTTTTCCTTTTAATGAATAGTGTACTATCTATTCATCCTCCCTCGATCCCATTTTCCAAGAGATGAGTAGATAGTGTCTCGTACCATGCCTAGGTGCTTGATGTAATCCATACAGTGCGTTATCCAATCTATATATTTTGTCTGGATACTTAGGATCTGTAAACCCTGGTGGTTAGCCGACATGCACCAAGTCCTTCACTTTTCCATACAAGAAGGCACTCTTGACGTCTAGTTGATAAACTTTGAAGCCTTTGAAGGATTCGGATTGCTTCAAGCCTTGCTACGGGTGCAAACAACTCATTATAATCTATCCCTTCTTCTTGGTTGAACCCTTTGGCTACAAGTCTTGCCTTGTTACGAGTAACGATGCCTCCATCATCTCTTTTGCACTTAAGGACACATTAGGTCCCTGTTGTAACTTCTCCATGAGGCAAAGGCACTAACTCCCAGACTTCCAGCTTTTTGAACTGTGAGAGTTCCTCTTGCATGGCTTCAACCCAAGAATTATCCTTTAGAGCCATTTGTACCTTCTTCGGCTCAACTTGTGATATGAAACAAGAGTACAAACATGTGTGAAAAGCCTCGGAGTCATTGATCATCAATGACAACACTGTGTTATTATTCACACTACTCCGAGTTCTCACCCCAGCATTTGGATTCCCAATGATGTCTTCAATAGGATGATCCTTATTTACTCTCGATGTTTCAACTACATCGACCTGAAGATTGTCTCCTAGATTAGAGCCTATTTTGCCTATTATGGGTGTGACTTCAGATGGAACATCCTCCTCGTGATCAATTTCTTATGAGGCTGGACTATTTGTCTGATTCACATCATTAGACGACAATGGTTCTTCAGTTGTTCGGCACCCGTCTTATGTGGATAAATTTTCTTCAGATGTCGTGGGAATGCTCGAATTGGAAAAGACACTACCCTCATCATTAATGAGATTGTGATCAAGTTTATTTACATGGTAGACCTGCTCGAGTGTGATTTTCCCTTCAGTGACTGTTCCTAACCCAGTGATATCGCCTCCTTTAGTCTCAGCAAATGAGACAAATCCCTTACACCCGCTTTTGAAGTTTGTCTATAGACTTCTATCCCCAGTCATGTGTCGTGGGAATGCTCGAATTGGAAAAGACTCTACCCTCATCATTAATGAGATTGTGATCAAGTTTATTACATGGTAAACCTGCTCGAGTGTGATTTTCCCATCAGTGACTGTTCCTAACCCAGTGATATCGCCTCCTTTATTTTCAGCAAATGAGACAAATCCCTTACACCCGCTTTTGAAGTTTATCTATAGACTTCTCTCCCTAGTCATGTGTCGAGAGCAACCACTATCTACAAACCATTTGTTGTTTAGACCTGTAGTTAACTCCTACACATGAAACAAACCAGAATAGTTATCAATGGGAACCCAAGCCATGACTGACTTGGTAATACCATTCTCATCCACAAAAATAAACTCTTTCAAATAGCCATCTCTCCTTACAGGTGACTTGGGTTTTTGAGCAAGGACCGGTTGTGGAGCTGAGTGATTAATATCCACTCTTGGCATTTGGATTGTCTTTTGCTGTGCAGCCTTAGAAAAATTTATTTTATAATGCATTTCAGTGTTATAACTCTGAATTTTGAGAACTACTAGTGCTTACATTACTAGGAACTGTTTTCAAGGTTTGTTGTTCTTGTTTCCCTAAGATTGGTGTAGACGCCGGTTTCTTATAGGGACAACCTGATGTAACATGACCTTTTTCATGACATTTAAAGCAAGACATCGGGTCAATTGATTTCTTATAAGCACTCTTTGACTTAGGGGTCTCACTTATGTCTTGTTGGTTTGTATCAACAACTTTGTTCAACTCCTCTTTTTTATTATCATTAACGGTTTTAGCCTCTTCTAGTTGTGACACACTACCAGACTTCACAAACTTTATCGTTTTCTTAAGCTGAGAAGCAGTTGTTAACACCTTAGTTGTTGACACCTTATCCGTCTTAATTACCGTTACTTCCTCTGACTTAACCGTTTTCTTGGTCTCATCCTGAGGGATAGGCACATAGTTGCTGTTGGAAGGTGGAGGCACATCCTAATATCCTAGGCCAATTGGTTTTTTAGACTGTCTCTGCGAATCTAAGATTTTTCCTAAGTTCAAGGATGAGTTCCTAAACTTCTCAATTTTAGTATTAGCCTCAGCAACCTTAACCCTAGCTTCAACTAATTCTACATCTTTAAGGGTGATCTCCTTAGTCAGTGATTCTACATGCTCATAAATTAGTTCTATCCTGTCACATTGTTCGCTCAATTTGTCTTTCGAAACTATTACATCTTTAGCATCAACTTTCATTATAGCCCTAAGATCTTCCTTAATGTCTAATAGACTACCATTTTTAGATTTTAAAGATTGAGTTTGAGCTGTCATAGATGAATGTGATTCTAGCAGTAAATTCAATATATCATTTAAAGTAGTACATAAAACACATAAATCATGAAAAGTAGAAAAGTTGAGGGTTACCTTTTTCCGATACGATTCGACGTTTGCCATATGAGCTGCAAATTCTAGAGTAGTCAGTTCCTCAGAATTTTCCATTACCAATGGATTTGTGTCGGACTGCTGGGTATCCCTCCTTCCTTTCCTCTTCTGCTCCATTATCAGTTTCAGTCACTTCAGCCATAAAAGCTCTAGTGTTTGGGTCCCAATGAGAATTCCAATCATAATACCATCTAACTGCTTGTTAGAAGATACATTTGTCACTAACCCAGCCACTGGAGCTTAATTCCCTGAACTGGTTTAATTCTGTCTTCCCGGATTCTGATAGTTTTCCATCTTTGGCCTCTGACATTCTTTCGCGAAATGTCCCAACCCCTGACAGTTGTAATACTTTACTTTCGACTTATCAAAACAAACATTGTTCACAATAAGATTTCTTCCAGTTCTTTTCATGAACCTCTTTACCCTTTGTGTGACCATGGCCAGTTACCATCGCAGCTCCGTCTGCTCTAGATCATCGGGGTCTACCTAATCATAATGTTTTTCCCATAGAGCCGGATCTTTAATCTTTCCCGGAATACAATTACCCTATGCTGCTATAAATGAAGCTAGAAGCTTTAGTTTCTCCTCAGCTGTCTTAGCACTCATAGGCATTTTCATGTACTCCTGAGATGAAGATCTTGAGCTTTGTTGTTGATCATCTGGTTTGGAAAACCCTAGAAAGGCGCTACCACTCGATTCTTCTGCTTCTACAGGGATGTCTTCTTCTTCTCCAGAATAGAACGTTGTAGCTCCTGACTTAGGTACACCAGAACTTGATGTCTTAGACTTGCCGAAGTACATTTCAGGATCTTGTACCTGATCATATTCCATATCCTTCTTTAGTATCTAAATGCTATAAGCCCTCAGTGTCCCGATAACCTATTCAAGAGTGAAAGTGTCCAACTTATCTTGATCATGCTTTATCAAAGCAGTGTACATCTCCCACTTTGCCGGTTACGCATTTAAAAGTTTGTCAATCTTTTGAGATTCTTGATAATCAACTCTGTGATTATCAAGCTCGGTCAGAAGATGATAGAACGTCGTGACTATCTCATCAAAGTTTTCATTCTTAAGGCCCTTAAAGATCTCAAACTGTTGTTTCAACAATTCCGTTCTCCCCTTCCCCACCATTGGATTTCCCTCATACCTCTTCTCTAATGCCTCCCAGAGTTCTTTAGAAGTTCTGTAATGTTTAAATGTATGTAAAATTTCCAACGTTAAAGCCATTTTGATTGACGATAGAGCCCGATTCCGAACTTCATAAATTTTGTTATCCTCATCTTTCATTTGCTGATAGGATTGAACTTTCATCCTGTCCTCGAGCTCCTGAGTAGGGGGAACATACCCTTCATCTATGCATATCCACATGCGCATATCATTAAAACGAGCAAAGTCTGCAAACCTATTTTTCCACCAATAATAATCCTCGATCATCATAAGCATGGGTGGGGAATTGGATTTACCTACCTCGTGATCCATTTCCAAAAACTTGTGTAGACTTGACATTTAAAAAACTTATCTTCACGAACTTAATTAATTAATTTTTAAAATAAATTTTAAAAAATTTGTACGGACTTATATTAAGTTCGTATGAATTTAATTTAAATTCATTTTACCAAATTAAATTCGTTTAATATTAAGCTCGTGGACACTAAGTTCGTATCCTGACAAGTCCGTGAATTACAACTTTGTGGAACCCTAAATCAAACGACTTCGTGAAATCTGACAAGTGCGTGCACCGCATGTTTGTGGAGGAGCGTGTCTGACATGTTCGTGAAGCCCTAAATTTCTCACTAACTTTGTGCGCCTCAAGTTCATGAAAACGTCAAAAATTCAATTTTTCAAAAACTCAGATTAATTCAACGTTTTTAAGCCTAAAAACGATGAATCCCATTGAATAGATGAAGTATGATGAGTATAGACTTGAAGAACTGCTCAAATCAACGTAAACCTTCGAGAAAAACTAGTGATTTATCCGTAAAAACACCAAGAAACCTTTGAATGTTCAATGAATCGTGAAGAACACGAAGAACAATCAAGAAAAGTTCTGATACCACTTGTAAGGACCACCCTCTACGGATCTATCAAGGCATGACGTCGTCAAATGAGTGCGGAATCCTCGTTTAACGTTGACGAATTGATCACATGGGATCACAAAGCCGAACACGATGCTAGCCGAACAAGTATCGACCCCACACGATGTATCGCGCCGTAAGAATTCTATTAAACTCTCTAAATTCGTCTGCTTTTGCTCTCTACAAATTCTGAAATTAATTCTCAAAGTGTTAATGAACTTGCCAAGATGAGTTCATGAAATAACCCTTAAGTTCGTGCATGGCCCAAGCCCACTAACATATAAGTTCAAGCCCATGGAAATAAGTTCATACGAATTTATCAAGGCTAAGTTTGTACAAACTTATGAGCCCTAAGTTCGTAGCCTATGTCTCATGAACTTATTCTCATAAGTTCATAGCCCCATGAACTTATTTTCGTAACTTCATAGCCTCATGAACTTATCACCATAAGTTCATATCTCATTAACTTATCTTACAATCATGAATTTAACATGCAAATATGAACACAATACACAATCATGAACTTAAGACATAGATATGAACAAACAATCTGACTTGTATTAATAAAGCGCTGATTATTACAAAAACTAGACTGCAATCGTCACACTGGGTGTACCAACAACACTTCATCCATTTCCATGCTAACCACTGACTTACCTTCACGTTCACGCCTACCGCATAAAAATAGATGGACCCGGGTTCACCCAACCGAAGAAATCAATGGTTATTTGACAACCGATGTTCAAACTCGAAGTGCATCTACTAGTGAATGTCTCTTTGCGTCATTCCTTAGTATGATCAAACCCGCTTGAGTGGACAAAGATTTGAATGACCCTGACTGGATTGTAGCTATAAAAGATGAGCTCAACCAGTTTAAACAACTAAAGGTATGGAGATTAGTTCCCAATCCTAAAGGACGGGCAATCATCATTGCTAAATGGATCTTTAAGAACAAATGAGATTAAGACAGAATTGTGGTGAGGAACAAGGCAAGGCTAGTCGCTAAAGGTTATCACCAACAAGAACTTCATTTGCACGGATCCAAGCCCTCCTAATCTTCTTGGCATTTGCAGCATACAAAAACATCAAAGTCTACCAAATGGATGTCAAGACTGCTTTCTTTAACGGTGAACTTAATGAGGAGGTGTGCGTTGAACAACCATAAAGATTTATTGATGCACATAAGCTGGACCATGTTTATGTGCTAGATAAAGCCCTCAATAGTTTAAAACAAGCACCTCGGGCTTGGTATGATAGCCTCTCTAACTTCCTTATCGCTTCTGGATTCAGTAAAGGTGTTTTGGACACAACTTTGTTCACTAAATGGGAAGGCCTAGATATAATGTTAGACCAAATTTATGTGAATGCTATTATATTCTGATCTACAAACCCTGAGTTATGAAAAGAATTTTCAAACCTCATGGAGTTCATGTTCGAGATGAGTATGATGGAGGAAATGAATTTTTTCTCGGATTCCAAGTCAAACAACTTGAGGATTGGATTTTTGTGAACCAGTCGAAATATACCCTTGATATTCTCAAGAAGTGTAAATTAGACTCTTGCATGACAATCACAACTCCCATGGCTTCAAATTGTAGGTTAGACACTGATCCTTCTGGGGAAAGTGTCAATGACACAACTTACAAAGGAATGATTGGCTCTTTACTCTATCTATGGCTAGTAGGCTGGATATAATGTTTTATACATGTCTTTGTGATTGTTTTCAGGCATGACCCTAAAGAATCATACCTTACTATGGTTAAACGCATTTTTTGTTATCTTAAGGGTTCACCTGAGGTTGGTCTATGGTAGCCAAAAAGAACCAATTTCTATCTTAGTGCTCTGATGCTGATCTTTTAGTTATCACGTAGATCGTAAAAGCACATACGGTGAAAACTATGTTTCGACATCCACAACTGAGGTTGAGTACGTAGCAGCTACAAGCTGCTGCCCTCAACTACTGTCGATGAGGACACAATTACGTGATTATGGATTCTCACTCACTAACATCCCAATCTATTGTGACTCGCGAAATGGTATTGCTATTTCTTGCAATCGCATACAACATTCAAGAACAAAACACATAGACATCAGGTATCAATTCCTTAAAGACCATGTTAGAAAAAGGGAATATAGAGTTGTATTTTGTAAGATGGAGTTTCAATTGGATGATATATTTACTAAAGCTTTAGACGAACCACGTTTTCGGTTCTTATAATCTCACTTTATCGGGAATATGGGTTTCTTCCAAAAGGATAAATATTTAATTGATAGATAGTTTTTCCTTCGCTGCCAGTTTGCACATCTTTTATTTGTACTTTATTTAATCTTACTTTACATTATTTTGTTTTAACTTTGCTATATCTGAGAAATACAAAAACATAGATTTTATTTATTTTTTTTAATTTGAAAAACATAGAAATCCCAAAAAAATTATTTTATTTCAGTATATTATTTTCATTTTAGTTTTTACTTATTTTTTTTTTGTTTAAAGTTGAAAATAATTTGAAAACCACAAAAAGAGTTTCTATTTTCTTGTTTAAATTAGAAAAATTAAAAACTACAAAAGGATTTTATCTTTGTTCAAAGTTTAAATTTATTATTATGTTTTATTATTTTCTATTTTATTATTTTATTTTTATTTCACTTAATTTTTAACAGATTTTATTAATAGCCCAAAATTTTTTGTTGTAGTTAGGCCAAAACCTGGCCAAGCTTTTTCATATAAAAGGGAAGTCGGGTCAACCAATTGACCTTTCTTCTTCCTTTTAAACCTTCGTCGACAAGAAACTACCAGACCACCGCCATTTTCAACTTTATCACACACAAAACCTTACATTTTTGTTCTCTTTCTTGCTGTTTTTCATCATCTTGTTCATGTATTCCATCAGATAACACTTATTTTTGGTTATTTTAAGTTATTACATACATCTATGTGTTTTTAATTTCCCGATCTTTCGAGGGGTTTTTCTTTGGTTTTTGACATTTTTAGGTTAGATCCAAGTGTTTTTAGATATTTATGCTAGTTTTAATGTTGCTCGTCTTTAAATTTTACCTTTGGATATGTTTTTATAGTATGTTTTGTGTTAGATCACTGTAGACGTATATGCATGTGCATGATGAACAATAACTACATTAACTGCACATCTGCTAAGTGTATCTTCGGATGAATCCAAAGTTTCGCATGGACATGAACTTCGAACTCCTCATTTGAAGTTCAATCACACACACACTTGTATACATCGTACAAGGACTTCATACTTAACTACATTTTTTTTCAAAGTGTCATGGGTAGGGTCACATCCGACTTCGGATGTGTGTCCATCTAAACTTTTGACTAACTGAAGCTCGAACCACCTATGTTATGTAACATTTTTTCCATTATTTTTTCTATGTGTTTTGTGGTGGACCATATCCGAACTTCAGACCACTATGTGGTAACCAATTCAAGAAGTTCATTGAAGGTTGTAACTTCACATGTAACAAGTACCTTAACTGATATATATCAAATAGAAGTAATGTCAAGTTAAGAAAAGAATGAAAATTTATTCCATGATTAAACTTATATAGTATTACACTATGTAGAAGGGGTATTATATCCTAATGTTTATAAAAGGACGTAAATCAGCCTATGGATGATGATCTAATAATGATAATAATTATTATCATCTAAACAGGAACTTGAGTTTAAAACTTTAGCACCGTGAGAAGATTGTGAAGTTTCAAACGCGAATATGAATGGATATATATATATATATACAAACACACACACACACACACTACAAATATGATGAAATATATATAGTTAAGAGATTTTATAGAGACGAGTTTTATATATGCTAACTAGGTATGCTGTAAATGAAATTTAATACATGATTTGGATATAATAGTGAATTTAGATCTGAATGCCCCGCAAAGAAATATGGATTTGTATGGATAACAAAAGTAACAAAATAACCAAGGTGGATAGTATGAGTACTTAAATGATACATACTGAAGTATGAAATATCTTTCATATGTATAAATTCAAAGTAGTTGAGTTGATGATTAAGTAAATGTGGTTGACCAATGTTATCCCTAAATTAGTGTATAATTAAATATAATAAAAATATAGGTTCAATTTGTAAATAGGAATAGTTTACTTTGTGGGGAATAATTTCCTAGACTTTGAGGGGAGTGTTTGGACAAACCCCTAATTTAAGCATAGGTATATATAGTATTTTTCTCCTAGGGTTTTGAAGTAGCCTCCACCCTAAATGTGTGTTTTTGAGAGTGAAAGTTCCTAGAGATTGAGAGCCCAATTTCTCTATTTGTAATCATCATATTCTTAATACAGTTCATTTGGTGTATTGTGTTTTGAGTGCAAAACATACTTGTAATCAAAGTTGTCAATTGGTATCAGACCTACAATATTGGATTTCAACTTGAAATCTCAGATTTGTTCGTGTTCTTCACAAAAATGTCACCTATTCTTACGGTTTTTCATTAAAGATGGAAAACAAATTGTTCTTTCTGCTTTATTTTGATAGATTTGTGATCGTTTGATGATTATTTGTTAAAATTTATCATTATTTGCTAGTTTTCAGCGTGATTTGAGGGTCTATTTTTGGATCCAAGAGATATTTTATTCATAGATTTGTAGAAATTAGATGTTGAAATCTATCTAAAAGTTGTTTATTATTATTTTCAAGCATTAAGGTATCATTAATTTGGGTTTTTACATTATTTAGAGTTGGATTTTTGAAGTTTTAGGTTACTTTTCTCAAATTTTCTGTTTTCTCCCACATATTCTGATTCTCTCATACCTCAAGTTTCTCCAATACAAGCTAATTCTATCATGATAATCTGATTCATTTCCAAATCTCATATCAGACTTTCTATTGAAGTTCTCTCATACAGTCTCTCAAACATCACAAGATATTTCTTTCAACTCTCATCCATCTTCTGAAATACCATGAGCTTAACTGTCATATCTTTCAAGATATCATGCTGACTCCAATGATGCACAATATGTGTGATTAGGTATTGACAAAGACGTCATGTACCCAGTGACGCATGCACAAAACCCCCTAGCTACTCAGTCGTCTCTTAAAAGACTCTGTTTCAATTCATATGAAATTATACCACATACTCTATCGACATATCATTTGGATATTGTCGATATTGAAACGAAGAAGAATTCCTCTCCGGTCTCCGACTTCAGTTGATGCACTTTGAGTCTAGAGCTTAATGTTATACACTTCAAAGACATATGGAGTCTACAGTCTACGTGACTATAAACAGCTTGTCTACCGAGACAAAGTCGGAAAAAATATGAGTTATATTTTCATGATAAAGGATTTCACAATGATTATTTGGAAATCCTACCAGTGTTAATGTCACGCTAGCACTGAATGTAGGTCACATAGACTTAGTCTATTGTGCAAACAGAATTCCTATGTGGATCAAAACTGTTACTTGTAAATGAATTTGTTTCATTTTCTAATATTCAGGTTGCAAAGCCATGAAGTTCACTATAATATCCTTTTGGTCCTAAATATTTTGTAATGAGGGAGAGATTGTTATTTTGAAGGGGTGAGAAATATTTATGTTGTAAATGTTTATATTCTTTTAATTGAGGGGGAGTTTGCAACGTGAGAGAGATAAGGTATATTTCTGTGTCTGTAATGTTCAAAACTGTAATATTTTCTTTCTGAGTCTGTAATCATCTACTTCGACAAAGAAAGAAGATTTGAAGACACATCGAGGTTATTCATATGAAGGGGAGAGCTGAAGGGATTGCATGATGATCATAATTCACATGACCATCATGAACGGGAGAATGTTTTGGGAAGAGTTGCAAAGTTTGCTGAAGTTGTTAACGGGATAAGGACCTACTAAATGCAAGGGGAGAGCCATCAATCTGAAAGTTTTAAGGGGAAAGTCATCTAAAGAAGATCAATGATATACTTTAAAGTTCAGAGATCAGAGTTTAGAGTCCCAGACTTAAGTAGGATACAAGCGTTGATTACAAGAAGGGGGAGATTGGTAGAAATTTTAATTCTCGTAATTCAAGCTTGTGTAATTGCACCTAATTGTAAGTATTTATTTATACACTAAAGGGGATATTTTTAACCCTAAAATAGTGTATAATCAGATATAATAAAAGTCTAGGTTCAATTTGTAAATAGGAATAGTTTACTTTGTGGGGAATCTTAATTTCCTAGACTTTGAGAGGAGTATTTGGAAAAACCCCTATTTTAAGCTTGGGTATATATATTATTTTTCTCCTAGGGTTTTGAAGTAGCCTCCATCATAAGTGTGTGTTTTTGAATGCGAAAGTTCCTAGAGATTGAGAGCCTAATTTCATTCTTTGTAATCTTCATATTCTTAGTACAAATTATTTAGTTTATTGTGTTTGAGTGCAAAATATACTGGGAATCAAAGTTGTCAACCTTAATAACAAGTTGGATCTATGAAGACAACAAGTTAAGGAATTTGTCAATTACATTCTAAACCAATTAAATTATATATTCACCCAAATGACAAACCTATTGTGGTGAAAGGTTGAATAAGAATGGGAACCCATTGATAAAAATCAAAACATATTGTGTAACTCATTGTGAAGGTCACAAAATTAAATTTAACTCAAGAACGAGATTACCATATGACTGTTTCCCACATGAAAGAATATTATAGTTATGGATATGAAATTACATGCATATTGTATGTAAGAAGTGAGCCTTCAAACAAATTTCATATAATAGATCGTTAACAAAATAGTAAAAGTGACTATGTCACTAATATGTTGTTGATGGGTTATTAACTCGATACCTATTTAGCAATGTTGCTATTTATATGTCGATGTCGGATAATCCAACGGTACCAGCTAGACATGGTCTACTAATAATCACAGATAACAGATATGAATACGGGAAGTACAAATGCTAATTTATGGAATATGAAGAAATATAAAATTGCATTTCTTAGTATCTAATGTAAAGAAAATAATATATCAAGCGTGCTGAATGCCTATTAAAAGACTCCAGAAATTTCTGGAATGATTCCGTGGGAGGAATTCTTATAAGGGGAGAGGAGTTGTAATATCCTCATGTTTAACGTGATATTTAAAATACTAATTTTATGCTTAGTGGATAACCTGAATGTTTTATTAATATTAATTTACAGGGAGCAGTTGATTTGATAATCAACAAATAATACATTTCAAAATTTAGTTACACAATTGTAATTTTAACATCCTCATAATTAGGATATTAATGTAATTAATTAAATCACCAAATAAGTTGTCTTTATAAGTTTAATCATGATTAGAATTAAAATCTTAACCACAAGCTTTAAATATATGCCACACGTTAATTAGCCTTGTGAATTGACAAGTTATACAATCATTTGCAAATTTCTAAAGCCATGGTACAACCTGTTAAGCTCACATGGTTCCTAATAGATTAAGTTATATGAGTTTGGTGGCTAAAATCAGAATATAACAATTAAGGGGGGTTAATTGTATTAAATTGGCCAATTTACGGCTGTGAAATCCCCCAAATCGTGAAGCATTTTTCCCATTTCAATTCCCTCACAAAAACTTCCTGCACACACCTTAAAAAGGGCATTAAGGCTGCGGAAAATTTGTTGCATGCTTGGCAAAAAAATTGAACCACCAAGTTTAAGGAAAGTTGAGGTAATTTCCCCTGTATGTATTGAATTGTATGTATATGTCCATCTTCTCTTCTCCCTAACCTAGTTGCCCATAAATTGAGTGACATTGAATTCAACATAAAAGGAGTTAGGAGTGTGTAATGAGAAATTTCAAACTAATTGAATAATTTCTGTATTTGTAAGTATAAGAATTCATTGAAACACTATGAGAATGAGTTGGTTTTCAATGGTGATAATATAATGAATTGAGTGATGAAAGGGGTGGATTCTTGTTGTGTGAATGTAAGACGTGTTAATATATGTTTATACTTATCAAATATTGCTTAAAAGAAGCTAATTTCATGTTTATACAAGTTGCAATATCGTTTGGGTTAAAAGAAATACAAGCAAGGGCTACAAAAATATCGAACAAGGGTGCAGAGCTGCATGACTAGGTGAGTCACCCCCACTGACTCGTCGAGTCGGTCCTGATGGAAATTGACTTGGTATTCAATGGTGTTTTGACTCGTCGAGTCACGTTCCTGACTCGTCGAGTCAAGCCCCTGTGCACCCAAAACACTTATTTTAAGCCATATAATGATACTATAACACTATATAATCATTCTATGCTTATATAACACATAAATTTACATTAAATAACCCCTCAAAGTCTATAAAACTCAGTGATAGCTACAACGGTGTTGGTATGAATCAAAACCATAAACCGAGAATATCTTAATGTCTGAATCGGCTCCCAAACCTTATAATGTAGTGAAATAAACTTATAATTGCTTTGAATGTCAATGTTTAATATGTTTGGGCCATAGTGAAGGTTGGGTACCAGAATCAGAAGTCAAAGGCAGGAGTCGAGCCTTAAAAGCGGTTCATTGGCGGTTTTTCTACTTAAAGGCTATACATAGCCTATTGTTGTGAGTTCTAGTATTGATATGTGTGCTGCATACATATTAACATGTTTACTTTTAATTATGACATTGTGAATATATCTTGGGTGTCATCCTCTCATATGACGTATTGCACTTGCTGGCGATTTATTACATGATCATGGCCTATGGCCAGAAAGCCTTATTTGATACCACCAATTACACATATTGACATTCGTATTGTGCCTCGACGATTCATTTCATACTTAACATGCTTATACTTGATTAACTCTTGGGAGCTATGCTCGTTCATTTGGCCTCACTGGACGTCCACATCATTATATGTATCTTGCGCCTTATTACGTGTTTGTGCGTATAAATTCCTACTTCTGGAAGCTTACGGAGTAGGTGGCCGGACTTCAGGTGACGGTTGGAGTTCTTAGACCGGGATCCGGCCAACAAAGGGGGTTTAGCGGGCAACCTATGCACATTAGTGGGTATTATTCCCACAATAAATTTCTTAAAGTTATTGCACATGTCATTTTATAATCATTTTAATATCGCTGCATGTTTTATGTTTTGCACCCCGTATCAATCTAGTAACTCACTTAGCAAATTTTATTTGCTAATCCTATATAATTCGTGTATCTCAGGTGGAGGTAATAGTAAATGCAAGGAAATTGCCGGTTCAAGTTTAAAGGCTTGGTCAGGCAAGTTGCAATCCCTTTTGGTATAGTTTAAAATACAATTATTTTGGAACTTTGGGTAGATTGCCTACCAATTTATGATATGGTTGTAGAAATCCTACTAGTTGAAGATAGTCGATTTATTTAAATTTCAAGTAGCTTGTAATTACATATATAAATTGCTTCCGTTTACATATACACAAATTAAATCAGGGATATGAACTCCGTACGAACAGGTCATGCCAGATTTTCATGTGAACCTTGTTATTCATGGTTAATCTGTTATAATTTCATTAATTATTATATTATGTTGAAATGGGTGTTTCACCTATGGGGTATACTTCAGATTTTTTTATAAATGTTTTAACTATGTGTATTTATGAGTTGGTTGCTTATTTATGCACAAAGTGTAAAGTTTATGCTCATTTTCTTACAAGTTTGTGGCATAAGTAATCTTTTAGCATGTGTAAGTTATATTTATATAATATTTATCTTTCAAATTTATATATTTCGTAGTTATTATTATTTATGTAAACTTTTATAAGTTTGTTGTTATTTTAGTTAGAATTGCAAAATATGGATGTCATCCTTAAGCTTTCGTTGTACTTGTTACTTTAATTAATAATTGAATTCTAGATTATGTGTTCTTGTATTTGAATTATTATTAGCTTGATGTACTTATCTATTTGTTTCTACTTTTAGGCATTGAACGATAATTTTTAGAAAATTCTGCGACGAACGCAAAAAAATAATTACACTATCAGAGGTTTCTAACATTTCACAACTAAGCTCCTATTTCAAATTCTTATTAGTAATGTTCAATTTAGGTTCAGGTAGGACTTTGATTAGTTTCCAACCCTCAAGGTATCTCTTTTCACGGTTGTCACAGTCTCCGCCTATTAAATGATTGTTTAAGGCTTTAAGTGTTGCCTAATAAATGACGATACATCCGTTTTATAGAATCTTCCTATTCCCCAGTAAACTTCAGTCCTTCGTTTGCGTTCCATCAGACTTTAACAATGGGAACTTTGTTTCTTCCTAACTTCATGAGTTCTCTGTCAAGAATCTCTAGCAGTTCTTCTACGAAGCATAGTTGATTATTAACGCGATTCTCTTCAGTCAGAGTAATCAATGACTTATCAACTAAAAACTTTTTAAGTATTGATCTATGGAATACATCATTATTAGCGCTTAGCTCCTGCGACCACTTAAGTTCATATGCCACAGAATCAATTCTTTTTACAATATCATAAGGCCCTTTGTATCTTGGAGTTAATTTTCCTTCTTTTTCAAAACAGTTTTTGCCTATCCATGCTGAGACTTCCAAAAATTACCTTTTCCCAAACCTAAATTCAAATGGTTGCCTTCTGTTATCTGCATAACTATTTTAATGGTCTCGGGTTGATTTAAGCCTTTCTCGAATGCTCATGATCTTCTATCATTTCTTAATTACTTCAATCTTTACAGCATTTACTTATATTCCTTCTTTGTTAACCACATGACCAAGGAATTGTACTTTCCTAAACTAGAAATCACACTTTTTGATAAGTTAGCGTACAACTTTTGTTCACTATGTAGCTCCATGATTAGCCTCCAATGTTGCTTATGGCTCTTCTTACCTTCGGAGTAGATCAATATGTCATTCATGGAAACTATGACAAACTTTTCTAGATACGGTCGACATATCCTATACATCTAGTCCTTAAACATCGATGGAGCATTTGTTACTCCCAATGGCATTACTAGAAACTCAAAGTGCCCATAACGCACTAGAAAAGTCATTTTCGAAACATCTTCCTCTCGAACCCTCAATTGATGATAACTAGATCAAAGGTCTACTTTTGAGAAATAAGGTGCTCCCTCCGACTAATTAAACAGATCATCAGTTTGAGATAAAAGGGTATTGATTCCTTGTCAATAACTTATTTTGCACCCTATAAACTATGATCATTCAGGAAGGACTATCCTTCTTCTTGACAACTACATTGTGCTCCCCAGGGGGACGAGCTAGGTCGTATAAAACATTTGTCGAGAAGTTCTTGAAGTTATGCTGGTAACTTCTACATCTCAATTGGTTCCAAACGGTACAATGATTTGGATACTGGAGCTGCTATTGGGGTAACATCGATATGAAATTCGATATGTCTTGATCGAGGTAATTTAGGTCAATTTTTCGTAAAAACTTCAGGGTATTCCTTTACCATTGGAATTTCCTGGATTTGCTTCTCTTCCACCCTCTTATCTACTAGATGGGCAAGAAATGCATAACACTTTTTCCTAAGGAACTTGTAAATCTTCATGCAAGACAAAAATTTTAAGCTCCTAAGAACCTTATCTCCCTGTATGATAAGGGTTCCTTCTTCATGATGAGGTAGTTTGATGCTTTTTTCAGAACAACGAAGTCCTTCTCGGTGTTTGAATCACCAATGCATTCCTACTACTATGTCAAAGTTTCTTAAATCAATCGGGATGAAGTCAATGTTGAATATCTTATCATTCAAATTTAATGTAAATCCTAAAGTACGTCCTTGACCATAGATTCTTGACCATTAGCAATCTCGATTAAATATTCATCACTAACTTTTGATTTACACATTTATTAGCGATCTAAATTCAGAAGAATTAAACTCCTATCTGCTCCCAAATCAAATCGTATCAGTGTATATTGATTATTCAAAAGAAACATACCAGCCACTACATTTGGGTCTTGTCTTTCCTTCGCATCTCCATTAACATATGCTCCACCCCTTGCTTGGCCTGCTTGATTTTGATTGTTGTTATCGTTGTTGTTCTGTCATATATTCAATCTTGGGCAGTTGTATCGAAGATGATCCTCACTTCTACATTCATAGCTTACCCTCCTTTCTTGTTTGTTTCCATTTCTTCTATCATCATTCCTTTCCCTACAGTACTTTGCAAGGTGTCCAAGCCTCTTGCAATTCGCACATTAAGCACAAGGTCATTCATGGTGATATTTGCACATATTACACTTCGGGTGCGGCATTTGATACTGCCTTGGTTCCTGAACCTTCATGTCATACTTATGACCTGTCCCCCTGTTCTTGTTCCCACCTCCTCCTTCGTTATTCATGGGTTTGTTTTCCATTTTTATCTTCATGTTATTTGCTTTCTTTCCCAAAGTACTAGACCGAACTGTATCGTTAGTCAAAGTGGTTGCTAAAGCCACTGTGAAGACCACCCCTTACGGGGCAGTTCTCACGAGTCTAGGTCCCACATCATGCAACACGATATCAATCATAATTAAGATAGAGTAATTAAGTTGCGGAATTTAAAATTACAGTATAAATAATTAGGACAAGTTTAATACAGATTTTTAGTACAAGTTACAGTTTCCAAATTAAACTTATAAAGGGCACAAGTCTAATCTAATTCATGTCATCATATAATCAAGATAAATCTACCCAGACCACCACATTATCATCTTCCAATCAGTACTAAAAGGGTTTGCTGAGTAGACGTCTATGAAAACTTTTTTCTTGATCTTGTAAGACCTAAGAACTAGGTCCAACAGGTGACTTTCCTTTATCTTTTCCTGTAAAAAGGTCAAACAACAACTATAAGCAAAGCTTAGTGAGAATATAGATTTTCAGATTACATGCATTATCAAGCGGATCATGGGTCTAGCGTGATATATCTTGACTGCCGCTACAGCCCTCATGATTGAGACATAGTAGTCATAGAATCAGATGATGTTCAAGCCACGCTCACGCTTAAACCGTGGGGATCAGCCACATACTGGGCTAGCTACCAGTAAATCAACATGGCGGAAAATCGGAGGGTCATTACCAAGTTCAATAGAACTAGTGAAATAGCTTGGTCTAGAACAATAGACCGACAAGGCTAATCAAGTTGAATCAATAAGTCAAATGTCTGAGCAATAATGAAAGCTTAAGTCATCAAAGTCATGAAAGCAATAAATCTCATAACAGTATCTGAAATGAACTGTAATGCAATGTCATGTGAAATGATAATCAAATAGCTATCATGATACACTGCGCATCACCGAACCATAGTGAGCACAGGTCTCAATTCAGCTGATCATATATAAATGTCAAGTAATCTATCATCAACAATATGTCTCAACCGGAAATCTCGCATGAAATGCTGAATATCTATAACTCACAGTTTGGGGTCTTTATCAAGCAGATTTATAATCCACCACCTGAGTTATCTCAGGATTTATCTTTAATTAAAGTTCTGGCTTTCTTTTCAGTTCTTTTACCAGCTTTTAATATCTTTAAATCTATGTTCAGAATTTCATTGAACCTGTCCAGAATCGTATCATATCATATCATTAGCTTTTTAGCTTTAAAATCATTATTTCATCTGATTCTGATACTGATAACTCATCTATCATTCTTTCGTTCATATTCTTTGTTTCATTGAATTCTCAAAAGATCTGTATATATATATTAATATATATAATCCTTTTGCTCTGTTGATCTTTAATCATTCTTAATCATTTATTTATTTATTTAAAATATCAAAATGGCATACGAGTTCGGACCCATTACATTCGGACCAGTCAGATTTGGATTTATACGGATTGGCATCCGGATTCGGACCTATCCAGATTGAGGATCCGAATTCGGTCCATCTAAAGTGGAATCCGAAATAGCACCATCCGATAATAGATCATCCAGATTTGGACCGAACCCATCCATCCGAATTGGGTCAAATCCGAATTCAAGTAAGGTCCGAAATTAACATAACATTCGATTTTGCATCATCCGAAACATAGTGTCTGAGACAAGGGATCCGAATTGGTGCCTCCCATCCGAATTCGGATCCCACATCTTCATATTTTCGCAGATTTTGTTCTTGTTGTTCTAACATATGTTCATACAGATTTTTACATAAAATTCACTAAAACCCATTTATATTGACATGCAACTTTATATTATGTTATATTATCATGATTGAGTTGATTTTATATACTTTTCCCTATCAATAACATCGTATACGGATCAAAATCATCTAAAATATGACACTTTTTGTCAAGAACACAATTTTTGTCAAAATTCCAATTTGTTGCTATTTTTGAATAATCTAACCCACAAATTTTGTTTCTGATTCATTTAGTAACTTTAATTCATCATAATCTACTAAAATTTTATACATCCAACAACAAATTTCATAATTTAATCTCTTGGTTTCGGTTTTACACAAAACCCAACCAAACACACATATATTTCGAAAACTAAAGGGATTTTTACCTTGGATTCTTTGTAATTTCTTGTTGTTTGATGCTTGTAACCTTTTTCTTGAACTAAATCTTCAATCACTTGCACAATTTATGGATTTCTTGGCTATTTTCTTGATGTATCCGGTTGTAGAGAGAGAAAGAAGAGAGAGAGTGATATTTGTGTTAATGGTCATTAATATCACAATTTGGAGGTTTTATATATTCATTTTGATAATTTGTAAATTAACCCACTAAACTTTTATATTATACATATCTTTTAATTTAATCATCTTTGATAATTTTTATCATAAATATAATTTAATTAAATATTTCATAACTTAATTAAATTACAAAACAGATAATGTAATAAATTTACATTATTTGGATCAAGTACAGAAATTAATGTTCAGTTAAAAGATGGGTTTTTACAAAATGGGCTCCACCACGCATAAACTTCGTCCTCGAAGTTAGCTATGTTCGAATAGACTTGGATAGGTAGCTTTCATGACATCTCTGGATTCCCAAGACTGATGCGAACCTTTGTGGTGTTTCCACTGAACGAGCATCATCTGTATTTCTTTATTCCGAAGCTTTTTGATCTTCGAATCCAGAATACATTCCGGTTCTTCAACCACTCGAAGCTTCTCATTAATTTGCAGGTTAACATGTGGTATCTGCACTTCTCTTTCATCTGCTAGACTCTTTCTCAAATGACTGACATGGAATACAGGATGTATTCCCGCTAAGTCAGTTGGCAGTTCAAGACGGTAAGATTGGTTTCCTACCTTTTCAACGATCTTGAACGGACCAATGAATCTCGGAGCTAACTTATTTCGCTTTATAAACCGTACCACATTCTTCAATGGGGATACTTTCAGCATTACCCAGTCACTAACTGCAAAGTTGATGGATCTATGACGATTGTCGTAATATGATTTCTGCCTGCTTTGAGCTTCAAGGATGTTCTTTCTAACGAGTTGAATCTTCTCATGTGTCAACTGTAGAAGGGCAGGACCCGCTATAGGCGATTCACCTGTTTCGCGCCAACAGGTGGTAGTTCTGCACTTTCTTCCATATAAAGCTTCAAAAGGAGCCATCTTAATCGTGGAATGATAACTGTTATTATATGAGAATTCGACCAAAGGTAAATGGTCATCCCAATTACCACCCAGATCAAGAACGCAGGCACGAAGCATATCTTCAAGAGTAAGGATAGTACGTTCACTTTGGCCATCTGCACTTGGGTGATAAGTTGTACTCATGGAGATTCAAGTACCCATCCCGTCTTGCAGCGCTTTCCAGAATCTTGAAGTGAAACGACTATCACGATCAGAGACGATAGATTTCGGCACACCGTGACGAGAAATTACTTCTATGATGTATATCAGTGCCAATCTATCAAGAGTATACGTCTCTTTCATCTGTATGAAGTGACCTGACTTTGTTAATCGATCCACGACTACCAAGATGGAGTCGTGCTGTCTCTTGGTTTTAGGCAACTTGGTGATAAAATCCATGGTTATATGCTCCCACTTCCATTCAGGAACTGGCAGTGGTTGCATATCCCCGAAGGGTTTCTGATGTTCTACCTTAACCATTTGACAGACTCTGCAGCTTTCAACATATCGACCGATGTCTTTCTTCATTCCTGCCCACCAGTAATCAGCTTTCAGATCAAAGTACATCTTTGAGCTGCCAGGATGAATAGATTACTTGGACTTATGAGCTTCAATTAGAAAAGTGTTGCGAATAGAACCATATTTAGGATTCCAGATTCGGTTTCCTTTAAGACATTGGAGTCCCAAATGGTTCATAGATAAGAATTGTACTTGCCCCTTGAGATTATCAGAACAGAGATTCTCTTCTTTTAGTGCTTCAACTTGGGCAGACTTGATATCTTCGATAAGATCAGAAGAGAATACAATAGGAGTCAGGGCATAGCAACACTTTTCTGGATACGTCTTTCTACTCAAGGCATCCGCGACCACATTTGCTTTGTCGGGATGATATAGGATCTCGCAATCATAGTCCTTGATAAGCTCCAAGGACCGACGCTGTTTCATATTCAGATCCTTTTGAGTAAATAGATGCTTGAGACTTTTATGGTCACTATAAAGCTGACACTTAGTCCCATAAAGATAGTGACGCCAGATTTTTAATGCAAAGGTAACGGCAGCCAACTCAAGATCATGAGTTGGTGCTCATTTCTCGTAGTCTTTCAATTGCCTTGAAGTGTAGGCAATAACCTTTCCCCTTTGCATGAGAACACATCCTAAGCCAATACCAGATGCATCGCTATTGGCAACGAAATCATCATTGCCTTCTGGTAAGGCTAGGATCGGCGCTTGAATAAGTTTCTGTTTCAGAGTTTCAAATGCCTCTTGCTGTTTATCAGCCCATACGAAAGGTGTATTCTTTGGTGTTAACATTGTGAGAGGCACAGCAATCTTCAAGAAGTCCTTAATGAATCGCAGGTAGTAGCCAGCCAATCCAAGGAAACTTCTGATTTCAGAGGCATTGCGAGGTGTTGGCCATTTCTGATCAGCCTCGACTTTAGAAGGATCGACTGAGATACCTTCGCCAGACACAACATGGCCAAGGAATTGGATCTAAAAAGTATTCAAAGTAGATTGTCAAGATTTTGTTTGAAACAAGGAACGCTTAAGAATAACTCAAGACAATATAAATTCACACTTGGAAAATTTTGCATAGAGTCTTTCCTTTCTCAATAACTCTAGCAGTTGTCGCAGATGATTAACATGATCAGCCTCCATTTTGGAGTAAATCAAGATATCGTCTATGAATACGATAACTGACTTATCCAGCATCGGTTTGCACATGCGATTCATGAGATCCATGAACGCCGCTGGTGCATTTGTTAGACCGAAAGGCATTACGAGAAATTCGTAATGGTCGTATCTTGTTCGGAAGACTGTTTTGGAATATCCTCATGTCTTACTTTCAATTGATGATACCCAGAACGAAGATCAATATTGGAGAAATAACTTGCTCCTTGTAGCTGATCAAATAAATCGTCAATTCTGGGTAGAGGATACTTATTTTTGATGGTGACTTTGTTCAACTCACGATAGTCAATGCACATTCGAAGAGCTCCGTCTTTCTTCTTAACGAACAACACAGGTGCACCCCACGGAGATGAACTAGGTCGGATAAAACCCTTTTCTAACAGCTCTTGCATCTGCTTTGACATTTCCTGCATTTCTGCAGGTGGTACTCCAGAGATATCATCAGGAAATACGTTCTGGTGGTACTCCAGAGATATCATCAGGAAATACGTCTGGGAACTCACAGACGATAGGAATATCAGAAATAGATTTCTTGCTGGCTTCAGAGATGGATTCAGACGAGACAAAACATAGATATGATTCGTGACCCTTAGATAGATATTTATGTCCTTTCTCAACTGATATAAAACAATGTGCACCTTAACGCTTGTCGCCTTTAATTTCTAACACTCGGCCGTATGAAGAATTGATCCTGATGATCCGGCGATTGCAGACTATTGTAGCTTCATTGTTCATTAACCAGTCCATGCCGATAATGACGTCGAACTCATTTAGTTGAATTGGAATCAGATCGAGGTTGAATACAATATTATTAACGAGCAGAGTGCAGCTACGGTATACGAAATCAGCCATAACATAGTTATTACTGGCTGTCTCAATATCAATCACAACAGGAAGCTTGGATGGAGATTTAGATAATCTTTGTGAAAAAGAAGTCGATATGAAGGAACGACTAGCACCGGAATCGAATAATACATGGGTAGGGATTGAGTTAAGCATGAACGTACCGGTAACCACATCAGGGGTTTCCTTTTCTTCCTCGGCTGTTATCTGAAATGCTCGACTCCTTGCAGTCGGAGTTGAAGCTGTGCTTTTCATTGTAGATCCTCCAGCTGACGATTGTGACTGACCTCGTTGCCCACTACGACACCGATACATGAAGTGTCCTCGTTTTCCACATTTTGCACACCCAAGTCCTTGCTGGGGACACTCTTCACTGCTATGGCCAATTCTGCTGCATGCAAAGCATGTGACATAATCTGGATTACACAATCCCATGTGTGATTTTCTGCATCTCTTGCCGAATCGTGGTTCGTTTGTGAGAGAATAAGCTTGAACTTTCTGTCGCGAGCTGTATTGCCGAGATTGCTGGGGTTGCTGAGACTGCAATTTGTTGGGCTTGAAAAATCTACCGAATCTTTGTTTCTTTGGGGGAGATGGACATGTTGGGTTCGTTGATGGAGCATAGAGTTGATCACCATACTCTAGATATCCCCTCTCGATCTGTCTTGCCGCTTCAACCATTTCTAGGTAACTATTATAATTTATCGTGCTCATTGGATGTCGGTATCTCGGGTTAAGCCCTCCGCGGAATCGATTCATCTTTCTTTCTTAAGTGGCTACTTGATACGATGAATAACCACAGAGCCGTGAGAATTCACGCTCGTACTCGTCAACAGATTTAGTTCCTTGGGTCAGCTGCATCAATTTAACTTCCATCTTGTCTCGTTGATCAATAGGGCAATACTTCGCGTTAAACATATCGAGGAACTGGTCCCATTCTAAAGTCTGAATAACTTCCTCGCCATAAATACTCCTTTAAGTTTTCCATCAGGTACGGGCAGCACCAACAAACAATGCTGAAGCATAACTCACTTTCTTGGATTGTAAACAGTCAGAGATTCTAAAGATCTCTTCAGTATGGCTGATCCAATCCATCGCCTGAATTTGATTAACTATACCCTCAAAATTCAGGGCACCGCTAGCCTTGAAATCTTTAAATTTACAACCTTTTGGCTATGCAATTTGGGCTTCTGGGTTCGAGTTATCAGAATCAGATTCATTGTTCTGAACTTGTTTTCCTTTTCTCATATTCTTTATATCATCACGTCTCTTAGCTTCGGCCTCATCTCTGGCCTGAAACTGTTCTTGCATAATCTTATTTTGTTGTGGCTAATAGTTGTTGCATCATTTCAAACATCTGTTGGGGAGTCATGTTAGTTGGAATGTCACCTGATCCTGACATCTTCTACTGAAAATTAAAATCATTCAACTATAAGTTTATAGACTTAGATCTATGTACCCTTTTTCCCATCCTAACAATATATACATCCTATCTCAGTTCAAACCACCTAAATGATTGATACATATGAATTGCTTCAGTTTGAGACCAAGTACTACTCTCGTAATACATGATTCACTCAAACTATGGCTCTGATACCAACCTGTGAAGACCACCCCTTACGGGGCAGTTCTCATGAGTCTAGGTCCCACATCATGCAACACGATATCAATCATAACTAAGATAGAGTATGTTGGTACACCCTGTGTGACGATAGCAGTCTAATCGATCTAACATTGTGGTTTAAGTAATATTCAACATTTTGGTTAAACGAGTGTTTTGACATATATGTTTATTTATGTTTGTCTGTTATTGATTGTGTGTTTGAACTTGATGTAACATATTACAAGAAGTTCAAACATAAAGATCAAAGATTAATTCAAGCATTAGTAAAAACATAAGTTTCAACACTTAGGTTTTTGAGCAAATGAGTTAGATTCGAATTAGTTAAGGCTTGGCATTCGAATCTGTGATAGATTCGAATGTAGCCTTAGATTCGAATGAAGGCTAGATTCGAGAGTGTCTTTGTGGACAGACTCGAATGGGCCTTGGGCCAGATTCGAGTTTGGCCCACATCAGACTCGAATCAGGGTCTATAATTAGGGATAGACTCGAGTCATTAGCAGACTTTTAGCAGAATTCGTGAGGAATTAAGCTTAAGGCGATCTCGAGTTTATCATCAGCTCTAGGTGAGTGCAGTTTCGGAGAGAATCAGCTCGTAGGATCGTTCGTGTGTCGTTCGTTCAGCGTCTAATAGTCTCCGTGTTTCGTAGTTGAGAGTTATCCGTCTGACCGTTAACGAGGATTCCGCACTCGTTCACGGATCTGCGTCTAGATAGATCTAGTAGTGGTAGACCTTACAAGTGGTATCAAAGCCTACGGAGTGTTCTTGGTGTTCTTCGTGTTCATCAAATACATTCTAGGTTTCTTGACGCTAGTTGGACGGTTTTTCTCTCAAAAACGTATTTTCAAGCTTAGCAAATTCATATTCGGGAAACACTTTGTGGTTTTTCACGTTTTTTGATCGAAATCATTATTTTTCGTTAGAAAAACAGTGATTTAATCTGCAAAACGTCAAAAAATCAAAGTGTTAGCCGTTTTTCGAGTTTGCGGCGCTCGAATCTAATAGGGGTAATTAGGGTTTCACTTTAGTCTCGAGTCTAACCAAAATACGCTCCTATCGAGTCTGTTTCAGTAGGTTTCGAATCTACCTTGTTTCGAGTCTGTTGCTTCATTCGAATAGGATCTCGAGTCTATTTAGTTTCGAGTTTATTTCGAGTCTAGCTTACTTTCGAATAGTGGTTTCGAATCTGCTGTTACTTCGAGTTTGCTGTCTTCGAATCTAAGGTCCTTCGAATCTGAGAACTTTCTCGAATCTGCCATAATTTCGAATCTAATTGAATTTTAACACTTAATCGAATTTAATCCCAAAAGATTTACCCTTAATTAGTTTCGAATCTACCTAGATTCGAAAAAGTTAGTCTAAATCAGTTTCGAATTAAATTAATTAAGTTCAAACTCAATTTCTTTTGAAAAGATGTCAAATCTTCAGAAATTCTTAGAAATGGACCACGAGGTCGGAAAGGCAAACGCACCGCCTAAGCTGATGAAGGTCGAGGACTATTACTGGTGGAAAGACCGTTTTACTGACTTCGTACGTTTCAACGACATGCGCATGTGGGTGTGCATTGACGAATGGTATATTCCACCGGTGTCTGAAGTTGAAGGCCGTCAAAAGGTATTGTCATACCAAATGATGAAAGAGGATGACAAGAAACTATTTGAAGCTGAAAACAAAGCCTTCTCCATAATCCGTATGGCTTTACCTCAGGATATATTGCACACATTTCGGACTCAAAGGACGTCGAAGGAACTTTGGGAGTCTCTCGAGAAAAGGTGTGAGGGTAATCCTAGGGTGCGTAGAAAGCGTACAGAGCTGTTGAAACAACAGTTTGCGATTTTCAAGGCGATTAAGGATGAACAGCTGGATGATATTATCACCCGGTTCTATCACCTGATAACGGAACTTGAAAGTCATGGAATTGAGTATTCTGACACTGACAAGAACAACAAGCTTCTTGATGCCCTACCAGCCAAATGGGCTATGTACGTGGCAATGATTAAGCTAAATGAGGACAAATTCTATACTCAATCTCTTGATGACATTGTGGGAACGTTGAGGGCATATCACTTCGAGTTGCTTAAGGCCGAGACTGATTACGAGCAAGTCCAGAATCCAGCAATGTATTTTGGAAAGGCAACTAAATCTTCAGTGACAGCCGAACCGAAGACTGCTACATCGTTTTTCACCGGAGAAACGTCATCACCAGCAGAGTCTGAAGACTCATTGAATCGCGCGTTCTTAGGGTTAGGAAGATCGGAAGAACCGCAACCTCAAGTTCAACAGGCATCGACATCGCAGAGTTATCCGAAGATGCCCATGAGCGCAAAGTCAGCGGAAGAGCATTTGAATCTACTTGCTTCGTTTGTGGCCGCGTATGGAAATTGTGTTCAAGGGAAAATTAACGATCCTGCTCTATGGGACGAAGATTACGATCAGGTCGACCCTGATGACTTAGAGGAAATGGATCTTAAATGGCAACTGGCCATGGTGACCCAGAGGGTTAAGCGATTCATTAAGAGAACAGGGAGGAATCTACAGATGAATAACAAGGGGATAGGATTTGATAAGTCCAAAGTCAAATGCTACAACTGTCAGGGATTGGGACACTTCGCCAGGGAGTGTCAGAGACCGAAGGTAGAGACATACCAAGGACAGAGTCAGCATCAGGGACAGTACCAAAATCAGTCCCAACAACGATATCTTCCGAGTTCATCATCTGGACAGGCCAATCTAGCGGGTCTTCTATCCAATGTCACTTCAGATAGACAGCTAGATGACACATATGATTGGAGTTCACATCCTGAGTCGAACACTAGAGCCTTCATGGCTGAAGTCACCGAAACGGGGTGTGATGGGGACGAGCAGACCACAAGGGACAGCAGTCCGATGTGGGTAGAGAAGGCGAATGATCAGACAGTGCTGGAGTTTGCTGCTCAGATGGCCAACGTGGAATCTGATAACTCAAAGGTTAGTCTGTCTTATTCTCTATTTCGTGAATTATGTACTTTATGTGTTAGTTCTAACGATAGGTTAAATCTAGTCTTAGACTCACATAAGACCATATCTGCTCAAAATGAGAACTTAAAAATAGAAAACGCTAGCCTAAATAATATCAAGCAAGATCTAAAAGAAAAGCTTAAGGCTGATGCTCAAGACGTAGTAGTTCTAAAAGACAAACTCAGTGAGCAGTGTGTTAGGATAGAGCTAATGTATGAGCACGTAGAGGCCTTAACAAAAAGTCTTAAGGACAAGGATATAGAGCTAGCAGAGACAAAGGTAAAGGTAGCAGAGGCAAATAGCAAGTTGGAGAAGTTTAGGAATTCGAGCCTGAACCTAGGGAAAGTCTTAGATGCCCAAAGACAGTCTAAGAAGCCAGTAGGTCTAGGATTTCATGAAATTCCTCCACCTTTCAATGCTAACTATGTGCCTCAGCCTCAGGAGAAAACTGAAAAATCAGTAGACTTAGAGGACCTACCTGAACCAACACCAGAGCCTATAGTAGAAAATACACCTAAGGTGGCTGACTCAACCGTCAAGGTCAAGACAGTGAAATTTGTGTCTTCCTCCGGTGAATCACCTGCAGGAAAACAGAAAATTTCTTGGGCTGACCAGGTCGATGAGCCAGACACCATAGATGTACCAAAGGAAGTAGACACTAGTGAGACACCTAGATCTAAGGGAACACACAAAAAGTCCATAGATAAGATGTCTTGCTTCAGATGTCACGAGAAGGGGCATGTTGCTTCTCACTGTCCACTTAGGAAAGCCGATGTTACCCCTAAGACAGTGAACCCAACACCTGTTAAGCCCTCAACCAGTGTGGCAAGCAGCAGTAGTTCTCAACCTACCGAGAAAACTGCGCAGGCCGCACCCAAACAAGTTGTGAAAAACTCACCGGTTAAGGTTGGACCAAAGGAAGTGATTAGGACAAATTCACCGAATCGTGTCAATAATCAATCTAGGTCAGCACCACAACAAGTCTATAGGAGCACCACACCTAGCAGGTCACATACTCCAGTTAGGTCACATACTTCAGTTAGACAGTATGCACCGGTAAGAGCTCAGGGATCACAGTCAGAAATGGCATATAATAGGAATTATTCTAGAGCTCCACAACAAATGCCTACTCCAAGGCAAAGAGTGAACTTAAATCACTCGGCACCACAACAGAATTCAGTTCAAAGGCCCAAGTCACCTGAAAGGCGAGATGGGTACTTGAAAGAGTTCACGTATGTGGACGAGAATGGTATTACCAAGTCAGTCATGGCTTGGGTTCCCCGTGATAACTAACCTCTTTTCTTTCATGTGCAGGAGATAACTAAAGGTCCAAACAACAAGTGGTTCGTCGACAGTGGTTGCTCCAGGCACATGACGGGGGAAAGAAGTCTACTCACAGACTTCAAGGGAGGTAATAGGGGATTCGTATCATTTGCGGGTAACAAGGGTGGAAATATCACGGGTACCGGAGTGGTCACTAATGGGACAATCAAGTTGGACCAAGTTTATCACGTTGATAAACTGGTTCACAATCTCATTAGTGTATCTCAAATCTGTGATAAGAAGAACTCGGTGTTATTTACTGACACTGAGGCGTTAGTGCTAAAGCCGGGATTCAAGATTCCTGAAGAATGGGTTTTGATGCGGGCGCCAAGGAAGAAAGACTTGTACATGCTGGATATGAACAAGCCGGAGTCTTCGATGGGGCCAATCTCTCTATTATCCAAAGCTTCAGAGACGGAATCAGTACTGTGGCACAGACGCATGGCTCACCTGCACCTAAGGAAGATGAATTACATAACGAAGAATGGACTGGTGCAGGGTGTGCCATTGAAGAGCTTTCAGTTCGAGGACAAGAGTCTTCCGTGTATGAAGGGCAAACAGCATAAGAAGACACACAAGTCAAAGAAGCAGAACTCCATAGCCTCAACATTCGATTTGTTGCACATGGACCTTTTCGGCCCAATCAACAAAAGGAGTATCGGAGGTAGTTGGTATTGCTTTGTTATCACTGACGATTACTCACGTTTTTCTTGGGTTTTCTTTTTAGGTACGAAGGACGAGACGGCTGCAAAGCTCATCGGGTTCTTAGACCAAGTGGAGAACTCCTACGGAACAAGGGTTAAACATATTCATAGTGATAATGGGACTGAATTTAAAAACTCTGTAATTGGTGTATATTGCCTATCAAAGGGCATAGTGCATCAATTCAGTGCACCATATGAACCTCAACAGAATGGGGTGGCCTAACGTAAAAATAGAACATTGATTGAAGCTGCAAGGACTATGCTCTCGGATTCAAAGCTTCCTACCATGTTTTGGGGGGAGGCAGTGAATACCGCGTGCCATATTTTAAACCGAGTCCTTACAGTCAAATCTTTGAACAAAACATGCTATGAAATTTTGAATAAACGGCCACCTAACTTAACTGGATTCGAACCGTTTGGAGTACCATGCACACTTTTACGAACAAAACATCAACCGAAGTTTGGTGAAAAGGCTGACGAATGATACTTTCTAGGTTACGTGCCGAACTCACCAAACAAAAGGGTGTTTAACAAAACGAGTGGTACTGTGGAGATTGTGTATAATATTGAAGTCACAAGTTATACACATGAACCCCAAACTGGTCCGGAATGGTTATTTGACTATGATAAATTGTTTGAGTCATTTAACATTCCTTTGGATGATACTGCAGGTACAATCGAAAAAGACATGGCGACGTTGCACCTAAATGACGATGGCCACATCTTTCCGAGGACCACGTTCGAATCTACATCCGAGCCTACTGCAACAGTAGATAGATCTCCAGAAGTTGCTGATCAAGAAGCACCTATCACTGAGAATCAAACTCAAGCATCAAGTTCTAACTCTGAGGAAAACGTCCATGAGGAGGAAAATGTAGAAGCTGATCCGGTTCCCCCATTAGGTGAAATAGGATCGAACTTAGGAGATAATCTAAGGGTTAATGAAATAGAGACCTCTAGGATTAACAAGAACCATCCAATAGAAAGCATCATAGGAAATCCTAACGAGGGTGTGAGGACTCGGAGTAGTGTAAATAACAACACTGTGTTGTTGTCAATGATAAACGACTCCGAGGCATATCACACATGTCTATATTCATGTTTTATATCGCAAGTAGAGCCTAAGAATGTGCAAATGGCACTTAAGGATAACTCTTGGGTTGAAGCGATGCAGGAAGAACTTTCACAATTTAGGAAACTAGAAGTGTGGGAGTTAGTTCCATTACCTCGAGCGGAAGTTGCTATAGGAACCAAATGGGTTTTTAAGTGCAAAAGAGACGATCGGGGTATAGTCACGCGCAACAAGGCTAGGCTAGTTGTAAAGGGTTTCAACCAAGAGGAGGGAATCGACTATACCGAGGTTTTTGCACCAGTAGCAAGGCTGGAAGCCATTAGGTTGTTTCTAGCTTTTGCCTCCTTCAAGGGCTTTAAGGTATATCAGCTAGACGTTAAGAGTGCTTTCGTGTCTGGGAAAGTGAAGGAGTTGGTGTATGTAGAACAACCGCCCGGATTTACAGATCCAAAATATCCTGATAGAGTATATTGCTTAGATAAGGCTCTATACGGATTACATCAGGCACCTAGGGCATGGTATGAGACTCTATCCAACCATCTGTTAGAGAACGGTTTTGAAAGAGGTAGGATAGATAGTACCTTGTTTGTTAAGAGGAAGGGCGATCACTTTATCTTGGTACAAGTGTACGTCGATGATATCATCTTTGGATCATCAGACGAACAGATGTGCCATGAGGGAGTTAAATTTCTTTTTAGGGTTACAAGTTGACCAAAAGAAGGAAGGGATGTTTATCCATCAGACTAAGTATGTCTATGACATATTAGAACGGTTTGGGATGGAGGGAACTAAGTTGACTGCCCATTTCAGCACGCCGATTCAAGTGAATCATAATCTCGGGCCGGGTACTGAAAGTGATACCGATGTGGATCCGACTCTATATCGGGCCATGATTGGGTCACTTATGTATTTAACTGCTTCAAGACCTGATATTATGTTTGCTGTTTGTATTTGTGCAAGGTTTCAAGCGAATCCGAAGGAGATGCATATGAATGCTGTGAAGCGGATTCTACGATACCTCAAGTCGAAACAGAATCTGGGACTTTGGTATCACGCGGAGGGAGATCTAGAGTTGGAGGCGTTCACAGATTCTGACTACGGAGGATGCAGCTTGACGCGCAAATCAACGACTGGAGGTTGTCAGTTCCTAGGAGGGAGACTGGTGTCCTGGCAATGCAAGAAACAATCGTCGGTAGTCGTGTCAACGTGCGAGGCCGAGTATGTTGCTGCTGGTAGTTGCTGCTCACAGGTTCTGTGGATACAACAACAATTGCGGGATTACGGTTTGGCTTACACTCAAACTCCAATTAGGATAGACAATCAATCTACTATTGCTATAACTAATAATCTAGTTAAACACAACAAAACAAAGCACATAGACATAAGGCTCATTTTATTCCGTGATTGTGCTGAAGAACTTAATCAAACTGGTAAAAGTGGCAACAGAAGATAATAATGCAGATTTATTTACCAAAGCGTTTGATAAGTCACGGTTTGAGTATTTAATTCAACTGAATGGAATGCGCAACCCAGAGTAATTTGGCCTTAGTAGTAGTAAGTTTATTTTCTTTTAGAGTCGTAGTATTTCTTTCTTTACAGTAGTCTGCTAATCTAGGAAAGTTTCTATTTTTAGTAAGTTTCTAATTTTAGTAAGTTTCTATTTTTAGTAAGTTAGTAGGTTAGCTTATTTTACTGCTTTTTCTTATGAAAAACAAAAGACAAAAGAGAGAAAATCACAAAAATACAAAAAAGAGAATATCAGAAAAAAGAGTTAAGTCTTAGATACATAGGTTCAAAGTGACGAAAATTAGCACAATCGTTACAAACTCTAAGTGTTTAGGCTTTCACACATAATGCAATTAAATTCTAAGTGTTATACTTTATTTAGTTTGATGTGTTGGTAGGCATAATACATATAGGGAATCTCAAGGCTAATAAAATATTCTAGAAAAAGTTAAGCGTGTCACTAACTTAGATGTATGACCAATTGGTCTTAATTTTTATGTACAAGACATACAAACTTTGAGTCTAAATGAGGTATGCAAACTTTCTGGGGATGTATGGCAACATCAAATACATCTGAAAATGGAAAGAATAGAAATATCATATAAAACCGAGAGTCGAAAACATGCAACTCTGTTGTACGTAAGTACAGACCTGTTGTCTCTGTTTAGATTCGGGTTAGCAGATATGTCGCTTTGTTGTACGTAAGTACAGACCTGTCACCGCTATCTGCTAACTTTAAAAATAAACCTTAAGTCGAACTAAGACACTTTGTTGTATAAAAATACAGACCTGTGTCCGATGTTTGTCTTTTAAAGAAAGTTTGCAAATACCAACAAGTTAGAATCTTTGTCTGTGTGCCTTGATCATAAAAGTATGTCTATGTCTGAGTCACGTAAGATAACTTCCTGATAAATAAAAATGCGAAGGGATATTCCGAAATGTAGACTGTTTAACGGGGAAAAATACCAACAATCAGCTAAATTGGTATGTCACGACAAATAATCAAAGGAATTAAAAATTCCTAAGTGTGAAAGCTTAAGTACTGAAAGTAAGTATCAGACATCGCTATCTGATTGAACCTTTCTTAGACTATACTCATCAAAAATATTTTGTTTAGTATTTAGCTTAGCTTGTAAATTTTTTTAAGTATAGCTTAAGTCTAGATTAAATTTTTTGTCAAAATTTTATTTCTACTTTATTCTAATTTATTTTACCTTAGTTTATTTTATTTTATTTTATTTTTATTTTTATTTTAGTTTAAATTTTTATTTAGGTAAAAGGTCAAAAATTACTGAGGGTGCATTCAAAGTTGGATAAAATAAACATTGCGTGAAATATCTGTTGCTTAGGGTAAAAGAGTTGGCATAGTTTATCTGGTTACACGATACCGTAGAAAAAGGTTGGAAAAGTTGAAGTTATTTCAAAATTTTCGAAATTTTTTTAAGTGTTGGTGGTTTCGAATCTAAGACATACTCGAAGAGGTAAGACTTCGAATCTGTCAGTAGATTCGAGTCTATGCTTAGAATCGAAGGTTGGTGGTATATATAGGTCAACAGTGAAGTCATTTAAGACTTACTGTTTTCGAATCTATACACTCGAGTCTAAAGGCGATTTCGAATCTAATCTCGAATCTATCGTAACTCTCCTAAACGACATTTTGTCGAGTCTCTTACTTGGTGTTTCGATTCTACAGATACTTCTAGGTATAATCAACCGGATTGTACAAGATTTGAGTAGTTTTATACATCTTTTAAGCCAAAATCAACGAATTTTTGAAGATTTAGGGGTCTAAGTTGTGTTTTTCAAAATTTCAACGGTTGAACCAATAAATAGTCAAATTAAAGGAATAAATCAATGATTAGAACCTAGTTGAACTAATGTATGTGATTTGCTAAGTTCAAAATGGTTAAAATCTTGGGTTTTGCTTGAAATAATGGTCATCGGCTATTCGAATCTGTTCATAGCTTTCGAATCTGTTCATGGGTTTCTCGAATCTGTCATTAGATTCGAGATGACCATGACCTTCGAATCTGTCCATTACACTCGAATATGGACAATTCGAATTTATTACTTTCGAATCTATTTGTTATTTGCACTATTTAAATTTCAGTATTATTAAACTTGTAGAAAATTTAATTGTGTTGGATTTTGTACTTAAACAAGTTCAAAATAAAACAGATATAAATTTAAACAAGTTTATTGATTTTCAATGAATCTAATGGTTTTGTTTATTGTGCAGACATGGCAGACAGGATATTTGTGCCGAAGCATAATATGGTCTTTAATCCCGACAATAATATCCCTGAGGCATAGGGTTATCGCCAAATATTGGATTTCCTAGCTGAATCTAGGATTGGATTTGCTCTGTACCATAACATCCATATAGTTCTTCCATATGTACGGCAGTTTTACGAGCATTTGCAAGTTGATTGCACTGTCACCCCGACAGTTCTAAGAACTAGAATCGCTGGACAGCCGTTAGTCTTTTCTGCAGACATGTTGCGTCAGGTTCTGCAGTTGGGATCTAAGGAACAAGAGGATGGGCCTATTGACTTTCCGTTAAGTATTAGGCAGACTGCTTTTCTGAGGATGGGATACAGTTTAGATGTTGCAAAGTTGTCGTACATGAAGAGTGGCCTGATTGGGCAATGGAGATTCTTGGTGCATGTATTCATGGTCTGTTTTGCGCCGAAGAAAGCTGGATTTGATTATATAGTGTCAAAGATCCAATCTGGGGTTATTGCATTGGTATACAATCGGAAATTCAGCTTTTCACAGATGTTCTTCTCGGAGTTCGTTCATCAGATTACGGCTCCTGAAAGGGAAAGATTTTTGTTGTACCCAAGGTTCATTATGATGATGATAGGGCACTTCTTGCCAAACCTGCCGCCGTCAGATGACTTTCTGAGTGTTAATATTATGGACAAACGGACTTTCGCTGATTGTTCCTCACACCGAGGAAAATTGGCTGTTCCTGTTGCTCGTCCATTGTTTGGAGCTATTTTGGATAGGAACTTTCAGCCCCGGAAGATGCCAACTGGGCAGGGGTCGTTGAGTTTCAACCGCAACAACAACAACAACAACAACAACGTCAACAACAACAGCAGCAGCGTGCTCCAAGACGCCGTCAGAGACCAGCAGCGAATCAAATCCAGGCATCAAGGCCTTCTACAAGTGAGCAGCCCCAAGCACAGGAAGCAGGGCCTTCAAGTGCAGTTCCTGAATCTGAGCAAATCGCGCAAACACTAGAAGAAATATGGGCATCAGGACCCCATGCAAACGAAGACGTGGCCGCAGCTTTAGTTGGTGAACTGCTCAGTCCCCCTGAAGGAGAAGATGTATTAAGAGATGTGGAAGAGTATGAGCCAGAAAGGGCTGATAAAGGTTTAACATCATCTGAGTCAGAGTCAGAAGAGATGGAGGAGCTGGAAGTTGAAGCTTCTGAATCAGTGGCTGCAGATCCCAGTATTCAAATCGGAACCTACGGATCTAGGTTGATTGTGAATGAAGCAGGATCGAGGAGGAGAGAGGAAAGGGAATCTGAAGATTCAGACTTTGAAGAAGAGGAAGTTGCTCCCCTAGTGACGAGGCAACGAGCCAAACGTCATCGGTTCATGCAAGGGTCTTCTTCGGCATCCACAAGTCAGCCAGAAGTTCCCCAATCCCAACCTCAAGCCACCGCTCCACCATCACCACCATTTCAACATCATGAGCCATATATTCCACCATCATTCATTCCGTCTCCCATTCAGTCCATTCCATCTACCTCAACCGCCTATGCTGAAAATCAGATGTTTGTGCAACTCAAGGGACGTGTTGACTTCCAGCATGTTCAGATCTTAACCCTAACAAAGGCTGTCGGCGAGCTCCAGGCGCATAACGCAAATCTTGATAAGGACAATGCCGAATTAAGGAAGATTGTGGAGAATGTAAGGGTCGAAAACACAGAATTAAAATCCTTTATTGCAGATCAGTCTTCAGAGATCCGATCAATGAGGTCCCTCCTTGAGCAGCTCATGAAAAATCTACAAGCTCAGGGGGAGACAAGTTGTAGGGGTCAGGAGGTGCAGCGTAGAGAGGATGATGACGAAGGCAATGATCCCGGTGCACATAATGAGAATGAGCCTGTGGATTTTCCTGCAGCTCAAGCTACACAAGTTCAGGGGGAGCCTAGTCAAGGTGAAGGAGAAATGGGAGAAGCAGGTTCCTCAAGGGTTTTGGACAGTGACATGACTGATGCACTGAAAGACATTGAGGAAGAGCTTATGGATTTTGATGATGAAGAAGAAGAGTTAGAGGAAGGAGAGTTCATTCCAGAGGAGGTTGTGGACTGGAAATCAAACGATGAAATATTAGATGATGAAGATGATCATGTAAATGAGGTAATAGTAAATTCACAACCGGTTACGGAGCTATATGAGGGCCAAAATCACAATGTGATTGACATTGACTACATCAAGGTAGCCTCAGTTGAGGACAAAGAACTTGAAGAGGCTGAGAAAGAGCCATCTAGAGCTGATTTGATAAATCTTTGGTTCAAAAAGGAAGAAAAGAAAGATCAGCTGAAGATGAAGAGGAAAATGAGAAATCCAAGTGCTGGAAATTTTGCTGGAGGGATTATAAGCTGGTTCTTTGACAAAGAACTGCAGCTATTTATCTTGAAAAGAAGAGATGACCTTCAATACTTGAGGCGAACACTGAGAGCGTTCAACTCTCTGCCCAAGATTGAGGTTAAGGAGCTAGCTTGGAAGGAACTGATTAATATAGGCGAAGACCCGTACGCTGAAGTCGTGGCAAGAATTATAAGGAAAGAAGGAAGATCAGGAAAGTTCGAGCGACTCAAGCCAAGGACCGGAAAGAGGGTCGAGGATCAGTCGAGAACAGATCCTCATACAGGTAGGCCATGGGCCAGGATGGTATACAAACCTGTGAGGTGTCTAAAGAAAGTACCAATGAAATCGATGCCACAGAACGTTTTGAGCAACATGAAATGGTGGTACCTCGAGATTGACACTACTGAAGCCATCATGGAGGATCAAGACGAGCAGGTCATTTTGAAGGTATATGATCCACTGCATTTGATAAACCTATTAAAGGACGACCTGAAAAAGCTTCATGATCAGCCTATCTTCTTTACTGAACCATGGAGATTTGAAGCCAGGAAGTTCCAAAAGGTAGTTAAAGTTTGTATAGATGCTGGATTATATGCAGGAAGTAGTATATATAGCTCTAGTACTTAAATTTGATGTAAATAATTAGAAGCTATCGTCAAGGGGGAGTCTGTTGGTACACCCTGTGTGACGATAGCAGTCTAATCGATCAGCATTTTGGTTTAAGTAATATTCTGAGTATTGAGAATTAACAAGTGTTTTGATATATATGTTTATATGTGTTTGTCTGTTATTGATTGTGTGTTTGAACTTGATGTAACATATTACAAGAAGTTCAAACATAAAGGTCAAAGATTAACTCAAGCATAAGTAAAACATAAGTTTCATCACTTAAGTGTTTAAGTGTTTTGGCTAGATTCGAATTACATAAGGGAAGACATTCGAATCTGTGATAGATTCGAATGTGTCCTTAGATTCGAATATGCCCAGATTCGAGAATGTCATTGTGGACAGACTCGAATGGGCCTTGGGCCAGATTCGAGTTTGGCCCACATCAGACTCGAATCAGGGTCTATAATTAGGGATAGACTCGAGTCATTAGTTGACTTTTAGCAGAATTCGTGAGGAATTAAGCTTAAGGCGATCTCGAGTTTATCATCAGCTTTAGGTCCGTTTCGGAGAGAATTAGCTCGTAGGATCGTTCGTGTGTCGTTCGTTCAGCGTCTAATAGTCTCCGTGTTTCGTGGTTGAGAGTTGTCCGTCTTCCCGTTAACGAGGATTCCGCACTCGTTGACGGCTCCGCGTCTAGATAGATCTCGTATAGTGGTAGACCTTACACTAAACAACCATGAGGTGATAAAAAAGATGTTAATTGAAAAGGTAGATGTTGAGGATAGGAATAAATACCTTGAATCTTGTATGGATAAAATCATTGATGAAAAGAACTCTTTAAAATCAGAAATATATGTTCTTTCAAAACGCTTAGAGTCTGTAAGCATGGAAAACATAGACAGTTTGGAAAAATACAAAATGATAGAAGAAGAAAGAATAAGTTTGTACTCTCGCATAAAGACCCTAGATGATGAATTTCTAAAACGGGGTCAAACTGAACAAACTATTCATTTAAACCAACCCAAAGAGACTAGGTTTTATCATTCCAAACAAGGAATTGGTTTTAAAAATCCTAAGTACTTGGAAAAGGTTTAACAAGTTTTACCTATTTTTTATGACATGAGATATATGGATGCTGGGTTGAAATCTTTCGTTTATCAATATCGGAAGAAATTTTAACCCAAGAGGATGAGAAACGAAATGAAAACAAAGAAAAAGAAATGTCTTTCAAATATGATGAGCTAAACGAGAGTTATCCCTATAGAGTACCTACTCTAGAGGAGGACTTCTTGTCAAGCTATTCAGAGGCTGAAATGAACGCAGAACCTACAAACCAATCCCTCATCTTTACATTCCTACAAAAGTTTTTCAACATAAAATCAAAGTTTTAGAAAATGATTTAAAGACAACTCGGAAGAAAGCTCTTGATTATCAGGAAGCTCTTCTCAAGAGTGAGGAAAAATTGGCAAATCAAAGTTTTGAACAAAATGTAGAATTAACCATCTACAAAGAAAAGCTTAACACAATTTCAGAAAGGTTAAATTCTTATTTAAAAGATTTAAAGGTTTCTCATCCTACAAAAGTCCATCTCACATCATCTGAAAAAGGTAAAGCCATGGTTGAAGTTTCTTCTGTCAATTGTAACGGTGAGTGTGCCTGGAAAGGATGTTGCAATCTGTTTCAATTATGTTCAAAAAGCTTTTGGCGTGCTGTTCCTGAAATGACTAAGTTTGTACCTTATCCTGAAAAATGGAAACGCCACCAATCTAAGAAAACAAAAGTGCATGCCTCATCACCGCCTGACAAATTGGAAAAACCATCGCCGAAGGTCAAGCCTAAGGCATTTCCAAAGTCACCCTAGCCAAGGGTTGTTCCATTGCCTAAGGTTGTTTCAAAATCAGCTGGACCCATATACAAATGGGTGCAAAAAGGTTCTGCATCTAAACCTGTGTCGAATGATAAATGGATTCCTACTGTTGTGTTGTTACATGACGATGGAAATCCTAAATCTAACAAGAAAGGACCCATCTTTCGATGGGTACCAAAAGTGGTTTAATTTTTTTGCAGGTAAATGGTTTTCAGATCACTTCAGACTGGAACCCGGACTTCAATGTAAAGGCTTCTGATCACTCAGTTCAGGACCCGATCTTTTGTGAAATGGCTTCTACTTACTTCCGAGTAGAATCCGTGCCTCAAACCAATGACTTCTGCATCAAGACAGATCAGAACCCGTTCTTTCATGTTTAGATGGTTTCTAAACACCTAGTTTAGAACCCGTGGTTCTGCGAGTTATCTGGAATTTTCTCTACTTTTTATGCTTATTAGTTTGAGTTTAAGTTTCATTCTTTAAATTCACTCATAACATTTTATGTTTCACTGATACTGTTCTTATTTGCAGGGGGAGTTTCAGATGCGCTTTGAAGATGACATCTTAACGAAAAGTGTGTAAGCATTCTGAATACTCTAATGCACACTTTAAAAGGTTTTGTTAGAATAATCTGAATTTCTGATTGAAAAAATTTCCACCAAGATTAATTGATCTAATCTTCGTGATGATATTGATCTCATTCTTCCTGAGATTCTCTCAAATATTCTGATTTCTCCCACATATTCTGATTCTCTCATACATCAAGTTTCTCCATACAAGCTAATTCTTTCATGAGAGTCTGATTTATTTTAAAATCTAATATCAGACTTTCTATTGAAGTTCTCTCATACAGTCTCTCAAAATTCCCAATATATTTCATTCAACTCTCATCCATCTTCTGGAATACCCATGAGCTTAACTGCTATATCCTTCAAGATATCATGCTGACTCCCATGATTCCCAATATGTGTGATTAGGCATATATATATATATATATACTCCTTTATAATGCATATAGTTCTTGGTCTTAGAGACAACTATTTTTACACAAAGTACAAGTTATTAAAGCAAGATGTCTTAATTTTAAGAGGTATAGATATTAAAGCATGATGTACGAGGTTTTGTTGCAAGAAATAACTTACTGATAATTTGAAATTGGGTTATACTTCATACACCACCTTTATATATAATCATTGCATAATCATGGCTACTAAATTATTTATTCAATGAAAAAGAGGAACATACAACCAATCATAAACTCTAATTTAGTTAGATTATTGGTCAAAATTATAGGGTGTGGTGTATGAGAAAATAGAGTATGGTGTATGAAGAATTTACCTTTGAAATTTTAAGCGCATTATCTTGGGAACTTGGAACTGGGGAATTGAAAAGACAACATCTCTCTCCCTCTTCCCCACGCTTCTTCATCCTCAACAAATCACTCTTCCTGAACCGTCTCTCTCTTAACTCAAATCTTGAACTTGAACTGAACCTGATTACACTACTGTTAAGCCCTTTGCCCCTGCCATTGTATCCAATCTTGTCCCTGGGTTCGACTTTCTCGATTGTGCAGTAGATGGAATTGGAGATCATGTCTCCGTCAAAATCGATCCCCAAGTCCACGCCGGCAAGGTCTCATGAAGATGCTCAACCGTCGGTGTCTCTATATCCCTAGAAAAGGGATTTCCCGTCGCAGCAGCTTCAGTTCGAGTGCTGCCGCCGCAGTTGCCGTTAATGTAATTTTTTATAGGAAGCTACCTGCATAGGACTTAGTTGTGGCAGGGCTGGAATCAGAAGCCAAGGAATCTGGGTACCAATCAGATAATCTTGCGCCGGCTATCATGGGTGGTTTCGTGCTTGTCCGAAGCTAAGATTCTTGGAGTTGATTCCGTTGAAAAAAATCTACGCTTTGTATTAGTGAGTTCAGAATTAGAAGCGCCTACAAAGAAGACAATGGCGGAATTGCCCAAAGAGATAACGATGTCACATCATGTATGGAATAGAAGTGAAGCAGGCGCTCTCTCACTCCATGTCTTTGGTTTGTTTCATCGGTGGCTCTGCATCTCTCACAGTTGTCGATGAAATAACCAGCAAATATGATATTCTCTTTTGATTTTATGGCAATCGTGGTAATTGTTAAACTTATATATATATATAACAACTTCACATATTTCTTACTAAATTATGTTTTCATTTCCAGAGCTTCAACATTTCGCTCCTGGAGTACGGGTGGGTTTCATATCAAACCAAGGCTTTTAAAACCTTTTGGGTTAAATGGTTGATGAATCTATCATTTAATCATTTGATTGCTTTGACATTTGATCATTTAACACGTTTGAGATTTGTTGAGGTTGCAGTTCTAATTTTATAGTTGTTTGGTTGTTGTAGTTTTAAATACATTTTTGTAGTTCGCTAATGGCTTCCAGATTGTAGGTGGTTATATTTTGATTTCATCATCTTTTACTCTAATTTCTTGATTTTGTCTGGATTTTTAGTTTCCAATTGATTAAATTGGCAATGCTCAACCAGGTGATACACAGATGAGACACACAAATGTAATGGAATGTGTTCTAAGCTTTATGTTTGAAAAACGACGCAACAAGAAGTGTTATCTT